>JAVJIX010000108.1:1830000-1967500 GCA_036785185.1 Paratrypauchen microcephalus
GACATGCCTAATCTGTAATCTCACACTTACAATAGGTTGAAAACATGATAAAAATGTTAAAAGAACTGATAAAACAATATTGATAAGTTTAAAGGAAAAGTAACGTTTTTTACAATTTGAGCCTTATTTCGGTAATAAAACAAGTTGTTTACCATATCACTTTGGTGTCATATGGAGCATTTCCGGAGATGTTTTAGATTAGCGCTAGGCTAACGCCATTAGCCTAGCGCGACTTATAGCCATAGCTCGGGGCATTCCCCGAGCATGTAATATGCCCCGTGTGGGCTCCAAATAACACAAACTTTAGCACTTTTCAAATCATAGAAACTCGATGTCTTAGTCTACGATTTCGTTTGAATCAAAAGTGCCCTGTAATCCGAGATTTATCCATAGTTTACTGCTATGCGTTCCATGTTTGGGTCTCGGGAGCTGAGAGCACACTCCGCGCATGCGCACTGGCGTCCTCATCTACTCGAAACTATGGCTAAATCTCGGATTACAGGCCAATTTTGACCAAACGAAATCGTAGACTAAAGACATCGAGCTTCTATGATTTGAAAAGTGCTAAAGTTTGTTATTTGGAGCCCGCACGGGGCATATTACATGCTCGGGGAATGCCCCGAGCTATGGCTATAAGTCGCGCTAGGCTAACGGCGTTAGCCTATCGCTAATCTAAAACATCTCCGGAAATGCTCCATATGACACCAAAGTGCTAAGGGTGAGTCAAACAACTTGTTTTATTACCGAAATAAGGCTCAAATTGTAAAAAACGTTACTTTTCCTTTAAGCTTCCTGTTTTATGCTACATTTTGAGTTTTTCCCCATTCAAAAGATATATTTTGTTTTAATTGTTAATCACTACAGCTCTCATCAACACGTATTATTTTTTTTCAGTGCAGTGGTGTAAAAATTGGAGTGTTTGGTGAGTGTTTGGCGAATGGGTGAATATACTGAGCTTGGGCGGTGCTTGTAGCGTTCCCCGGGACTCCCTCTCTCCTCTCGACTCATGTGCGGAATCTCTTTGTGGCTCTGAGCATCATTCACGCAGACGTTCAGGACCAGGGGAGGTCCCACATTTATCTCTCTGGGTTTAGAGCAAAGAGGAGCTTTGGTAGCTTTGGTAGAGACACACGAAATTAGCAGGAAAATAACAAAATCAGGGGAAAAGAAGAATTTTTTTGACAAACTGGGTGAAGATTTTGAGAATTTGAAAATGGGAGTTTTGCTGATTGGAGCCTGGATACTGTTGAGTCTAAGGATGGGGCTTGCAACTGTCTATATGGATGCAGAGCAAGAAGGTAAGACAAAAATTATATTTTTTTGTGTGAAATTTGTTTTAAAGAACTAAACTTTAATGAGCCTTAATGAAACAAATGAACAAAAACTTAATTTACAATCCACAAATAATTTATTAAGAATGATTCAGGCTTAGTTAAAAGGTGTATTGTGTAATTTTTCTGGTGCAGGGGCCGCTACCTGCTTGTCGCCATGGAGATGTCATTGCTCTGCCTGGAATATTCCACAGTGTAGTGTTCCATTAAACCTTACATTTATTCTATTACAACTAAATATGTTTTATAGCTTAAAAATACCTAGAAGAAACAAACATTCTGTGAGCGGGGTCGCCTCTCCACAGATCTGACCTGTAGCTTGGTCTGGTTTAATGCCATATTGCGAAACATTGCATGGAGAAAAGCATCTGATGGACCCTCCACCAGAAAAGTTACACAGTGCAATTTTTATTTATAGCCATACCTTAATCTTTATTTAAGTATTTATCATTCTTAAACTGTTTGTTATAAAGAAGTCTTTGTTTATTAAGGCAAATTAAAGTGTAATTATTATTATTTTTGTTCTATACACTGCAAAAACTACATATCAAATGATCTAAAATCACTATAGTACAAAGTAGTTTCTTATTTCCTTGGCGTTTGACTTCCAATGCATTGCTTTTCATTTAAAACTAAACTATTTGTTATTGTTGTAAAGACAATCCCTTTTTTTTTTAACTTCAGGCTTCATTATGTTGAAACTAGTCAAAAATATGATGTTCTGTTGACACAAAATAAAAAAAATGTAGGTTGTAGTTGCAATTTAATTTAAAAACTACTCAATATTTTGATTTCAAGTCTTTCCATTGTCAACTTAAAAATGTGTGTTTATGATACCAGAGGCCAGCTTTTGTACATTTTTACTATGTATAGATTTGAAAATGGGTCATGAAAATTCACTTGTTTAGAAGAACTGCAGACTTTATTTCAGTTTATGATCAAAACAAAGTCCAATCCACTTTATTTCTATAGCAAATTTCAAAAACAAAACAGTTTCCAAAGTGCTGCACAATACAGATAAAACATACAATAGAAATATAAAATAAATCTGTTTAACTCCACTAGTCCTCGTCAAGACAATAAAACTAGTAAAAATCAAACAAGAGCAAGAATACAAATAAATAATAAAAAGGTAAATAAATAAAAGACACAGAGGACCAAACAACTCATGGTGTTAAAAGCCAGAGAATAAGAGTAGGTTTTAAGACGAGACTTAAAACAGTCCACTGTGGGGGCTGTTGGGGGGCAGAGCGTTCCAGAGCTTGGGGCCGGTCACTCAGAAGGCCTTGTCCTCCCTTTTTCAGTTTTCAGTCTTGTTTTAGGCACCCTGAGGTGGAGCTGGCCCTCGGACCACAAAACGTGCGCAGGGGAGTAAATTTGAATGAGGTCCGAGATGTGGGGCCAGTCCATTCAAAGCTTTAAAAGCAAAAACAATAAATCTTTAAATCAATTCTAAAACAAACTCTTTTAAATATCATAAATGACCAGATTCATAATGTGTACAATGATACTACTTGGGTCAAATATTACACAATGTTGAATAGTACAACCTCATCACCATAAATGCTTTGTTTTCAGAAATTTTGAAATGGTCAAAGTGCTTTCATACGGTATTGTAGGGTACTGATTTTTACTGTTTTAAAGTAAAATACAGTAAATACACTTATTATCTCACAGGCACTCAAATGAACACAGACAGATGCAAAAGTCTTAGTTCACTTCAACAGAAAGTGTCTATAGGTAATGCTTAATATGACAAACCAGGCAACAGTCTACAAGAACTGAAAGGGCATAGGGAGTTTAGAGACTGCCCTTTTTGTCAAGAAAGAGAATCCTTCCTTCAACAGAAATGGAGGTCTCAGGTCTCCATCTATAACTCTATCCTTAAACCTAAATTTTAAAAAAAGAAAACAATGAGGCAGCAGGTCAGGTCCAGAGGTGTGAAAACACCATTATGGCACTGAATGGTTCTGCAAACAAGACCCACACTCCACTCACACTGCATATTTAATAGGCCTACCTAACTAACAGAAACTGTAAACAAATAGGTGTGGTAGTCTCAATTTCATTATACTTAGCTCCTCCCTGCAGGCAGATATAGGCAGTGTCCACCAGTGTCTGACCAGAACTGAAGAAGCAGCTTGGATGAGCTGCCAAACGTATTCGACCAAATAAACTTTTGTCCAGCTGACAAATTGAATTTCTCCTTTCGCAAAAGTAAATATGTTAAGAACATGTTAAAATAAGATAACATAAGACTTTATTGATCTCACACAGGAGAAATTTACTTGCCCCAGTAGCTCCAGGCAGGGACAGTTTGAACAAGAAAGAAAAGTGCATGCAGCAAGAATGAAATAAAATAAGTAATAATAAAATAAGTAATAACAAAATAAGTAATAAAAATAGAGCAGTAACTAGCAGAGAATGGAAATAGGATATTGCACGTTTGGACTATACAGTGGAGTTATACAGTCTGATGGTGGTGGGGATGAAGGATCTGTGGTAGTGCTCCTTCTTGCACTGGGGGTACCTCAGTCGGCTGCTGAAGGAGCTGCTCAGCTCCTCTACAGTCCGGTGCAGAGGGTGAGAGGTGTCGTCCATGATGGACGTGAATTTGTCCAGCACCCTCCTCTCAGCCACCTCCTCTACAGAGTCCAGAGGACAGCCCAGGACAGAGCTGGCCCTCCTGACCAGCTTATTAAGTCTCTTCCTGTCCCGCTCTGTGCTGCTCGGGGCCCAGCAGACGACAGCGTAGAGGAGAGCAGAGGCCACCACAGAGTCATAAAAAGTCTTGAGCAGAGGCCTGCACACTCCAAAGGACCTCAGTCTCCTCAGGAGGTGGAGGCGACTTTGGCCCTTCTTGTACAGGGCGTCGGTGTTGTGGGACCAGTCCAGTTTATTGTTGAGGTGAACACCCAGGTACTTGAAACTGTCCACAGTCTCTATGTCCTGCCCCTGGATGTTCACCGGTGAGTGAGGTAGTGGTCTCCTCCTGAAGTCCATCACCAGCTCCTTTGTCTTACTGGTGTTAAGGCTCAGGTGGTTGCGCCCACACCAGTCCACAAAGTCATTGATGACGGAGCGGTATTCCAGCTCGTTCCCCTCAGACACAGACCACAATGGCCTTCAGAGAACTTCTGGAGATGGCAGCTGTTGTATGTGAAGTCCGAGGTGTAGCTGGTGAAGTTGAAGGGTGAGAAGACAGTTCCCTGGGGGGCCCCAGTGCTGCAGACTACCACCTCTGACTCACAGCCGCGCAGCCGCACGTACTGTGGACGGTCAGTGAGGTAGTTGATGGTCCAGGCATTGAGATGTCCATCAACTCCCGCGTCCTCCAGCTTTCCCCGCAGCAGCGCCGGCCTGACGGTGTTGAAGGCGCTGGAGAAGTCAAAGAACATGACACTCCTGGCGGTCTCTAGGTGGGTGAGCGCCCAGGGTGGGGCTCACCACAGAGCGGAGGTGACTGAGGATCACCCTCTCCATGGTCTTCATGAGGTGGCAGGTCAAGGAGACTGGTCTGTAGTGGGCCGGCTGGTCTGTAGTGGGCCGGTTGAATATACATGATATTCTATTTTGTCATTTTGTGATAACCTTCTACTTCCATTGGCTCAAAACTGAACAAGAGAACAAGAGATGTAAGAGCAAAGAGATTTTTTGTTTTTACTTTAACAGAAATTATAATAATAAATTGCTAATATTATGAGAAAAACAAAGATCCACTTTCCTCATAGTTGTCTTTGGTGGTGATAGTAGTTTGCTACTGTAATACTGTTTATAACCCAGATTTAATGTCATCCTTTTTTTCTTTTGTTGCAGAGTTAAATGAAACTGTAATTTGCACAAACGACCACATGGAGGTCGTCATCCCCAGTGCCTTCTTCCTCAGTAAAGTCCCTCCCGTCTATGTGAGAATTATTTATTTATTTATTTATTTATTTATCTGTCTGTTGCATCTGTTTATCTATTATCCTCTCACGCAGCTCCACCTACAGTCTAACCCTCCTCACAGCTGATAACACGGTTTGGTTTGTGTAGGAGTGTGCTCTGTTGTATGTGATTCTGTTCTGTTTATTTTAGGTGTGGGATTTGCATCTGAATGACCCAGAATGCCGCGGGGTGGAGGTCGGAGAGGATTATGTCTTCAGCATCAGGACAAACCTGTCAGACTGTGGAACCATTATGGTACAGACTTTACCTTTAGAAGCACAATACTTTATATATGGTTGAATGTATGCATGTCCTGCAAATACAGGGACCTGGTCATCAGGGCTGGTTTTGTATTTAGTTTTGTCTTCTATGATATCTGTGAGTTCACAAACTCATTGTACAGATGTTGCGTTTTCACTTCCAGTGAGTCAGAGTGAGTGACCAATCACAGAGCACTATTGTGATTTGGGAAGAACCAAAACAAAGCTGGCGTACCCCACTGTGCATTTGTGGATGATAAACACAACTTGCTCCACTGTGGTGTTGACTTGTGCAGTTCTAGCTTGGTATTGGTTTGAGTCCTGATTTGAGTCTGGTTTAGACCCGGTTTAACCCAGGTTTGGTTGGACTTAGTTTTCACGTTGTAAAATCAGGTAGTCAAGAGTTAGTGTAGTTCAGTCCTGCTTTAGTCAATATTTAGTTAAGGTTGTTCATGTTGTTCTTGTTTTAACCTAATTTAATCTTGGTTCAGTCCTGATTCAGTCTTAGTTCGGTCTTGGTTCAGTCTTGGTTCAGTCCTGTCTTGGTCCTGGTTCAGTCCTGGTTTATTCCTGACTCTCTTCTTATTTAGTTATTTATGACTCCTCTAACTAATCAAATGTTGCACGTGAACTTGGACATTTAGAAGGAGCCCACACAAAGATGGTCGCCTGGTGCTCCTTGTAACTGCAACATAAACGGCTCATCTTTGTAAATCATCCATTTTACGATGTTTACGGTCGCCATGGAAACCCAGGACTGCAGCGGTTTCGTCTGCCAAAAACGAGAGGCCACTTCAGTTCAGACACTGCAAAAAATAAATATTTAGTCCTGTATTAAACCTGATTTAGTTCTGGTTTAGTTCTGGTTTACTTTTGATTTAGTCTTGGTTTAGACCTGATTTAGTCCTGGTTTACTGTCCTGGTTTAATTCTGGTTAAGTCCTGGTTTAGTTCTGGTTTAGTCTTGGTTTAGTTCTGGTTTACACTGGGCAAAATAAGCTAGAATCCGGACGTGTTTGGACTGGATATTTTATATGACACGCCACATATCCGGACCAGATTTTCACGATATCCTTATTTCTTGAGAATCCATGAAAATATTGACGTATCTGGACTCCGGATTTCACTGGGTACAATATCTGTTCGTATCCGGAGATATTTTGGCACTCGTGTCTCTCTGTAGCCAGCTCGCTACACGCCCATGTGATCCCCGGACTGCCCTCAGGGCTGAGCGAGCGAGTATGCGCCGTCTCGACTGCAGACTGAGTCGCCACTCGCCACACTCCGAACCGCACTTGCTGAATTTGGGAAACGCAGCAATGTTAGCCGTGCTCCTGGCGGACAAGCGGTCACGTTTTGATGGGGAGGTGAACAATCCCACTATCAGAGATGTTTTAAGGTAAGTTGAAATATGAGAATTGCTATTTGGCGGGTGAATGTTTGGCGTTAGCTACACAGTTAGCCTGCCATTCGTTGATAACGTGGAATGACAAGCTGGTTGATGGAATGATTGGGACATAATGTATCATCAGTAATATGAATGTATAACATGTAACGGCGTCGATGTCTGATTTTCGACATACGCAGGGGATGAATTTCAAAATCCCACTTGTGTAAAAATGGAGAGTAATCTGCTAGCTAAATGTAGCCTTCTAGCTAGCGTGAAACTGCGATCTATCTTTTTGTAGCAGCTAGCCTACATACAGTAGGTTTCCCACCCAAGTGTTTAGCGTAATAATCTGTGGGTAAAAATACGCTATTTCTTAGTCCATTACCATACAAACCAACTGGGGGCTTTGTGAAATTGGGTGGGTTTTAGAGCCGCCAGGAGACTTGAAGGTAATATGTAGGATTGTGGCCAGAGTAGGTAAGTACATTGCAACTGTGCTGCTTATTTCCAAAATCTTTTCATGATTATTATTTAGTCAAAGTAAATAAGTAAATAAGTAATAAAATTATAGTTACTAGTATGACCAAGTAAGTAATAAATAAAATTATAGTTACTAGTATGACCAAAGTAGTTCTGCAGATTAAAAAATGTCTATTACTGGAAATTCAAAATGACAGACATGGAAAAGATTTCTTTCCTTTCCCAGTCAAAATTAATACTTAGAATTTGATGGTGGTGGTAAGTATTCATGAAAAGGTAACATTTGTGAATGAGCAGCATGCATTCTGGAAATAAACTACCTTTTAAACATGTGTGTGACAAAGCGGATCAGTCATTGCTCTTGCCCCAAGATAGATGTAGCTAATCGCAAACATTACAAAAGACAATGAGATGTTGAAATTAATGTTTCTGAATGCTGCAGGGCAATCGGTGACCTTCGCAGTACAGTGGATGACCTGAGAAAGGAACTGAGGACCATGCAGGATGCCATGATGCAGCAGCAACACTCCTGCATGACCCAGGAGAACCACAAAGTCCCTTTGGAGTTGGCGGTAACACTTGATTGTGTGTTTTTGAGAATAGGACACAAACTGGACTCATGTATGTCCCATAACTAGGCTGACATCATTATCCACTGTTTCTTTCTATATTGGTCGTCTTAACCACATACAGTTGTATAATGATTTTTTCTTATTCTGGCACGGGTGAGGCGCTTTCACTGTGGGCTTGGGGAACTGCAGTGGATACCCTTATAAATGAACATATACCAGTGAGTGAGCCTACGAGTCTCCAATGCTGGCCAGCCCACACGTGTGTAAAGTTCACAGTGGTGTGTGCGAGGGTTACAGTTTGTGATGAACCTCAGAGAGGCATGATACACACAATCTAACACTTACGCTTATAAAGAAAGCAGGGTCCATCACTGGTGTGTTTTAGTACTGTGGAGCAAATCTTAAAGGAGTGGGTGATTGAGAGGTGAATAGGGAGAAGTGTAAGGATGATCACCCACTGTACATCATGTTCACTAAACGTGGTAGGAGCCAAAGGCTCCTCCTACCTAGGTGCTCCACTAGATTTAGGAGGTCTTTTGTTCCTGCAGCAGTCAGACTTTTCAACAATAGCTGAGCACTATTTTAATGTTGTGGTTCTTTTTGTATTTCTATGATGGGATGTCACTTATTTATTTTTAGCTCTTTATTTTTTATCTGTTACACTAACTTGTGTAATTGTCTTACTATTGTGTGTGTATATGTTGTATGAATGGTCAGGTGGCATAATTTCCTCTTTTGGGGATTAATAAGGTCTACTCAATCACTCAAAAGTCTGTTAACTCTACTTCTTACTGTCTTGCAGAAGCTTGAAATAGGTTCTATGAACACCTGAAGGCCCCCAAAAAATGGACCTAGCTGGGAGGACCGATGAAGTAAAGAAGAAAAATGAACAGCCGACGTGACCGGGTAGGTAAAACGACCCCCAACACACCTCACACTGGCATCACACCCTGATTAAGGCCGTAGAGCTGATTTACATTGGTGATTTTATTAGCCCACATAAAAGATTGTTTTGGACTTTTTACAGTAAATCAACTCAAGTGCCTTTTTTCCCCTTTATTTTTGTTGGCATCACTATCTTTGATCACTGCTTGACCAAAGAAAAAAAAATCCAGTTGATGGTTGTGAAATTCTTCCTGGCTGCCATGAACTATTATTTGGGTGCAAGCATTGAAATTAAGGTAGGTCTGCATTCTACATTCTTTTGAAATGTGTTGCTTAATATTGCCCTCTTCTGTGTAGCTTTTCAAGCAGCGGCTTCAGGTGGCCAAGGACCTCCTTGATGTTGATGACCTGCAGTATCTGAAAGGAGCAGAACTCTATTCAACCGCACGCCGGAAGTTAAAGTTAAAGGTATTCAATCACATTTTCACAGACGAACTTTGGGCGCATCTCATTAAAGGGACAAATATTTACCGTGAACAGACCGAACGTGATCACACTCCAGCAAGGGCAAAGACGCTTAAGTGGTCGAATGTAACTGTCCCTGAAATGAAGACGTTTATTGGGCTATGTATCGGCATGGGTCTACTTGTTCTGCCTGCACAGAGAGATTATTGGAGACACACCAAAAATCTCGTCAAGACTCAGTTCTCTGACGCCATGGCAGATTCTATGCTATATGGAGGTAAGAACTAAAATACTGATTGATTGTGATAATTATGTAATAACAAACTGTGATTATTAATATTATCATTGCAAATTACATTTTTTCTAATTATGTAGCATTTCATGTTTACATCTTTGGGCATAATGATGAGAGAGGTATTGGTATTATGCATTGAACTTTTATTCAACCATAATCATGCATACAAATATAATACAAAAATAGATACATACCATCATACAAATACAAGCTGTAACACAAGAGAACAATGTAATTTACAGTACCTGTAGACATTTAAAAAATACATAATATTTTTATTCATCACATACACATAGTTTGCGGTGCCATCTTATTGCAATAGACCGAATATCTCACAAAGCCACAGTACAATGTAAATTATGCTGTTTTATATTATACTTTCATCCAAAGTGACTTTGCTGTGTCTGTTTCTGCATTTTCAGCCAATCGAAGGCAACGGAGCCATCCAGCAACAGGTGGAAGTGCCAGCTTGCCTTGCAGATTATCAAAAAAATATGAAAGGTTTGTTTGCCTTTTTGGTTTTATGGCAAAATATGTGACTATATAATTATTTATTATGTATATTTCCACTGTTGCCTTGTGAGTGTGTAATGTGTGCTGTGTGTTCCAGGCGTCGATCTGCTTGATCAAATGGTTGGCTACTATGGGTTCCAGCATCGAACGAAGAAGTGGTGGAGGCGAGTGTTTTCTTCTTGTCTGTGTCCTGCCAAAATGCATACATCACTGCAAGACCTGCCTTCAGCAGAAAGTACAGAGGGTACAAGAACTGGCTGGAGGAACTTATCACACCAATGACAACAAGGGCTGTTCCTGTGACCTCTCCTCCTTCTCCATCTTCTCTTCCTCCTCCTCCACCCGACTGTAGGACGTTTGGGGGCCATAGTAGCCACACCACCTCCACAACATGACTGTGGAAAGATATATGACAAGCGCAAGCTGTGCCGGGAATGTCAACTGGTCCCAGAGAACGAGAAAGTAGGTGGGCCAACAGTCTTTGGATGCAAACAGTGCAAACTACCTCTGCACATTGAGTGCTTTGGCAAGCACTATCGCTGGTATATGTAAGGGATGTAACCTGTGCAGTATGTAGTGCACTTCATCTTACTGCCTTATGGCCTTGGGACACTTTATTTTTTACAGTTTGACCTGAATAAGAGCTGTTCTTTATTTCTTAAAACTTGAAAATATTGTGCACTGTACATGTTGTGACTGTTTTCTTTTATTTTTTCCATATTATTGTGTTTCTGGATTATTTTATATTTTTTTCTTAAGGTGTAGAATAATAAGACACAGTTCTCATGAAACCCACAAGTGTAAGCTTTCAAATACTTTTGGAATTTTGTCTCTGTGCTTCAGAGGCTGAGAAATCACTTATTTAATAGTCGTTGACATTGTTGAATTTCCAGGAAAAACCTCAGGATCTCGCCCTTAAGATTTTCAGGCCTTTTTCCCCAGGCGTTTTAGGTCTAAATGGGTTAATTAATAAAGACAACTTTATCAAACACAACTTTATCAAACGTTCTTGTCTGTTGTATAAATTGTATTAGTGACATTGGCAGAGGTGGAAAAATGCAGAAAAAATGTGATCTAAGTATCTTTACTTGCTTAAAGCCTACTGAATTAAAAGTACCCATCTAAAAATCTACTTGAGTAAAAGTAAAACAGTACTTGTTAATGTATTTTGAGTTAAAAAAAAAAATACTTTAAATTGGTTACATTTTTCCATGACCTCTAAAGTTTGTCAGCTGTGTAGACTTAGCTTTTTCAAAGTAATTGTGATGAATTTTTAGTAATGCTAATCTGTTTGTCATTTTGGTCAATGTCTGCTATTTTAAAATAACTAAGGCATATAATTAAAATATTAACCGAGTTACCAGCCGCCTAGTCAGTATTACACTGTAAAACATTGGTATATAAATGGTATATAAATGTATGAAAATGTTGCATGGTCATAAGGCTATGGGTTTCACGGTACAGTAGCCTATAAATAAAGCTCCCTAGTGAATGCTAGCTTGTGTATCCTGACATATCCGGAGGTGAGCACAGTACCAGAACGTGACGTATTCGGAGATATACGAACAGTGAATACGTGAAACACGGACGATATCCAGTAAGTATCCGGAGAACCGGATATGTAGCGTGTCGACACAGTGCCATTCCGGAGTTCGGAAATGCTCCGTATACGAGAACTGACACCAACGTATCCGGAGCGTGTCAATCCGAATATCTACAGATATTGTGAATATCCTGGGATATACGACTACAAACACCCCCGGAAACAATGCCATTTTTCCCAGTGTTAGTCCTATTTATTCCTGGTGTGATCCTGGTTTACAGTCCTGGTTTATTGTCCTGATTTAGACCTGGTGTATATTTCTGGTCCTGGTTTAGTCTTGGTAGTTCTGACCTCTAACTTGCTGTAGATTGCTCATCCCCATGGAGATAGACACATTTCATTAAACACTGTGGAACATTCCAGACAACACAATCACATCTCCATGGAGACAAGCAAGTGACCCTCCACCCGAAAAGTTACACAGTGCACCTTTAAAACTACTCACATACTTTTGTTCAGTTCACTTCATGTTGAACCTTAAAGCAGCTTTTTTGAAATTTTTACTCTGTGGAGCTTTGCATGAGACTGAAAATCATTTGAATAATTCACGAGATAGTTTCACTTTGAAATCATGACGTAAGCCCAGAAGTGAACTCTGAGTTTTGGGATGCGTCGTCTGAGGAGGGAGAAAGGCGGACATTTTGAATAGGCAGGGGGCGGGGCTTATGTGTCAGTTAAGAAGAGGCGCCTTGTTCTCTGTGTCCCATAGACTTTATTCAAAACAGAAAGCACAATTTACATGGGAAGAATTATTTGTTTAAATGCACTCAAAAGGAATGCTATTTATCACTGGTCAACAGGTCTGCCCTACTTCCTACACTGCACAAATATATAGAAATGAGGTCATGTTTCTTAAAATACCAGATCCCCATATTATAGTAATGTTCATTAATTAATTAAAAAAAAAAAACCTGAGCACTACAGGGACATAACAGAAAAAGTGCAGAGGACAATGAGAAAAGACAACACTCCAGTGAAACCGTACAGAAAACTCAGGCAATTACCCATCCATCCATCCATCCATCTTCTACCGCTTCTCCATTTCTGGATCGTGGCCCAAGGCTTCGTCCACCCAAAAGATAAAATAAATGTAATGTCATATATGAAATGGCCTGCACATGCTGCAATAAAACACACATCGGGGAAACAGGGAAGGCATTCAGTACATGAATAAAGGAACATAGGAGAGAATGCGAGAAGGAAACAGTGAAGGCGTGCACATGAGCAACAAAACACAAAGCAGGAACAGCTCAAATCAGCCATTCCTGACTACTGTCAAAGAGAGAAGCACATTATGGACTGGGGCAGAGGACAACAAACATTGTTGCTGGATTAAAGAGGCAATCGAAGTACGGGAACGTGCACACAGGACTATAAACCGGGACGAGGGGACTTTTTTACTCTCACACATCTGGGATACTGTCCTGAGGAAGTGGAACTGCAGATGGCGCTGTCATCCTGCCTCCACCAGTAAGAAGACAGCACCAAAATCTGTTTAAATCAACTGACCGGACACATCACAGCAACATCACGTGACCACTCTGAGGAAGACCGCAGGGAGCACTCCAAACTGTCAGATATGAAAACAAACTGAAAAAAGAACCTAATTACATAAATTATCAGAAGACCAAACGAACCTCATTGGACTAAACCTGGACACTATCTAAACCTGCAGATAGAAGATGCACATTTGCCTCATTCTCAGTTTATGGACAGGTTTCATGACGTGAAAGCTCAGAACCTTTAGAACCTCCCTGAACTGCAGAGGCTGCACTAGCTCTGATCCATGACAGACAGCAGGTGCTGGAGTTTAGGGAGTGACCGTTCAGATCAGAGAGAGGCATTTTATATTTAAACCAACTGGATTTCAGCATTGAAACTGACAACTCAAATGAGAGTCACATGAGGCTCACTCTGCTTTCTGATTGGATAATCATCTTGAGAACCAATTATAACACAAATAAATGGGCCATCATGTCCTATGTTTTTGTAATTAAGAATAAATCCGGTTTGCCTCGTATCTCATAACTCAAAATGTTACATAACTCAAACTCACGCCAATGTTTGTACAGTGTTTTCTCGGATTAAAATCTTAAAGTTTCCCCAGGTGCCCTCATGTGAGCAGAGGAATGCAGTGCATCCTTGTAAAGTGACTAAAAGGTTAATATGTTTTTGAACAAAAGGCTGTGGTCTAAGCTCCGCCCCCTCTCGCAGTGTTACGAGGTTTTAGATCAGTATGACTCAAACCCTGGAATGTGCTTTATGTCAAATACACGTCACCTTTAACTGAGAGGTTTAAATGTCTGAATGAAAGAGTGGGAGAAGAGGAGAGGGTTTGAAGAGAGGTGGAGATGAGGCCTGCATGATTTTAAATGTTTTTTCTTTTCTGGAGAATTTATGTTATTGTACATTATTAGTAAATTCATAGTTATTGCATTTTACTTTAAATGTGCATTATCCAAAAATGAGAACTTTGCACTTCAATCTCTTCAGACGGGTGCGTTGGAGGCGAGGGAGCAGACCCAGAACACACGAGGAGAAAACAATCCCGCACTCCGTCTTACTTGCAAAATGAGAAGTTTATTAAGACATGCAACGTTTCGGCCCTAGGCCTTCATAAGGCAAAATGGATAATGGATAATAATAATAGTAATAATAGTCATGAAACATTAATTTAAAAATAAAGCTGGAGAATATTATATAGATATAGTAGATCTGCACCCAACTATAGAATGAGACTGGCGTGCTATATACATATCTACATATACACAGTGAATCTTATAAAACAGCCCACATACAACCCAACAGAAGCAAGAACATAATTTATTTTACTTATTTGTTTATTTCAGGGACAGTGCATATTAATCAACATTTGCATGTAAATATGCCAGAGTTAGCCAAATGGTTAATTTTCATCTGTAGTCCCTTGACAGATGTTAGGTGTCATTTCTACATAACAAAAAAATCACATTACAAGGTTAAAATTCATCATTCTAAAAAGTGCATTACTTAAGACAACTCAATTACATTCACCCGCAATCAATAACCAGTCAATTACAAATATTCACTCTCACTCAATCACTTAATCACTTAGTCACTTAATAATAATAATAAAGGCCAGGCCAATAATGATTATTTACAATAGAATATTTACAAAAAATGTGCATTATGCCACTTTTCTTGCATTCAATTACAGGTGTCTAAATAGCAACAAAAACATAAAAAGACATGCTTTTTGGGTTGACTCTCCACAGATCAGACCTGTACCTCCATGGAGACGAGCAGATGTCTTTTGTGCCCAGATCCTTCAGAACAGAAGAGCTGAACACCAAATATTACTGACCAGGTTTTAGTTGCTTTTTAGAAAGCACCACTTCTCTCATTGATTCGAGCAAAAATGAATTTAAAATTCTTAGTACACACAAACACACACACACACACTCAGGTTAGTTCATTCATGTCCAGAGCACAGCAGCAGAACGACTGTAGGACCTCAGTGACTCCCTCCTCTGACACTGACATTTTCACTATTGTTTAGTATCAAATATTAACCAGCTCAGCCTTAACCTAATCTAGATCTTATAATTACTGCTGTACAAATGAAGGCCACATGACCCGGAGTGATGCTGCTTCACTGAGCCGGGAAACAGTTTAAAGCAGGTTAAAAACAATAGCAGGTCACATCCAGGTGGTTCAGCTCTAGTGAAGAGTAGCGAACAGGATATTAATTCCAATATAATGAAATACATTTAATTGAAATTATATAATGTTTTTTTTTATTGCAAATTATGTATGAAATATAAAGTCCTTTAAAATAACTAAATGTCCCTGTGTGTCAGATGCCCTCGCTGTGTCTCCATGGAGTCTTATTCTGTGTAAAAGCTGCTAACCCTGTAGTTTAGACCTCTACAAACATGTTCTGAAATACATGGGATTCTTGTGTTCATTTAAAGTTCAGATTTCAGTCATCTCTCAGAAATATGCACTGTGACCTGAATTGGTATTAAAACATCCACTGAAAATCAAATCTCTTACTTTTCCTACAGACCTGTGCAGTAACCTTTTAGCAGCTCTCATAGTAGTGGTATGTTTACTCAGAGGTCGTAAAGGAGCTCTGGGCTGTATGGGCTGTGGGACATTATTCTAGCCCAAAATGATGCACCTTTCCGCCCTGTGTCCTTAGCCGGGCCCCCCTCTCTTCTCTGGAACATGTTTTATGGTTTTTAATCTGCGTCAGAGGTAACCTATGGAGCATTTCACATCATTTTCTGTAGGCAGCTGTTAAAAGACTCTTAACCTTAAAGAAAGAAGAGTGGGACAGTTCACACAGAGTTTCAAAGCTTAAAAAGGCTCTGGATTATGTAAACTTTACCTTTTTGAGCTTTTAAAGGTGTATTATGTAACTTTTCTGGTGGAAGGTTTGAAAACTTCCTGTCTCTATAAAGATGCTATTGCTTTACCTAGAATATTCCACATTTTTAGAACTAAAAACACTGTGTTAGATATACCACATCTAAACCAGGACTGAACCAGGTTAACATCATTTTTCATGGGGAGAATACGGCCCTGCTGAACATCTGGTACTAAACTAGTGTCAATTAAAGGTGCATTGTGTAATGTTTCTGAAGGAGGGTCAAACGTTTTGCTGGAATGTTTCACAGTATGGCATTAAATCTGTTTATCTTCATGGAAACCAAACCAGACCAAGTTACAGGTCAGATCTGTGGAGAGGCGACCCCCGCTCACAGTCAGAATGCCTGTTTTTCTATTAATTGAGCTATAAAACCACCTGTGATTGAATGAATGTAAGATAGAGCTGTTTAATGTCACACTGTGGAACATTTTAAACAGAGCAATGACATATCGATAACAAGAAGGTGATAAACCCACTATCAAAAGTTACACAGCGTAACTGTAACAAGCAGTAACTCATTATGCACGTGTTTTTGGCGATGATAAAATACATTTTTGAACACTACATGTGTGACCCAGAGTCTGAAGTACAGTGGGCAGGGATAGGGGGTAGATGAAAACAGATCTTTTCAGGGCACTCACACCACAGATGCAAGACAATACAGGTACAGTAACATTAGTACAGGGCCTGGTTAGTACTTGGATGGGAGACCGCTGGGAATTCCAGGTGCCACAGGGGGGCGCCAGTTGCAAAAAAACTGTCGCTGTGTCCTTAGGCAAGACACTTTACCCACATTTGCCTAGTATGAAAGTGGAGTGTGCGTGAGTGTTGGAGGTGGTCGGAGGGGCCGATGGCGCAGATTGGCAGCCTCGCTTCCGTCAGTCTGCCCCAGGGCAGCTGTGGCTACAGAAAGTAGCTTACCACCACCAAGTGTGGAGTGAATCAATAATGAACTGTAAAGCGCTTTGGGTGTCATGAAAGGCGCTATATAAATGCAATGAATTATTATTATTATTATTATTAGTAACTCCAGTGGTGGAAGATATAACCAAGTAATAGTTGTACTGTATTTAAGTAAAATATTAAGGTATTGACTCACCCATCCAAATAATGGAAATCAGGACTTCTAATAACTTCCATGGCCACAGGTGAATAAAATCAAGCACCTGGGCCTGCAGACTGTTTCTACAAACATTTGTGAAAGAATGGCTCGCTCTCAGGAGCTCAGTGAATTCCAGTGTGGTACTGTGACAGGATGCCACCTGTGCAACAAGTCCAGTCGTGAAATTTCCTCACTCCTAAATATTCCACAGTCAACTGTCCGTGGCAATATAACAAAGTGGAAGTGATTGGGAATGACAGGAACTCAACCATGAAGTGGTAAACTGAGGGGCGGGGTCAGCAGATGCTGAGGCGTATAGTGTGCAGAGATCGCCAACTTTCTGTGGAGTTAATTGCTACAGACCTCCAAACTTCTCTGGAGCGACGAATCGTGCTTGTCAATCTGGCAATCTGATAGATGAGTTTGGGTTTGGAGGTTGCCATGAGAACGGTACTTGTCTGACTGCATTGTGCCAAGTGTAGTTTGGTGGAGCGGGGATTATGGTGTGGGGTTGTTTTTTTCAGGAGCTGGACTTGGCCCCTTAGTTCCACTGAAAGGAACTCTGAATGCTTCAGCATACCAAAGGATTTTGGACAATTCCATGCTTCCAACTTTGTGGAAACAGTTTGGAGATGGCCCCTTCCTCTTCAACAAAGCAAGGTCCATAAAGACATGAATGAGAGAGTTTGGTGTGGATGAACTTGACTGGCCTCCACCTGATAGAACACCTTTGGAATGAAGTAGAGCGGAGACTGAGAGCCAGACCTTCTCGTCTAACATTTGTGTGTGACTTCACAAATGCACTTCCGGAAGAATGGTCAAAAATTCCCATAAACACACTCCTAAACCTTGTGGAGAGCCTTCCCTGAAGAGTTGAAGCTGTTATGGCTGCAAAGAGTGGACCGATGTCATATTAAACCCTATGGATTAAGAATGGGATGTCATTTAAATTCATATGCAGGTGAACAAATACTTTTTGCCAGAGGTCTTCAACAGGGGGTACTGCAGGGGGGTCACGAAATCTTTTGATTTCACTTTAAAATAATATAATTTTATATTTTATAGTGTAAAATACAGTATTAACCTGTGTATTATTTCCTTGTATTGGATGTACCATAACAGAGTAGCAATGTTTATACATGACACTAAGCTCAATTTAATATAAAACACAATTCTATGCCGTTTATATAGTAGGGGGTCCCTGGCCCAGTTCGCCATCTGTTTGGGGGTCCCTGGCCTGAAAAACATTGAAGACCCCTGGTTTTTGCAATATAGTGTATCTGCACTTTACATTTTTAAGTGCATACTTTAGTCTGAGACCTGATGAAAAGATTGAGGGTTTATTTTGATAGTTTTAGCAAAGAAACATATAAAAAAAAACAGCTAGGAAAAAAGAATAATTTCTGTTGACAAAATTCAGCACAGATCTGTAGCAATATCACTGCTTTTGAAGCTTTATCGATCTCTCTGCTTTTACTTTTTTTACTCTATAATTACATTTAAACAGGTACTTTAAGATCTTAAATGTTTTTTTTTTCATGTGATACTTTTACTTGAGTTTTTCTTTTTGCTCCAAAAACGTTTTTTAAGTAACAAATTTGAGTACTTTTTCCACCACTGATGATAAAGCATCGTTTTAACATGGTTTATATAAGTTCATTTTACATTATTTGTCCCGTTAAACACCACACGTTTCCTTTTCCTCCTCAGGCCTCAGACGACAGCCACATCATGTTCATCAACACAATCCACAACAATCACTCTGAGGTCATCACCAGGAACTACATCAACATCACCTTTGTGTGTCGCTACCCAATCAACTACATGGTCCAGCAGCCCAACGGAGAGAACATGATACGAGTGGACGTGAGGTAAGAACCAGGACTAAATCAGCACTAAACAAGGACTAAACCAGGACTAAACCAGGACTAAACCGGGACTAAACCAGGACTAAACATGGTCCAGTGGAATGAACATGATACGAGTGGATGTGAGGCAAGAACCAGGACTAAACCAGCACTAAATCAGGTCTAAAACAGGACTAAACCAGGACTAAATCAGTTCAAAACCAGGACTGAACCAGGACTAAACCAAGACTAAATCAGGTCTAAATCAGGACAAAAACAGGACTGAACAAGGACTAAACCGGGACTAAACCAGGGCTAAACATGGTCCAGTGGAATGAACATGATACGAGTGGATGTGAGGCAAGAACCAGGACTAAACCAGCACTAAACCAGGTCTAAAACAGGACTAAATCAGGTCTAAATCAGGACAAAACCAGGACTGAACAAGGACTAAACCGGGACTAAACCAGGGCTAAACATGGTCCAGTGGAATGAACATGATACGAGTGGATGTGAGGCAAGAACCAGGACTAAACCAGCACTAAACCAGGTCTAAAACAGGACTAAAACAGGACTAAACCAGGACTAAAACAGGACTAAACCAGGACTAAACCGGGACTAAACCAGGACTAAACATGGTCCAGTGGAATGAACATGATACGAGTGGATGTGAGGCAAGAACCAGGACTAAACCAGCACTAAATCAGGTCTAAAACAGGACTAAACCAGGCCTAAACCAGGCCTAAACCAGGACTAAACCAAGACTAAACCAGGACTAAACCGGGAATAAACCAGGGCTAAACATGGTCCAGTGGAATGAACATGATACGAGTGGATGTGAGGCAAGAATCAGGACTAAACCAGCACTAAATCAGGTCTAAAACAGGATTAAACCAGGACTAAACCAGGACTAAACCAGGACTAAACCGGGACTAAACCGGGACTAAACCGGGACTAAACCAGGACTAAACCAGGACTAAACCGGGACTAAACCGGGACTAAACCGGGACTAAACCGGGACTAAACCGGGACTAAACCGGGACTAAACCAGGACTAAACCGGGACTAAACCAGGGCTAAACATGGTCCAGTGGAATGAACATGATACGAGTGGATGTGAGGCAAGAACCAGGACTGAACCAGGACTAAATCAGGTCTAAAACAGGACTAAACCAGGACTAAATCAGTTCAAAACCAGGACTGAACCAGGACTAAACCAAGACTAAACCAGGTCTAAATCAGGACAAAACCAGGACTGAACAAGGACTAAACCAGGACTAAACCAAGATTATCATATTGGCTTGTCAAAGCCTCATCTCTCCCTTCACAAAAACAGAAACACTTTTAAGGCCATTTAAGTTTTACTTGTGTGTCTCATTTGACAGTTTCTCCGTCAGAACAATCACTCTGAACAACCACCTCCTAAAACTATTAATTATATCTTTAAATCTGTATAAAAGTGCTGTCAGGCGATTAAAAAATAATCTAATTAATTACAGGATTTGAAATTAATTAATCTAATTAATCGCATTTTAAGAGTGTGTGTGTGTATGAGAGAGAGAAAGAGAGAGAGAGATTGTGAGTGAGTGAACGAGCGAACGAACCTACTTTATGATTGAGTTTGTCAGTTTTCATGTGGTCGCTTTGCACATTCGTTTCCAAAATTCTGCGAGCGTTGTTTGGTGGTTTGGTGGTTTGGTGAAGTGCGCTCACACTCGCTCTATCACCAACGATGGAACTTGTCCGGATGTGTTTATCGTTCAAATAATCCGTCAGGATGGAGCAGCTTCGGTGATCGGAAAATTCTTTTTGACAAAAGCTCCAAATCAGTGTTCTTGTTGATCTTCCCGTCTTCTTTCTTTTTATAAATAAACTTGCCGTTCAAAGGCCTGAGCAGCGGTTTGCTCGCTGCACGCCAAATTTAAAATGCGCGCATTGAATTGCAGCTCATAATTATTTGCGGTCATTTTTATAATGCGTTAATTTGCAGTGTAAATAATTAATCTAATGAACGTGTTAAACTGACAGCCCTACTATATACAGTTCTCATGTTACTATATTTGTCCCTCAGGACCATCACTCTGAACACAGAGGATGGAAACTTCTCAGTATCGATGCTTCTGTTTAAAGACCAGATATTCCAGGACCAGTGGACCACAGTGCCCTCCCTCACCCTGGAGGACAACATCTATGTCAAAGTTTATATGGTAAAGAACAATCGAACTCTTCACATTCAGACAGATGTGTTATTAACTCTATGGAAATCTACAGATATTTTAAGTACTATTTTAAATACTAGCTTTTCCTGTACGCATATACACTCAACAAAAATATAAATGCAACACTTTTGTTTTTGCTCCCATTTTTCCTGAGATGGACCCAAAAATCCAAAATTCACTCCAGATACACAACACTACCATTTCTCTCAAACATTGTTCACAAATCTGTCCAAATGTGTGACAGCGAGCACCTCTGCCCCGTCGAGACAATCCACCCCACCTCACAGGTGCGCCACATCAAGATGCTGATCCGACATCATGACCAGTGCACAGGTGCGCCCCAGACTGCCCACAATAAAAGGACACCCCGAAATGTGCATTTTTTTTTTTTTTTTTTGCTTTATTGGGGGTCTGGGGACTCAGAACCAGTCAGTATCTGGTGTGACCACCATTTGCCTCATGCAGTACAACACATCTTCTTCGCATAGAGTTTATCAGATTGTCAGTTGTGGCCTGTGGAATGTTGGTCCACTCCTCTTCAAAGGCTGTTATGGACGAAGAACACAGGTGCATTTTATTGATGGCATTTTGAATGCACAGAGATACCGTGATGAGATCCTGAGGCCCATTGTTGTGCCATACATCCATGAACATCACCTCATGTTTCAGCAAGATAATGCACGGCCCCATGTTGCAAGGATCTGTACACAATTCTTGGAAGCTGAGAATGTCCCAGTTCTTGCATGGCCAGCATACTCACCGGACATGTCACCCATTGAGCATGTTTGGGATGTGCTTGACCGGCGTATACGACAGCGTGTACCAGCTCCCACTAATATCCAGCAACTTCGCACAGCCATTGAAGAGGAGTGGACCAACATTCCACAGGCCACAACAGACAATCTGATAAACTCTATGCGAAGAAGATGTGTTGCACTGCATGAGGCAAATGGTGGTCACACCAGATACTGACTGGTTCTGAGTCCCCAGACCCCCAATAAAGTAAAAAGAAATGCACATTTCGGGGTGGCCTTTTATTGTGGGCAGTCTGGGGCGCACCTGTGCACTGGTCATGATGTCGGATCAGCATCTTGATGTGGCGCACCTGTGAGGTGGGGTGGATTGTCTCGGCGGGGCAGAGGTGCTCGCTGTCACACATTTGGACAGATTTGTGAACAATGTTTGAGAGAAATGGTAGTGTTGTGTATCTGGAGTGAATTTTGGATCTTTGGGTCCATCTCAGGAAAAATGGGAGCAAAAACAAAAGTGTTGCGTTTATATTTTTGTTGAGTATACTTACAAACTGAAACTACTACTACGACTAATAGTAGTAGTAGTAGTAGTAGTAGTAGTAGTAGTAGTAGTAGTAGTAGTAGTAGTAGTAGTAGTTATACATCATGATAATTTGCTGTCTAAGTCAAGTGAACATGTGAAATATCAAAGTGGGTCATTCTGATGTTCCTCCAACCCATTTGGATGCCTCAGTACAAACAGTACAAACACAGTACAAATACTATTGCTGCTTTGGCTATTCTGGGAGCAGCTAACTTAAGCCTGAGTTACACAACCTCATGCAATCGTGGATTCTGGAATGTTCTCCGTCATGGTGCAGACTCCATGTGACTCTGCGTGAGTAAAATTAGATCCATTTCAAAACGTTGTTCCCCCCTGAAGAACTTTATGACTATTTTGTATTTACTATGGCTAATGCTTTTTCTGTAACTTGGTCTGGTTTGGTCTCCATGAAGAAAGAAAGGTTTAATGCCGTACTGTGAAACATTCCAGACAAAGCAATAACATCTCCACGGAGAAAAGCATTTGACAGATCCTTCACCGGAAAACTTACAAAATGCACCTTTGATGACTTTTTGACCTTAAGATCAAGTGAACTCATAGTGCAGTTCTTCAGGAATGATTCATGGACTAGACCAGAACTAAATCTGGATTAAACCAGCTCTAGACCAGGACTAAACCAGATTTAAACCTAGACTAAACATAAACTAAACCAGGATAAATCAGGACTAAACCAAAACAGTATCAGAACAAAACTCTTGGTCAGATCAGGACTAAACCAGCACTAAACTAGAACTGAACCTGACTGCTCGTTCACACACACCACATCAAAACTGGGACCAAACCAGGACTAGAACACAGACTAGAGGACCCAAATTACATTTCTGGAGTTGTGTTTTGTTTCATTCACACATGTTTAACACACAAACCCTGCAGATTTAGGCTGAGTTCTTCTCTCACACAGAAAACACTCTGTTCCACCTTGTGATGTCATGTCATACAGGAAGTGAATAATTTCAGCCCTGGAATTGCCATTCTTAACTAAAACTATCACCACGAGCTGTGAGACAGCTGCAGTACATCAGAACGCTGCAGCTCGGGTCATGACTCAAACCAGAAGTCCAAGCACATGCGTCCTGTGCTCAGGTCTCTGCACTGTCCCTGTGGCTCAGAGAACAGACTTTAAAGCGGCTCTGCTTGTGTACAAGTCTCTCCATGGCCGAGCACCAAAGTACATCTCTGACATGTTAGTGCCACATGAACCATCTGCACTCTGAGGAGCTCAGGGACCGGCCTCCTGCTGGTGTCCAGAGTCAGGACTAAACTCCCCGGAGTTTCAGATTCATGCAGGTAAAACCTGGAACAGTCTTCCTGAACATGTGAGACAGGCCTCTACTTTGACTGACTGAAAGGTTTTCATTCCGCACTCTTCTCTCTCAGTTAATGTCTCTGTCTCTTTTTAATTTATGATGATTATTTCTGTTTTGATTTGTTTGTGTTGTGATTTTAATGCATTTCTTATTCTGTAAAGCACTTTAAATTACTTTGCGTACGAACTGCTATACACATAAATTTGCCTTGCCACTTCATGACATCACATGGTGGAACAAAGCATTTTGAGCTTTGCAGATGTAGACAGGCTAATAATAAAGGAAAACTCACTCCTTTGCCTAAACCTGTGTCTGTTGTAGATTCCTGCTCACCTAATGCTGAGGCTGGACAGGTGTTGGGCCACTCCCACCAGTGACCCCTACAGCAACATCCAGTACAGCTTCATCAGGGACAGGTGAGTGTTTGCCCACTAACCAGAGGGTGGCCGGTTCAAACCACACCATTCTAAGAAGGCAACATTATTTACACTGATCATAATCAATCAAACTGCATTCACTGTCATCTTTAACATTTAAAGAGAAAAATACATTTGTAAATAGCTAAGCAGAAACACTCCTCCTCCATGTTTGGGTCACTATAAGCAGTGTTGGGAAGAAACTAAATACATGAACCAAAAATACACATACAGAAAAGTGACTGTAGAGTAACTGTATTCTGGTGGTACTGGTCATTCATTTGGAGGTTCAGAACGCAATTTCAAATAAGAGGATCACATGAGTATTTGACCATGCAATCTGGTGTCGAAATGTATTAGTGTAAGAAAAGAGAAACATGCCCGAGCCATCTCAGCTGCTCCTCTCCACGTGGAGGAGCAGTGGCTCTACTTTGAGTCCCACCCGTGTGACTGAGCTCCTTACCCTATCTCTAAGGGTGTGCCCAGCCACTCTGTATGTGCGATCTTGTCCTTTCGGTCATTACCCAAAGCTCATGACCATAGGTGAGGGGAGGAACGTAGATTGACTGGTAAATTGAGAACTTTGCCTTTTGGCTCAGCTCCCTCACCACAACGGTCCAATACAGCGACCACATCACTGCCGACACTGCACCAATCCGTCTGCATAAGGGTGAGGAACAGAATACATCCAGAGTCAGGTGACTCATTATGTGTATTTCTTAACATATTATCCTGTGTTTTATTGAATTACTGAATGATTATGTGGGCTTTTTGTTATAAAAGCATTTCCATTTGAACAAAGTACCTTCTAATTCTGACCTGCCCTGAAACACCACAACAGTGAGAGTCAATGATGGGGGGAGGGCGTATCTTAATGTCATGCAAATGAGCACCATTCTGCCCCCAGCCCTAAAGTGAGACAGTCTTGAAAAGGCCTTTTCTCAGCTCGTTTTCTTGTGCATGCTTTCAAATGGCCACAAATCTACACTTTCAGAATTTGTGAATAACTCAAAACACCTCCAGGACAACTTGTGACTGGTTTTGCTACAGTCGGTCACATATATATACTGTACTTTTCGGACTATAAGCCGCTACTTTTTTCTCACACTTCAGACCCTGCGGCTTATAGTCAGGTGCGGCTTATGTATGGATTAATTCTTCATCAAGACCTTATCAAATAAGTGAAGAGACTTGATGAATTAATGAAGCCTTATTTTACCCACTTAAAATCTCCTACACGTATCAGCAGTTCCATGAGATTGAGTTAAGGATTTACTCTTAAAGTTAAACTTGAAACTTTATTTTAAGGCTTCCAGAGGATACAGGCCGGCCATTTTACAGTTGTTTTACTGCCGTGTTTCTGCCGTGTTACTGCCGTAGGCGCTGTTCGAAAAAAGCACATACCGGTATTTACGTTAATTACAATTTTTAAGAAATCCTATTGTGTACCATCTTTCTGTATAAATATCTCAAGTTACAATGTGGACACCTGCGGCTTATAGTCATGTGCGGCTTATATATGTACAAATCTTAATTTTAAAAAAAATTTGGTTGGTGCGGCTTATAGTCAGGTGCGGCTTATTGTACAAAAACTATGGTAGTAATTTCCGAACTATAAGAAACTACTTTATTCTGTAGTGAACCCTGCAGCTTATTCATCAATGCGGCTAATATATGGACAGATTATTCTTAAGAACACAGTGGATGCGCCCACAGCCTGAGTGCAGAAAGCTCCGCTGTCTGTGCGGTGAACATGAAGTTGCAGCGTTAGCGAGCGTCGTTGTCAGCACTAAAACAGTTTATCGCCATGTGATAAAATAAGTTCTGATGCTAAATGAACATTAGTGAGTGGAATACGTCTTAATGACCCGTATGCGTTAAATGCAGGTGAGTGTGTAAATGATGAGAAGAAATGTCTCAGACTTCAGTAGGTGGACATCCACTCATACCTGATTGATACACCTATCCCTGCCCGTGGGAGAGCCTGAAATCTGCTGAAATCCTACGAGACAATGACGTGATCCCAGTCAGGACAGCGGCTCTTTCTGCAGGAGACATGCGCAGTAGAGCGTGAAGTGACGGGTGCAAGAGTGAGACAAACAGGGGAAGAGACGATGCGCTGAGGAAGATGCTAGTTTGATTTTGTTTTGAACAGTTATTTTGAATTTCATGCACACACCCTTCTCATGGAAAACACACAAAGAAATGCATATGATGAAGCTTTTAAGTTAAAGGCAATCGCTGGCAACAGCAGGGTGATACAGTCCCCTCTCAATGCCCCTTTGGTTCTGCTGTGTTCAGAGGTTCTGATTTGAATAAATTGTGTGAGTGGAGATGACAAGCCATGAATGATTGATGAATGATTTTATATATGAGACACAGATGAGCATATTTGACCATGTTTTCCCAATTAAGGACATTGATAGTTTGCATATTCTATTGTTTGGCTTTCCTCCAGGGCTCCCATAGGTGATACAAAGGAGAAAAGACTTTCATATATTAAACCTGTTCTATAGTAACTCTTTTCCTCTCTCCTACAGCTGCCCGGCGCTATCGTCAGACCAGACCCTGACGGTGCTGAAGAACGGTCAGGGGCCAGAGGCTCTGTTCAGGATCCAGATGTTTAAGTTTGTGGGGAGGTCCTACACAAACGTGTTTCTCCACTGTAATGTTCAGATCTGCCACAGTGGAGCAGCTCTCTGTCAGCCTGTGAGTCTGAGAAACACATGATACTCTGAATATACTGTCATTATAATATGGAGACTGTGAAGGTGACGGATACATCAAGCCATTTTATGTCCATGTCCGTCACCTTCTTGTGGATAGAAGTATGTAAAGGTGGTTTTATAGCTCAAAAACACCTAAAAAATGCATTCTGACTGTGAGCGGGGTCACCTCTCCGCAGATCTGACCTGTAATTTGGTCTGGTTTGATCTCCATGCAGACAGAAAGGTTTATTATTGCCATACTGTGAAACACCCCAAACAAAGCAACATCTCCATGTAAAAAGTATTTGACTCTGCACCAGAAGAAGGAGAAGAAGAAGTGAACTTTATTGATCTCACACTGGAGAAATTCTTCTCTGCATTTTAACCCATCCTATATATATATATATATTAGGAGCAGTGGGCAGCACACATTAGGGCGCCCGGGGACCATCTCCATGATCTTCTTGCTTCGGCTTGGTCAGGACCTAAGCTGGAGGTACCTATGGTGCATGTTTTGGGTTGATGGGGGAAACCGGAGTGCCCGGAGGAAACCCACCCAGACACGGGGAGAACATGCAAACTCCACACAGAAAGGCCCAGGCGACCCGGGGATCGAACCCAGACCATGCATGCAAACTCCACACAGAACACACACGGAAAGGTCTGGGCGACCCGGGGATCGAACCCGGAACCTTCTTGCTGTGAAGCAAGAGCGCTAACCACTCTGCTACCGTGCCGCACCAGAAAAGTTACACAATGCACCTTTAATGGGTTATCTGGTGCTATAAGGGACCCTCTGTAGTTTGACCTGGTTTAGTCTATTTTTTTACCTACTTTAGCATTTAATATAGGCCTGGTAAAGTCCAGGTTTAGATCTGATGGTACTCCGAAAATCAAAATCTTTTCCGATGTGAAAATGTATCAAGTTTGTCCTTATTTCCACCTATTTGTATAAAAGAAATGGTCTATATTTCTGAACTGTTTTTTTCTCAGTGACTCAAAAATACACATAGTTGTAAATTAACTGCTTGTTTCTATGGATATGTCTTTACTCATTTACTTGGAATGTTCCACAGTATGACATGAAACAGCTCTACCTTACATTTATGAAATTACATGTGGTTTTATAGCTCAAAAATAGGTAGAAAAACAGGTATTCTGACTGTGAGCGGGGTCGTCTCTCCACAGATCTGACCTGTAACTTGGTCTGCTTTTGGTCTCCACGAAGATAGAGACGTTTAATGCCATATTGTGAAACATTACAGACAAAACAATAACATTTTCATGGAGAAAAGTATTTGACAGATCCCAAACCAGAAAAGTTACACAATGCACCTTTTAAAGAGCAGATATAGTGTGTATTCACAACTGCCTCGTTTGGTTCGTTTAAAGCGAACCAGAGTTCGTTTGCTCCTTTGATTCGGACCTTTTGTTCTGGTGTGAATAAAAACCAAAAATATCGATCCGGAGCAAACAAGCGAACCGAGACCACCTAAAAAGCTCAGTCTCGGCACGGTTCCATTCGAACTCTGGTGCGGTTCGTTTGAGGTGAGAATGCAGACCGGACTCGATCCGACACAAGTGGCTTTTTGTACTTAACGAGCTCCCGTCGTATGTCGAGCATTATGGGAAACCGAGGCTTACGAAACGAAACGAGCCTTACTTACGTTTTGTGTGAAGAGCAAGAGTCAGAACTTGATGCGCACATGAGCGCTGTCCTCTGTAGCCGTCTTGCCCTGTGTCTTCGTCGTTTGTAAATTGATTGTAAAATAGTGTAAACCTCACGATGCTGCTCAAACATTTGTGCGAACTGTAAAAACTGTGCAGACCATATCGCTATGACTACATTGAAAACAACACGCAACGCCATGATTCTCCTCCTTCACGTGTTTGGACGCAGCGTTTTGACACTGCTCATTTCTGTCCAATGGCTGAACGACCTCAGCACACGTGGTTTTGTTTACAGATGTTGGTCCACTTACAAAAAAAGTACAGTGTGAAAGCGACCCACACCAAAATAAAAAAAATAAATAAAAAATTTGGTCCGGCCCAAATCAAGTGAACTATCGGACTTTCCTGGTGTGAATATACACACATATACATAGTCCTCATCCTGAACCTGGAGTCTCATTAAGTCCAGTGTAGACTATGGAGCTATAAAAAGAACCTTCTTATTGACTCTACAGATGGAGACCAGCTAGAGCGCTATTGTGTACAGCTGAATGAACTTAATATAGACTGACCCTAAAGACGCTCTGACCCACAGAACTCTGTGCACCGTGCTAATGTGGTGCTAATAGAAGATGAGTCTCTGAGGAGTTTCAACTTAACCATGTTATGCTAAACAGACATTTG
The DNA here is from genome assembly GCA_036785185.1 of Paratrypauchen microcephalus. Taxonomy (NCBI): domain Eukaryota; kingdom Metazoa; phylum Chordata; class Actinopteri; order Gobiiformes; family Gobiidae; genus Paratrypauchen; species Paratrypauchen microcephalus. Next base: position 1,859,444 of record JAVJIX010000108.1, read on the forward strand.
AGCATGTTATAATGGCCTTCATACAGATGCCCTACCACTACTGGAACAGGACCAATCCAGATACAGGTATCGGTTCAGGATATCAGTAAAGAGTTGCTGATTATTGAAAATACTCTGTGCGCTAGTGTTGATTGATATTGGCAGATAAATAATGTATCTATTTCAATATTAAAGGACAAGTAACGTTTTTACAATCTGGACCTTATTTCGGTGATAAAACAACATCATTTACTCACCCATTGTACTTTGGTGTCTTTTGGAGTATATCCGGAGATTTCGGAGTTTGGTGATATCCGTTTAACGTGAGTGGTCGGGGCACGCAAACACAAACTTTAGCACTTTTCAAAGTGACCATGTCACAAATGTGTGGTCCAAATTTGGTGTGTCTATGGCAAAGTAAAATTTTTCTGTTCCATGCAATTACCCTAGGGGTCGCTATAGTGGCCATTTTAGATTTTCTAATATCAATCTGTTCAGGGCCGGGGTGTCCACCAGTGATTAACGTTTGCATGAAATCGGCCAAAGTATACGCGAATTATTGCTCATTGAAGTTTGATGGCGAGCCACAAAAACAAACCCGAAATTTGTGGCGTTGTCACGTAAACACCGTTCACTCTTTTAGAACGCTTTTAATAACCTTTAATGTCCCACTTGTCTAGATGATACAGCACGATTCTGGTGAGTCTGGGTCAAAAACCCAAGGAGGAGTTCATTAAAATATGAGGACAGGAAAATGCGCCCTGGCTGCCAGGTCACGTTCTCGGTCCAAAATGGCCGACTTCCTGCTGGTCGCCTAGCAACCGTGTAATATACTTTTTTGTTCCTATTCCCATGATGCATCTGTGTACCAAATTTGGTTTGGCTACGACAACGTTTTTGCTGGGCATCCCATTGGCGAGGACAGATGCAAACAGACCTGGAGCTGTGTTTTGTTTCACACATATTTAACACACAAAGCAGATTTAGGCTGAGTTCTTCACTTTGATCACCTTGTTATGTCATGTGGTAATACAGGAAGGGCTTTTTAAACTCCACACAGAATCATTTGGATGATTTCAGACCTGGAATTGCCAATCTCTACTGAATTAAAGGTAAAAGGAGAAGAAAATCACAGTAGACAAACTCAAACATGTCTGAATGAAACAAAACACAACTCCAGGTCTGTTTTTGAGGAGATAAGGACATTGTAACATGGCTTACAGCTCATAAGATTGCTTTTGTGTAATATAGAATCTTTAACCTTTACTAAGAAATCCTTTTTTCGCCTGTGAACAGAACTGCTCTAGTGAGGATGGGCTGATGAGACTGAGGAGAGACATCCCTCTGTCTCACACTGTCTCCTATGGACCAATCAGACGCCTCCTGGATGAAGCCGGGAAACCCAATACAAGTTTGTGTTTTTATTAAGTTTTTATTATTCATGATGATGCTTTAATCCTGTTCAAAACTTTTCCAAACACTCAAACACTTTGCCAAACACAGCCCCGAGTGCTCCGATCACCACGGGCACCACTGATGCCTTCACCTTCCAGGCCTTCTCCAGCTCTTCCTTAAGCCCCTGGTATTTCTCTAGTTTCTCGTGTTCCTTTTTCCTGATGTTACCGTCGCTTGGTATTGCAATGTCCACCACCACGGCTATGGGCAGAAATATGTGCCACCAGAAACTTAATATGAATCACATAATTTGAAATTGTATTTTTTAATTTGAATCATTGCATTGAAAAATTTAATCTGAATAGTATCATTTGAAATTGAATTTATTAGTTTGTAACAGGAATCTAATAAAATTTGAAAATTCACTCTTTTTATATGCTCATGTTCAGTTCTCGAAATTCAAATTCAGTTCACAAAATTCAAATTCAATTTACTGTGACAAACATCTGGGTAGTTTAAGGATGAAGGAAGAGCAATCGAGCTCAGATATACAGGACTACAGGACCTTGTGATAGCCTATTGAAATAGTATATAATATTTCAATTAGCACAGATGTTTGGTGCTGAAACAAAAACAGCCCAAACGGGCGGGTTGGAACAAGCTCCCCTTATGACGGCAGAATTTGGACCGGCCCTTGTGCAAAAGAGCTACAAGCTGCTAGCTACTACCTAGTTTTTGCTTCCCGTTTCGTCCTTGCTCTTCTAATCAGAGGCATTGAGGAGGGAGCCTGTGTGTCTATGAGCAGGAGGAGCAAGAGCGTGAAAAGGAGAGGCGCGCTGACGTGAGGCAGGCGGACAGGTAGGATGTTTTACAAAGTTTAACCTGCTCTGTGATACACGCTGGGACGCCAGGGTACGCGCTGTTGCGGACAAGCTGTGTGCGCTAGTGCGTCTGGAGCCACAGACACTGTGAGCGCACAGGCTGCTGTGAGAAGCCGGCGCAGTCCGCACACCGGTAAAAGTTTATTGTGGCGTGCTGTCAAGTAATGTTCGTTTGGCTGCCTCGGGGCACTCGGGGAGATAGAGCAACCACATTTTTTTTGAGAAGCATTGATTACGGACATGGCCTCAATTTGCAGGACGCATAAATTGGGCTTCAAACGCTGTACAATCACACACTACGCGGGACGGGTGGTCACCCTAGACTCCGGCCATACTGAAAAGTTTTTGAGTCTCGGTGTAGCAGCAGACAGAGGAATCCTGTATATCTGAGCTTGATTGCTCTTCCTTCCATCCTTAAACTACCCAGATGTTTGTCACAGTAAACTGAATTTGAATTTTGTGAACTGAATTTGAATTTCGAGAACTAAACATGAGCATAAAAAGAGTGAATTTTCAAATTTTATCAGATTCCTGTTACAAACTAATAAATTCAATTTCAAATGATACTATTCAGATTCATTTTTTCAATGCAATGATTCAAATACAATTTGAAAAAAATAAATAAAATAAAATACAATTTCAAATTATGTGATTCAAATTAAGTTTCTGGTGGCACATATTTCTGCCCATACACGGCTTTGTTCTGTTGCTTATCCACCACCACTATGTTTGGTTGGTTCGCCATTCTGTCAGTCTGTATCTGGAAGTCCCACAGGATCTTGGCTCGGTCATTCTCCGCAACCTTCGGAGGGGTTTCCCACTTTGACCTTGGGGTCTCCAGCCCGTACTCTGCACAGATGTTCCTGTACACCAGTGTTTCCCAACCTTTTTTGTCTTGTGTACCCCCTGAGCCTTTTTGTCATACCTCGAGTACCCCCTCACTCATATGTGTTGATAATTTCTCCAAAAGTAGAACGTGACACAACGGATTATTAAATGAAAATCATTTTATTTCATCTCCTTAATTTGAAAATTTGATTCTCAGTCATTTTCTCTCTTTTCTTTAACTCAAATTTACTCAAATTAGAATTTTAAAAATTCAAAAAAATCTCCCCCTGCACCTGACAGCGACACTGCCGTGTACCCCCTGCAATGTGCTCACGTACCCCTTGGGGTACTTGTACCCCTGGTTGGGAAACACTGCTGTACACTATGCCCGCCACTTGGTTGTGTCGCTCCATGTATGCTTTCCCTGCAGCATCTTACATCCTGCAGTTATGTGCTGGACTGTCTCAGGAGCCTCTTTGCACAGCCTACACCTTGGGTCTTGTCTGGTGTGGTAGATCTGGGCCTCTATTGCTCGGGTGCTCAAGGCCTGCTTCTGTGCAGCCAGGATGAGGGCCTCTGTGCTGTCCTTCAGACCAGCCCTCTCCAGCCATTGGTAGGATTTCTTGATATCAGCCACTTCAGTTATGTTTCGTGGTACGCCCCGTGTAGGTGTTTGTCCTGCCATGATGGTTCCTCTGCACTCCACTGTCTGAGGCATTCCCTGAGCACATCATCTGTCGGGGCCCTGTCCTTGATGTAGTTATGGATTTTGGATGTTTCATCCTGGACAGTGGTTCCCACACTCACTAGTCCTCAGCCTCCTTCCTTCCGGCTCGTGTACAGTCTCAGGGTGCTGGATTTGGGATGGAACACTCCATACATAGTCAGGAGCTTTCGTGTCTTAACGTCTGTGGTCTGTATCTCCTCCTTTGGCCAGCTTATGATTCCTGCTGGGTATCTGATCACTGGCAGAGCGTAGCTGTTTATTGCCTGGGCCTTGTTCTTGCCATTGAGCTGACTTCTTAGGACTTGCCTTACTCGTTGCAGGTATTTGGCTGTAGCCGCTTTCCTTGTTGCCTCTTCAAGGTTGCCATTTGCTTGTGGGATACCAAGGTACTTGTAACTGTCCTCAATGTCTGTTATTGTTCCCTCTGGGAGTGAGACCCCCTCTGTGTGGACTACCTTCCCTCTCTTTGTCACCATCCAACTACATTTCTCAAGCCCAAATGACATTCCAATGTCTGTGCTGTAGATCCTGGTGGTGTGGATCAGTGAGTCGATGTCTCGCTCACTCTTAGCGTACAGCCTGATGTCATCCATGTAGAGGAGGTGACTGATGGTGGCCCCATTTCTGAGTCGGTATCCGTAGCCAGTGCTTTCGATGATTTGGCTGAGGGGGTTCAGACCTATGCAGAACAGCAGTGGGGACAGTGCGTCTCCTTGGTATATGCCACATTTGATGGACACTTGCGCAAGTGGCTTGCCATTGGCTTCAAGGGTGGTTTTCCACAACTGCATCGAGTTTGCAATGAACGCCCTTAGAGTTACTGTACAGCTCCAAGCACTCAGTGATCCATGTGTGGCATTGAGTCATAGGGTTTCTTGTAATCAATCAAAATGTGTGCATGTTCTTCCCGTGTCTGGATGGGTTTCCTCCGGGCACTCCGGTTTCCACCATCAACCCAAAAAATGCTCCATAGGTAAAATTCTCCAGCTGAGGTCCTGACCAAAGCCGAGTAATAAGATCATGGAGATGGGTCCCTGGGGCCCCTTCATGTGCTGCCTACTGCTTCTAAAAGGATAGGTGAAAATGCAGATACATAAAGGATAATAAAAATAATAATAATAATAATTTGTGGTAATGGCTTAGTCGGATTTATTTAGAATATGAGATACAGATAACAGGATAAAAAGTAACTTAACAAGCTCCAAACTAGGTCTATACAAGGACTAAATCAAAACTCAACCAGAATAATGAAAACTGACCCAGGTTTAAACCAGAAATAAACCAAGACGAAGGAAATGTGTCTTTTCATCCAGACTAATCTTGTACAGCCAGAGAATACACTATCTGTCCACCAAACCTGGTCAAACAGATGGACAGAACAACAGTAAAGCCATAGACTGTATAAAGAAGTGGACTTGACGTCTCCCACAGCGTTCAGCTCCATTCAAATGAAGCTCACCGAGGCTAGCAGTTATAGCAGTTATACGAATTTAGAGCTAAATTTACTTTACAAAATAGTGAAATAAACCAGGATCATGTAGAGCGGGTTAAAGGACAATTAACATTTTTTACAATCTGAGCCTTATTTCGGTAATAAAACAAGTTGTTTTACTCACCCATAGCACTTTGGTGTCATTTGGAGCATTTCCGGAGATGTTTTAGATTTGCAATATCCGTAATGTGAGTTCTCGGGGCACATGTTTGCGGTCTCCAAATAACACAAACTTTAGCACTTTTCAAATCATAGAAGCTCAATGTCTTAGTCTACACTTTCGTTTGAGTCAAAAGTGGCCTGTAATCTGAGATTTATCCATAGTTTCGAGTAGATGAGGAGGACAGTGCACATGTGCTCAGTCACAGCTGATTTCGCTCTCAGCTCTCGGGACCCAAACATGAAAGGCAAAGCTGTAAGACGTTTGGACCATCGTGTTTGCAGTACCCACTTCAGTCAGGACGATTTTTTACCAGCAAAGGAAAAGAAAGAAGGCCAGCGGATTCAGCGCACGATTCTGAGAAGTAATGCGAAACCGATGGCTGTTCTCTGCTGCTCCTAAAACTGTCTCCGCTTCATTCTTTCCGTATCCATTCTGTCTCCTCATCCGTATACTCCTCTTCAGTCCTCAGTCCTCCATAAGTCCTCTTCAGCCTCAAAGTCCCAATCTTCTGCCATGTGTCACTCGCAACAGAAAAGTTGCGTCTTCTTATCTGCGAAATCAGCTGTGACTCCGCACATGCGCACTGTCCTCCTCATCTACTCGAAATTATGGATAAATCTCGGATTACAGGCCACTTTTGACTCAAACGAAGGCGTAGACTAAGACACTGAGCTTCTATGATTTGAAAAGTGCTAAAGTTTGTGTTATTTGGAGACCGCAAACATATGCCTCGAGAACTCAAGTTATGGATATCGCAAATCTAAAACATCTCCAGAAGTGCGCCAAATGACACCAAAGTGCTATGGGTGAGTAAAACAACTTGTTTTATTACCGAAATAAGGCTCAGATTGTAAAAAAAAACATTAATTCTCCTTTAATACAGACATTTTAAAGGTCCCATGGCATGAAATTTTCACTTTCTGAGGTTTTTGAACGTTAATGTGAGCTCCCCTACCCTGTTTAGCCCCCCCCTCCCCCCCATGGTTAAAAGTTGCGAAATGTCTAAACTGAGCATTTGCGATTCTTTTCTGCGTTACAAAAATTTGGAGCTCAAACTGGCGATTTTGAACAAGGCACCTTATTGACGTCAGATCGAAAAAAGAAATGCAAATGCAGTTCCACCCCCGTCTGTCTGTACTCAGCGTCTCTGTAAATCACGCCCAGAGAGCTTGGACCGCGAATGCGCTAGGCAATGCGAAATGCGTTTTTTTATTTGCCTGGAGGCACGTCCGAGTGTTTCTAGGCTCGGAAGTCCTTTATCTGAGCCTCTGGACCTTTGAACAGCAGTGGTTTAATTTTATTTTCTGTGGAAATGTGTTTATTTTTCAATGGAACGCTTCAAATCTCTCCCCCCGTGCAAAAACAAGGAAATGGATCAGCTGAGGTCTCAGAGCCGAAAGCGGAGAGTTTGGCCATGCCTCCACCCTCTACTATAGGCCAGCTCTTTTCTCCTCATTTGCATTCAAGCAACAAGGCCCATTATGGAGTGTTCCAGAGAGAGAAAAAATACTCTTTCTCATCTTATCTGTTTCTCATGCACTGAGTGTTGATTTTGAAGAAGGATTCATTTACAGTATTAGGGAACCATTAAGGAGCCATATAAAAGCATCAAGAAGTACCATGTCATGGGATCTTTAAGACTAAAATGCAGAGCCTGACAGCAGCAGTTACAGAGAGGGGTAACTGCAGCCAGAGTCAATGGAGCTGAAGTACACCTATGCTCACTTCCTATAGGGAACGTGGCGGCTAGAGGTTAAGCTATATCCATTCATATACAGTCTATGAGGAATGCTGGCATCTTAAATATACATAGAGAATATAGTTATTTTATACTTAAATTTAATTACAAAAAATGTTTAAATTGCAACGGTCACAATTATCACAAAGGATGCACATAAATAGGATGACATAACATTTTCTGCAGAGAGCTAAATGTTTGTGTGTCAGATGCCCTCCCTGTGTCTCTGTGGGGTCTTATTCTGTGTAAAACCTGCTGTTCTGAAATACATGGGATTAGTTTATGAGTTCATAAACTAAAACACCTTGTAATATTTTTTCAAAGTTGTTTTGTAGTTACATTAAATGATAAACTGTGCAAAACACATTCTGATCGGTATCAAAACAGAAAAAGCTGGATCAGTGCATCCCTAATCGTAATGCTTGTCAGAGAAAGATTGTAATAATTGTAATCAGGGCAGTAGACAGGGATTTTAAGCACCCAGAATTGGACCCTCTTCCTATTCATTTATATCAGGGATGGGGGGGGGGGGGGGGGGGGCCTGGGCCCTGGGCCCTAGGCCCCCAAATTTCTGTCAACGGACCTGATTGTAATCCGTTCTTTTGTCTTCAGACTCCAGCGCAGTGCCCCCAGTGGAGACTTTTGTCCTTGCGGGGTTGCTGGTTGTATTGCTGTTGATTACCGGAGTCTTTGGACATTTGTGGCTTCGCTCCAGACGGTTTTACCCAACCTACGACGCTCAGCTCACCCTCTCCAACATCCACCGCCTCTCCGAAGAAGTGGCCTCGTGAATCCACAAACACAAGGACACAACTAAAACTATGGACTCAAAAATATTCACAATTACCTTTGGCTGAATGTCAGATTTGTGGAGTTATTAAAATAACATGTAAATGACAAAATGATCTAATTTCTTTCTGATAAATGGTCACTCTGATTACGCACATCCGATTTTGCGGTTTGCGTTTATGTAATGTTAAAGGAAAAGTAACGTTTTTTTTTACAATCTGAGCCTTCTTTCGACAATAAAACAAGTAGTCTTACTCACCCATAGCACTTTGGTGTCAATTGGAGCAGTATCGCAGAAGTTATGTTGTAGCCATTCTGTTCTACTAATGATCCCATATCCGTTAGCGTGAGTGCTCGGGGCATTACTTTGCGGTGTCCAAATAACACAAACTTTAGCACTTTTCAAATCACAGAAGATCGCTGTGTCAGGGTAGACTTTTAGTGGATTCCAAAACGGCCTGAAACCCGATATCCAGCTATAGTTTCATTTGATGACGTCATCAGAGAGGACAGTGCGCATGCGTGAACTCAGCTGTTTTGTAAACACAGCTAGTCTGAAAGAAGCTAACACCGCTCTGAACTTTACTTTTCTGTTGCGATATCAGGTTTCAGGCCATTTTGGAATCTACTAAAAGTCTACCCTGACACAGCGATCTTCTGTGATTTGAAAAGTGCTAAAGTTTGTGTTATTTGGACACCGCAAATCAGTGCCCCGAGCTCTCACGCTAACGGATACGGAATCATTAGTAGAACAGAACAGCTCAACATAAGTTCTGCGATACTGCTCCAATTGACACCAAACTGCTATGGGTGAGTAAAACTACTTGTTTTATTGCCGAAAGAAGGCTCAGATTGTAAAAAAACGTTACTTTTCCTTTAAAGGTGCACTGTGTAACTTTTGGGTGGGGGGTTGTTTCTATGGATACTGCTCATTGCTCTGCCACGAATGTTCCACACTATGATTAAACAGCTCTACTTTACATTTATTCAATTACAGGTGGATTTAAAGCTCAAAAATACCTATAAAAACAGACATTCTGACTGTGAGCGGGGTCTCGTCTCCACAGATCTGACCTGTAACTTGGACTGCTTTGGTCTCCGTGAAGATAGAAAGGTTTAATGCCACACTGAGAAACATTAGAGACAAGAAAAGCATTTGAACAAAGTCAGTGTTTCCTACAGGCATTCCAAATTATTATGCAAATTGTGTTTAAGTGTCATAAAGGTCAAATGTTTTGTTTTCCAGTGAAACTCATGGACAGTCTTGTGTCTCTGTGCTAATGAGTTTAGTTTAATGAGCCAGTTAAGTACAATTAAAGGAAAAACGACTTAAGAACGACGTTTCCACATTATTAAACAGAGCACAATTTTCAAGCAATATGAGAAAGAAAAAAGATCTTTCTACTGCCAAAAAGCATGAAATAGTTGAATACTTTGGACAAGGTATGAAAACCTTAGATATTTCAGGAAAACTTAAGCATGATCATTGTACAGCAACGTGCGGTCAGGCACTGCCTCACCAGTTATTCTGGGGTGTCAATAAAAATACTTGCTTTATATATTATATACATCTCATTATTTACCATATTATTGGTGATTTCTTGTGATTTCAAGATTCAAGATTGTTTATTTGTCATATGCAGAATCAACACAGGGTCAACAATGCAATGAAATGCTTAGGATGAGAAGAACCGTTGATTCGCTGAGATAGTCAGAAGTACTAATAACAGCAATAGAGTATTTCACAGATTGCACATAATATGGTGTGGTATGGGTGTTGCATGTGGATTTCGTATTGCACATAGTATGGTATAAATATTGCACATAGGTAATTGCACAGATTATTGCACAGGTAACAGTAGTTTACAGTGAGGTAGTGACAAACATGATACATTCATACAGAGCAGCAGCAGTAAACATATTCTGCATAATGAAAAGTAGTTTAGTGCAGTATTATTGAGAGTTCAGTATTATTTAGAGCAGAGGTCTTCAACAGGGGGGTCGCGACCCCTAGGGGGTCGCTGAGGTACTGCAGGGGGGGGTCGTGAAATCTTTTGATTTCACTTTAAAATAATATAATTTTATATTTTATAGTGTAAAATACAGTATTAACCTGTGTATTATTTCCTTGTATTGGATGTACCATAACAGAGTAGCAATGTTTATACATGACACTAAGCTCAATTTAATATAAAACACAATTCTATGCCGTATATATAGTAGGGGGTCCCTGGCCCAGTTCGCCATCTGTTTGGGGGTCCCTGGCCTGAAAAACGTTGAAGACCCCTGATTTAGAGTATTACCCAGAGTTCAGTAGTCTTCAGTAGTCAGAGTTCAGTAGATTTGTGGTGAGTTCTGTGGTTTAAAAAAGCAAAATGTCCCAGTACTTGCCCATATAATGCAAAGAGAGAGGAGGTGAGACTCGCACACTGCACAGGGCGTGTTCATTCAGCACACTGCCTCACTCTTTCTCCATTTAAACTTATCAAATAACTTATATATGAACTTATATATGAACTGTTTTCAAGTGCTTTGTCTTCTTATCATCAAGACAAATAATCTTGTGCACGAAGAAGCACATTTAGTGATTTAATCTGACATTAAACGGCGTTTGACCAGAGCCGAGATGAGGCTGGCCTCTCGTCTCTGTCTCTGTCTCTGCGTGGGGACGTCCACATTTACTACACAAATATGGACTATAAGTTTAAAGTAGATGGTGTCCCATTTCACTGCACTGTTTAACTGAGCCTTAGTAAAAACATTATAGTCCTAATGTGGCCATTCTGTCCACAGATTATTTGCAGCAAGGCTTCCCCATGCTATCGCAGAGTTTAGCTCAGTTGGTAAATCTGCTTCTCTTTGGTGTGGACAATTGGAGTTCAAGACTTCAATCAATCTTTATTTATATATCCCTTTACAACACCAATGGTGACCAAAGTGTTTTCAAATTAAAAACAGAAAATACAACAATACAAAAGACAGAACATTATATAGAATAAAACAATAAATAGTAAAACACACAGTCCAGAAAAAAATACATGCCACAAACTACTAAGTATTAAAAGCCATTTTGAATAAATGTGTTTTGAGCCTAGATTTAAAAAGGTTCAAATCAGTGATGTTGCGAAGCTCAAAGGGCAGATTGTTCCACAGTCTGGGACCAACCACGTCGATCAGACTTGCAATAGAGTTCCTTTTTTCCCCCTTTCGTTTATAAACCAAATGCTTTTATTAGTAAAGGTGATTCTTATGTGTTTGAAACTAAAATATAAGCAATTTATGAAAAGTCTATTAAGAGAATTGTAGCTGATTCAGAGCACACAATGTTTAACTTTCTATTCGGCCACCATTAAACAATGCTCACAAGCAGAAATGGCTCCAGTGGGCCCAGAAATAAATGAAGACTCATTTTCAAACAGTCTTGTTCACCTATGAGCGCCATGAAACCCTGGATGGTACAGATGGATGGAGTGGTGGATTGTCGGTGGATGACCACCATGTCCCAACAAGGCTGCGACGTCAGCAAGGAGGTGATGGAGTCATGTTTCAGGCCAGAATCATGGGGAGAGAGCTGTTTAGGCCCTTTAAGGCCCCTGAAGGTGTGAAAATGAGCTCTGTAAAGTATGTGGAGTTTCTGACTGACCACTTTCTTTCATGGTACAAAAAGAAGAACCGTGCTTTCCGTAGCAAAATCATCTTCATGCTGACAATGCCTCATCTTATGCTGCAAGGAATACCACTGCATCTTTGGCTGCTCCAGGCATAAAAGAAGACCCATCCTCCCCTGACCTCAACCCTACTGAGAACCTTTGGAGCTCCTCAAGTGAAAGATCTATGAGGGCGGGAGGCATTTCACATCCAAACAGCAGCTCTGGGAGGCTATTCTGACATCCTGCAAATTCAAGGAGAAACTCTCCACAAACTCACAAGTTCAATGGATACAAGTATTGTGAAGCTGCTGTCAAATAAGGGATCCTTCAAATGGAACTTGACCTGTGAAGATGTTTTCGTTGAAATAGCTTTTGATTTCAGTAATATGCTAATGCTTCTAACTGAAAAATAAACAAATAACCATTTTCAGTTTTTTACAACAATAACGTGGTTTGAAACTCTGTTGTGCAGAATCATTTGGAACAGTGCATTTGAAGTTTTATTTTATTTTTTTTTTTTGAAACAAATACTGTTATCATTGGGAGGTTTGCTCAATAACATTCCAGTTGTGCTCTAAAGGTTGATGACTTGAAAATTATGATGACTGTCATTTATATGTGGCAAATCATAAATCAGAGAAATAACAATTGCATAATAATTTCTTTAATAATAATAGCTCCTCCCTTCAGGCAAATATCAGGCAGTGTCCACCAGCGCTCTAGCCAGAACTGAAAAAGCAGCTTGGATGAGCTGCAAATTCGACCAAATAAACTTTTGTCCAGTTGACAAATTGATTTTCTCCTTTTGCCATATATTATGACTTTTCTACCCCTCCTTGGACTTAATGACTGAAAAGGACAAGATCGTGGATACAAGCGGCCGAAATGAGTTTCCTCCGCAGAGTGGCTGGACGCTCCCTTAGAGATAGTGAGGAGCTCAGTCACACGGGAGGGCCTCGGAGTAGAGCCGCTGCTCCTCCACATCGAGAGGAACCAGGTGAGGTGGCTCGGGCATCTGTTCCAGATGCCTACTAGACGCCTCCCTCGGGAGGTGTTCCAGGCATGTCCCACCGGGAGGAGGCCCCGGGGAAGACCCAGGACACTCTGGAGGGACTATGTCTTTCGGCTGGCCTGGGAACGCCTTGGGGTCCTCCTGGAGGAGCTGGAGGAAGTGTCCGGAGTGAAGGAAGTCTAAGATTCCCTGCTTAGTCTGTAGCCCCCGCAACCTGGCCCCGGATAAGCGGAAGAAAATGGATGGATGGATATGACTTTTCTAACCTCTTGAGGAGTTAATAATAGGTTTATATTTGCCACTGCTGCCCCCACCCTCTGGAACTCCCTGCCCTTCCATATCAGAAACTCGGACTCAGTAAACAATTTCAAGTCACAGCTCAAAACTCATCTTTTCACCATTGCCTTTGACCCACATTAATTTAATTTGTTTTGTTTATTTTATTTTTTATTCCTTTCTGTAAAGCGTCTTTGAGTTGTTTTGAAAAGCGCTATATAAATCTTATGTATTATTATTATTATTATTATTATTATTATTATTATTATTATTATTATTATTATTATTATTATTATTTATTATTATATTTGTGATATTATAGGCTTAGTATTATATTCTCTAGCTTTTATTAAACGCTCTTCCTGCACTAATAAAAAGGTAATATTATATTTATGGTCTGAACCCATTCACATAAGCCCCCTGAGCATTTTAGACGACATTAGACGTGTCGTGGGGTTTTTCCCGTGGTTTATTTCGGTCTGCGCGTCTCTGTGCGCGGTGACGTAGCAATGCGACGCACGGCTCTACAGGAGTTGCCAAGTCACATTGTTTTTATCAACGTTGGGACATTGAGGCAGATGTTATACCTATTACATATTATTATTATATATTATTATATATATATATTATTATATATGACATAATATTATATATTTATTTATTTATTGGTTTATTTGACATATATTATATAATAAGTTATGTCGCCTGCTTAGGAAGTAAAAAATGTGAAAAATAGTTGTTTCTGAGGCCAAGAAATCTCTAGACTGGTTTGTAATATTTGCAAAAAAGAAATTGTTTCAGATTATTTTCACTTATTGAGTTCCAGTTATTGGCAACATTTTGAGGACTTTTCCCGACTCAAATTATACAATATTTTGTTTAAATTGTTAATCACTATGGCAACTGTCCTAAATTCTCATAATTCTGAAACCCATAGACTGATATTATTATTATTATTATTATTATTATTATTATTATTATTATTATTATTATTATTATTATTATTATTATTATTATATTTTGGAGCAGGCCTAATTTAAAGGGCCCATATCACATTATTTTCTGATTTGTTTCCTCAACAAAAACATGCCCGGATTTGTGTTTGGGCCATTCATCTCTCAAACAAAAAACACCCTATTCCACCTTGTGATGTCATATTATACAGGAATAGGCTACACTATAGGAATAGGCTCCACTGAGTTACACCTTCACTAGAATCATTTGGATAAGTGAAGCCCTCCACTGAACAAAAGGTAAAAGGGCCTGTTAACTTGAAAACTAGTGCTTCATGACATCACAAATTGGACCAGAGCATTTTGAGCTTTGGAGATGTAGACAGACTAATAATAAAGAGTTACTCAAACATTTGTGAATGAAACAAAACACAACTCCAGGCCTGTTTTTGAGGAGGTAACAACATTCTGATATCACTTGGTTTATTTTCCAAACTTTAAATGATACTTTTTGATTTTTCTTGGTATATAATTATGATTCGTTTTGAATTACAAACTTTTATCATCAACAGTCCTTTTCAGTAGCCTATAGCCAGTAACAATGAAAACGTATAACTTATTATTTAAGAAGACGGGGGTTAAACTGTAGATTTTAGCTCGTTTAATTACTTCAACCTTGCCACATGACCCTTTGTACAAGTTCAGTGTCCTCACTTGGACAACATGGGGCAAAATAAGATGAGGAAATCTTTCAAAGACCTGGCTGAGCGTGTTTTTCTCGTGAGATCTGGCAACCTCCGGATCAACAACACAGACGCCGACACCGCTCGATCTCCCCTCACAAAATCGGAGCCAGCGCGCCTTCTATGTCCTTTTAGACACTTTTACTACTGTGAATAACTTATTCAGCCTTAGTTAGCTTTGTGTCTGGATCATCGGAGCTGGTTAGGCCGAGGGGATCGGAGTTACACGCCCCAAAGCGTGCTCCTTTTTCGGGTAAGATCTTTCTGTCCCCCCACCGAATGCTAATGCTAACCCCGCTTTGCCATGTTTTCCTTTTGTTTTGTTCTCTTTCTAAAGGTTAAATACTTTACAATTTCAACCGTAACCCCCTATGATCTCTTATTAAAACCCAATAAATAGCAGAAAGTGTGTGATCGCAAAATGTTAATCGCGCAAATGTGATAAAAAGTGGTTAATAATGCGCAAATAGCCGGGTTGTTTGTGTTTTTAGCACTTCCCTGATCTTGCGTAATTAAGCAGCTGATTGTGGCCATGCTTGAAGAGACTTGCACAAAAGCTCATTTGTTTTGGTTCTGACTCGGTTTAAACTCCTACAATCGCGTCATTAACCACTGTTTTATTTACAAACCTATTATCCAAACCCATGCACATAATACTTGATCTAAATACTTACCACCCTCCTATTTTTGTGTAGTGTGAGATCAATAAAGTTCACTTCTTCTTCTTCTTTTCTTGACAATTTATTCCACAATTGGAGTTACTTGTCCTTATAAAGTGCTTTAATACTTTCCTGCATCTTGCCACGAAGTAAAACTCGTCAAATCCGATTTGAAATTTCAACTATGCAGGACAAATGAAATGTGGAGGGAGCTACAAAACAAAGAAACAGACTACAGATTTTTATAATGAATTGCTATGCAGGTGGCAGCAGGGCAATTAAAAAGAATTGTACAGTGATAAAGTATTATTTAAATGTAATCTTATCTTAATTTTAAACCTACATATGAAAATCCAGTGTTCCAGGGATGAGCCTTTGGTTTTTCTTGGTAACCATCCATCAAATTCTTTAATATATTTGGCTTTATTTAACACATTAAACTAATCTAAAATCAATATCACTCATACCAGAATTAGAATGTTTTCTAGGGGTGCTATGAATTATTAAATATAAAAGAAAATGTATTTATAATTATACTAAACAACTGTAAAATCCTAATGTTAATACACAATATCTCTCTGTGGCATCCTTTACCAATGGTGACTCAAGTCTGATTTCACTAATAAGAAGTTTAGGCTTAAGATGTATTTTGAAACATGGCTTTAAATTGAAATACTCACCCATAAACTAATCCCATTGCCAAATTACTGCGTTGTTGAGGGTTTCTTAAATATAGAGTCATGTAAAATACGTTAGTCAGCTTCAATTATGGCTTAAACCTTAAACCTTTAACACACAAACTGTACCACAAAATACACCTGAAGCCAGTGATTCAGTTATTCTACATAAAAATGTCACAGCAATGTATAATTTTTATATCTTACTATTTGATATTTTAGTGTATTTCGATACAAAAAGGCTCAATATATGTTTCAAAACCACACTGATGATAAAAACACCATTATTGACAATAGAATGTTGTTTTTAACTCCCATTCGTTGCTTTGTGGGCAAATACTTGAATGAATGCACAGATTGGCAGAGTCTTTTCTGTCAGTATGCCCCAGGGCTAATGTGGCTATAACTGTTTACTGAAGTGACTGAAAAATAAAGTATTAAAATGCTCTATATTCCATGCAATATTGTTATTTTTACATAAAGAGCTATTATAAAACTGTCCAGGAAAGTTCAGATTTTGTCCTATTTAAATGATTACTTTCTGTCTCTATATCTTTAAATGTAAAAAGTATCTTAGATTAGACTAGTTTTAGTGTTTGTGTATAATTTTTTTGCTTTTTTAAATAAATGTTCCTACACTTGTATACGAAATTGACTGTACTTGTCTGTTGCGTGTGATTGTTTACTTAGGAAAATATTTCTCTTTCTCTCGCTGGGATCTAAAAATGATTTCCATGTTTACTTTTGTTGACACGACACACGTGAGCCGGGGTTTGGTTCTTCCTGGTAACTCTTTCCCTGCTCTCTACCTCCCTCCTTCTGTCCCCCCTCTCTCGCTCTCTCCTTAGTCCCACATTCTCTCCCCTCTAACTCTAACTCTTCTAGACCTTTTCCTCTTTTTACCCTCTCTCTCTTTCCCTCCCCCTTTCTCTCTCTCCCTTTTTCTCTCTTCTCAGTCCCTCTCACCCCTTTCTCCTTCTCTCTTTCCCCCTCTCTCTTCTCAGTCCCTCTCTCCCCTCTCCCCAGTTCTTCCTCTCTTTCATCCCTCTCTCACCACGTCACGTCTGTGGATCAAAACTTGAGCTCATTTCACAATTGCTCGTGTAGAGTTACACTGAGCTTTAGACACTGGACCAGAGTCAAACCTGAGCCTGAACACATCACAGTTTGTGGAGTTTGATTGACAGGTCAGACACTTCTTGGAGATTTCAACATGCTGAGAATAACAACAACAAACCAGCTGCTGACTGACCTGCGTGTACAGGGTCAATCTGTGTCAGGACTGGACACTAGGAGTAGAGAGATATTACACTAAACTATTTTTAGTGTAACTGACCTAAATTGTGCATTGTGCAACTTTTCTGGTGGAGGGTCCACCACCTACTTGTCTCCATGGAGATGTTATTGCTTTGCCTGGAATGTTCCAGTATGACATTAAACAACTCTACTTCACATTTATTCAATTGCAGGTGGTCCTATAGCTAAAAAAGATACCTAGGAAAAACAGACATTCTGACTGTGAGCGGGGTCGCCTCTCCACAGATCTGACCTGTGACTTGGTCTGGTTTTGTCTCCATGAAGATAGAAAAGTTTAATGCCATACTGTGAAACATTTCAGACAAAGCAACAACATCCATGGTGAAAAGCATTTCACAGACCCTCCACCTGAAAAGTTACACAACGCACCTTTAAAGGAAGATTAACATTTTTACAATCTGGACCTTATTTCGGTGATAAAACAACATCATTTACTCGCCCATTGTACTTTGGTGTCATTTGGAGTATTTCCGGAGATTTTTGAGTTTAGCGATATCCACTTAACGTGAGTTGTTGGGGCATACGGTTGCAGTCACCAAATAACACTAACTTTAGCACTTTTCAAATGACAAAAGTTCACTGTTAGTCTACATGTTCGTTTGAGTCAAAACTGGCCTGTAATCCGAGATCCAGCCATGGTTCCGATTGGATGACGTCATCGAGGACAGCGCGCATTCACACCTGATTTGCAGATAAGACGACGCTCTCAGCTCTCTGTTACAGTCATAAAGAAGCAAAGGAATAATAAGAAGAAAACATCTTTGCTTGAGAAAACCCGAAATGGTGCGAACATGCATTTATCCCGGTTGTGAAAACAAAATGACAGCTTGGTTGAAGTTGAGTTTTCACAGACGTCCTCATCACAATCCGGAGTTGTTGAAGCTGTGGCTCGTTGCCTTGAGAATGCATCCAAACATGAAAGGCAAAGCTGTAAGACGTTTGGACCATCGTGTTTGCAGTACCCACTTCAGTCCGGACAATTTTTTACCAGCAAAGGATTCTAAGTCATGTGATACCGTTGGCTGTTCTCTGGTGCTCCTCAAACTGTCTCCGCTTCATTCTTTCTAATACCTCCTCATCCGTATACTCAGGCTCAAAACGATAGGGACGGCCATCATACTCAAATCCTCTTCAGTCTCGAAGTCCAAATCTTCAGCCAATGTATCACTTGCAACAGAAAAGTTATGAATGTCTTCTAGACGTGCGCGATTTATCAATTAAATCGATTAATTCGAATTTACAGTTCAGGACGATGTGTGTTTATGAAAATCGATTTTTTTAAAAATTATTTTTTACATGCGAGCGGAACTAATGTGCCGCCACGCTCTACACGGGTAAGTTAGTGGGGCGCACCCAAACATTGTACAAGCTAGCATGGCAGCGACTGAGGGAAAGCCGGAGCTTGTACCAAACAAAGGTGTCGCTACATCTGTTATATGGAACTGGTTCGGTTTTCTTGCGTCGGACTTAGAACAAACGAGTGCTCGCTGTAAGGTCTGTTCAAAAGCTGTTGCAACCAAAGCACCTAAAGCAGAGGCACGCAGCGGAGTGCGAGAGGTGCAGGTCCGAACGGAATGAAAATAGCCACAGCGCGAGTACACCTGAAACATTTTTGAACTGTGTGCATTATGATAAGCATGGGCCACGATGAAAGGCAATCACACACGCTACCACGATGTATGTTGTAAAAGACATGGTGCCCATATATACTGTGGAAAAGCCCGGATACATTAACATAAAGTTTGGACCCGAAGCATGTGCTACCAAGCCGCAAATATTTTTCTGAAGTTGCCACAGCTGTGTACAGACTGCACAATGCTGTAGGTGAGGGTCCTCAAGTGATATATTTTTTTAAAAACAATAACAGCTTAATTGATGCAAGGTGAAATGTATTTGTTTTATAAAAGAACGTTGCATTGTTTTGAGCCATTTGTCTGTCATCTGTTATTTGTTTTTGAGTAGGGCAGAGAAAAATCGATTAAAATAGGAAATCGGATTTTTTTGTAAAAAAATCTGAGATTTTATTTTTAGGTCATATCGCCCAGCTCTAACGTCTTCTAAGCAAAGTAGCGGAATGCAAAATCAGGTGTGAATGCGCCATGTGCGCTGTCCTCGAAGACGTCATCCAGTTGGAACCATGGCTGGATCTCGGATTAGAGGCCACTTTTGACTCAAACTAACGTGTAGACTAACACATTGAACTTTTGTCATTTGAAAAGTGCTAAAGTTTGTGTTATTTGGTGAATGCAATCGTATGCCCCGACAACTCGCGTTCAACGGATATCGCTAAACTCCAAAATCTCTGGAAATACTCCAAATGACACCAAAGTACAATGGGTGAGTAAATGATGTTGTTTTATCACCGAAATAAGGTCCAGATTGAAAAAAACTTGCTCCTTTAAATCCCCTGCATAGTTTGATACTTTGTTTGGGCTGACCACCTCAATAAAAGGTTAGACTAAAGCTTTATTTTACATTTTTAATGCAAACAGACCCCTGCAAATGTGACTCTTCTGCTCTGTTATAGTAGGTGTTAGTATAGAAACAGGGCTGTACATGATTTAATAGTAAATTCAAGCAATATATTTGGAAGAAAATGATCAAACTTGATTTCACATATCAGCCCAAAACCAGTTTAGAATCGTCAACACATTTAACGTCATTGCTCCACGTAAAATAATACATTGTATTTCTAGAAATTTTCAGTTTATTTAAATGTGTAGCTCAAATGTTCCTGAAATTTCATCTCCCAAAATTAATTGGACTACAAAATGTATTAGCATCTCTGCAAAATGTAAAATACATGCTTGAGTTCACTGTCTTGCCAAATAAGGATATAGACTCACTCCTTTAACATGCGGCTCTATTCAAATGCATGTGTTTCTTTGAGATCTGTTCCTGAGGCTCATTTGACTAACAGGTTTTTCTCCTCCTCTTTTTTTTTCTCTTTCAGGGTTTAAACACAAGCCTGTTCTTCTTGTTGGCATCTGTACACAAGCAAACCTGGGACACGACAAAGACTCACCTAAAATGGAGGACAGCCCACTCCACACCCACTGCCTTAAGTGCATTAATAGGAGATGCATGGTGCGAACAGAGATTGGAGTTTCCTGTGATCTCATTGGCTGTCCTTTAGTTTGTGGAGCTGTTTTCCACTCCTGCAAATTGGACGAGCACCGCCTGCTTTGTCCATACGAAAGGTTGCCATGTTTAAATAGTGGATTCGGATGTCCCTTTACGATCATAAGAATCAAGATGGCGCAACATCTCGAAATCTGCCCCGCTAGCATCGTCTGTTGCACTATGGAGTGGAACAGATGGCCGGTTAGCTACGCAGATCGAAAATCCTACGAAAATCTGAGCAAGGATTTTGACGAAGTTGAGCAGCTAGACATGGCGCTGGCTTTGCAGGATCAGAGGATGTTGCTAGAATCGTTGAAAGTTACGACAACGGTTTCCAAAAATGGTGAAAAGGAAGACGAAGACAGTGACAATATGGCAACATCTTCGAATGAGATGACGGTGGAAATGGAGCAAGATGAACCGTTCAATGAACTTTATAAAGCATCA
The DNA here is from genome assembly GCA_036785185.1 of Paratrypauchen microcephalus. Classification (NCBI taxonomy): domain Eukaryota; kingdom Metazoa; phylum Chordata; class Actinopteri; order Gobiiformes; family Gobiidae; genus Paratrypauchen; species Paratrypauchen microcephalus. Next base: position 1,880,293 of record JAVJIX010000108.1, read on the forward strand.
GTAGAAACGAGCAGGAGTCTAGCAGCAGCTTTGGACATTTTAACGAATTCTAAGGAGATTGAAATCGTGCACAATATTAACGGGGCAGACGACGATAAGAACGAAAGTGAAAGTGGCAACGTTTATGGGGCAGAGGGTGTGAGAAACGTAGATATGCAAGAATCTGTTTCTTTGGATTCGCTTGGAGCGGTCGGTGGAGTGGACTGCGCAGTGGGAACAGATGATAACCCTATAGACTGGGCGGATGAAAGTGAGTTTGTTGACATTTTATTTGAAGAAAATGAAAACGTGAACGAAGAACCACCTCAAGATAACCATGATGTTTTGGTGGACGACTATTTGCCTATCGTAGCTTTTGAGTCCCCTCTTGTCCCTCGGTATGCTCCGCTCCCAGTTCCAATGCCATTTCTGTTCTCAGATAACCTGGTTAGAAACAACTTTTTGCAGCATTTACCGTCAGAACTCAGGTATCGAAGTTTGGAACGAAAACTGCAAAATGTAGAAGTGTTGAGAGGTATCAGTATGTTTACATTTAACGGTAGAAGAGCGCTACTGTCCGATCCGTATCTTTTCAGAGCCAAAATGGAGGACAAATCTGTTGATACTTCTGATTTAGAAGTTGCAGATGATCCCATGGGACTACACGGTATCGATTTGATCACCGCCGCTTTGCTTTTTTGCTTGGGTGATTCTCCTGGTGGTAGAGGAATTTCAGATAGTCGCTTTGTTGATGGTTATCACATTGATTTCGGTACACAAACATTTTCCTTTCCTTCTGCTATTCTCGCTACTAACACCATGGTTGGAGATATCGCATCTGCCTCTGCTTGTGACCACGCCAGCCCACAACTCTGCAACCCAAGCCCTTTTCACACTTTACGCTTAGATCTGGTCCTTGAATGCGTTGCCAGGTATCAAACAAAGCAGCGTTCCATGTTTACGTTCGTTTGCGGGCAGCTTTTCCGAAGGGATGAGTTTTCCTCGCATTTCAAGAACGTGCACGGAGATATCCACGCCGGTTTGAATGGGTGGATGGAACAACGTTGCCCCCTGGCGTACTACGGGTGCACGTACTCTCAAAGACGCTTCTGTCCCCAAGTTCAAGGGTTTCGGATTATTCACGACAGGCATCTTGGGTCTTTCGGGGTTCAGCCTGGAGTTCCTCAGAGAAACGGGGAAAATGGGAGAAGACATGGACACAAGTTTAGTTCGGATCAGTTCAGCGGTCTTCCCTTTGAGGTTTTGCAGCACGTTGCCAGTTTCCTGGACAGTTTCAGTCTGTGCCAGCTCTCCAGAGTATCCAGAACCATGAGGGAGGTGTGTGCCAGTCTGCTGCAGATGAGGGGCATGGTGGTGTTGCTGTGGGAGAAGAGACACAGAGAGGACGGGTCTCCTTCATGGCAGATCACAGATAAGGTTAGTCTGAATTTATATTCCACTTAACTGACATTGTGGACCATGTGGATATGTTCACACACCACAACAAATTTGGGACTAAACTGGGACTAAGCCTTGAATTAAACTGAGTATAACAGGGCTAACCGAGGACCAAACCAGGACCAAATCAGGACTAAACAAAGTCTACATCACGACTCAACCTGGGAACTAAGGCTGTGCAAGGCTGTGTCAAATTTGACAATGTCTAACTTTCTGGAAGTGGTACGTCACCTGCATAAGTCCATGGAAATAGAAAGTTAAAAACAATACTTCAGAACATTCTCCATGGAAATAGACAATTGTTATGTGTGTGAATGGGCGAGTGGTTCTTTGAAAGTAGAAAAGCTCTATATAAAAATGTGAGCATCTATCATAAAGTAAGCAAATCAGTACAGTGCAGAGGTGTACCGACGTTGACATGAGCTGCTTTTTTTCAATTAAAGGAAAAGTAACGTTTTTTTACAATCTGAGCCTTATTTCGGTAATAAAACAAGTTGTTTTACTCACCCATAGTAATTTGGTGTCATATAGAGCACTTCCGGAGATGTTTTAGATTTGCGATCTCCATCATGTGAGTTCTCGGGGCACTTATTTCCGGTCTCCAAATAACACAAACTTTAGCACTTTTCAAATCATAGAAGCCTGATGTCTTATCCTACGATTTCGTGTGGTCAAAAGTGGCCTGTAATCCGAGATTTAGCCATAGTTTCGAGTAGATGAGGAGGCCAGTGCGCATGTGCGGACTGTGCTCTCAGCTCCCGGGACCCAAACATGAAACGCAAAGCTGTAAACTATGGATAAATCTCGGATTACAGGCCACTTTTGCTTCAAACGAAATCGTAGACTAAGATATCGGGCTTCTATGATTTGAAAAGTGCTAAAGTTTGTGTTATTTGGAGCCCGCACGGGGCATATTACATGCTTGGGGAATATATTATATGCCCCGAGCTATGGCTAGAAGTCGCGCTAGGCTAACCGCAAATCTAAAACATCTCTGGAAGTACTCCATATGACACCAAAGTGCTATGGGTGAGTAAAACAACTTGTTTTATTACCGAAATAAGGCTCAAATTGTAAAAAAAAAAGTTACTTTTCCTTTAATACAACTTTTTCTTTCCTCAGAGCTCTATGAAATACCAACTTTGTTCCCTACACTGCTTTCAAATCAATGAGTTTTTTTTTTTTTCTTCTCTCTTCAGGTGTGGCGATTCAGCACAGCTTTTGGTACAGTGAATGAGTGGAAGTTCGCTAACATCGCTAGCATGGCCGACCACCTGAAGAAGTGTAAATTCAATACGATTGCGCGGAGGGAGGAGGCCATCCCTTTGCCCTGCATGTGCTTCACCAGAGAACTGACCAAGGAGGGGCGCTGTCTGAGATCTGTGCTCAAACCTGTGGCATAAGCTCCATCTCACCACCAGGACTCTACGCGCTGCAAAAATCATGTCCAAGATGGGTTAAAACCACTTGAATTCACAATATTAGTTTTATATGTGAGGAGTTTTGTCTAGTTTCAACTATTGTATTTACTGATTCGATTTTAGACACTGAAATATTTTCTTTTTTTCCTCTTTTCTGGTGGAGGGTGCGTCACCTGCTTGTGTCCCTGGAGATGTTTTTGCTTTGCCTGAGTTGTCTATTATGCATTTGCTCATTCGGTGGTGTTGTTATTAAAATATCTTGAGCAAACATGCATTTTTGCTTCCAGCTGGGTCGCAATTCTACCGATCTGACCCAGAACAAAACCTAGTGGAGATGGCCAAGTTTAATGCCATACTTTGGAACATTCCAGGTGAAGCAATAGCATCTAATGGCAAACCTTCCGGCGGAAAAGTTGAATAGTGGACCTTTTTTTAGAAATATTTATTCAGTATAAATTTGACTCCATTTTAAATGAAAAGGTGGAATAATTGGTCCTGAAATCTAAAATGGTAAAAAAAAACAACCTTAAAGATTAAAATATTTTGAATTCAAGCCATTTAAACTCCTAAAGACGTATATTTTTTGTAGTGTAAGTATTTTTGCTCAAGTGTTTACAGACATTCACTTATCTAACCTCAAAAACAACTCCATTATGTCACTCCCAGTGTAATAACTCCACGAGCTACACTGCGCAAGATATACATGAGGTACTTTTACTTTAAGTTTGAAAAACCGTCTTTGGGCTTATTTTAGTGCCTTGTTTATGTTTTTAGTTATTTATTTCAAGCTAGATTTTCTTATAGGGCAAGACGTTTTACCCACTTTTACATGACGACATTGACAGATACAGTATTTGACCATGGAATTGGATAAATCAGATGTTTTAAGTAGGGATTCCCCGATATCGATACTGGTTTTGCTGGATTGGGTATTGGTTCCATGATCTCGATTCAGCCGATATCCTGATTGGTTGGTTTTATTGGGTGTAATGAGACTATCTACAGGCTAATGTTGGCGTAGAGGGTTTTATGATGGGTTTTATGATTCTTTCAAAGTAAAAGAGTTAGTTGCAGAATAACAGTAAATTAACTGTGTTTTAGTGGAATTAAATGCCCTTTTCAGTCTTTGCTAGTAGTATATTGAGTATCAGCAGATGTGTGGGTATCGATATTGGTATCAAAACTGAAAAGCTGGCTTGGTGCATCACTAGTTGTAAGCCTTATAATGTATAGTTCTGGAGTAAGTAAGGCCATAGAACTTGTCATAATTTGTTTTTAGTAAGTAATTTAAAGGTGCATCGTGTAACTTTACTGGTGGAGGGTCTGTCACGTGCTGTCTTCATGGAGGTGTTACTGCTTTAATAATTCCACAGTATGAAAATAAACTTATTAAAATGGAGATTTAATGGACAAATCTATGGAAAAGCAAGCCTGCACATAGTAAGAATTCATGGTATTCATTTTCAAGGTGTTTTTGAACTATAAAAGACCTGTAATTGAATAAATACAAGGCAGATATTTAAGAGATTTAATGCCATACTGTGGAAAATCTCATGCTAAGAAATAACATCTCCATGGAGATAGGAAAGTAGCAGACCCTCCACCTTAGTTACACAGTGCACCTTTGAGTAATTGTACCTCATGTCGTCTTTTACAGTGTTGTTCCAAAGCAATGATAAAACAATGTAAAAAATGTTCAAAATGTTTCTCTTTTTTTATTTTTATATCAAAAATACTGTGCTACACCAGAGGGATGACGAGAAGAGCCTTAACTTATGAGACTTGAGTTTTTTTTAAAGAATGCTTTGTCCGAAACATCTCGAGTTCATCGATCATTTGTAGCGAAATTGCGAATGTTGCATGGATTTTTAAAAGGTTTGACCACACTTGCTTTACATTTAAATTCAAGACCAAATATACCCTTTTGAGCTATGCGAAAAAGCAACTTACTGTTTCACTGTGGTTTTATAAAAGTCACTAAAGCATGCCTCTAATGTTGTGGAGTTGTGGTCAGAAATTATGTGTGAAACGCACAAAATCAAGCTAAACATTATGATTACTGTCAGGGGAAGTGGAGAAACGCTGGTTATATTTTTTATAATGGATCCTTTATAAAATGGATGTGAGATTTCAGAAGCAAGTGAATTCCCAGTGTGCCAGAAGAGGAAAAAATTAGACAGGATTTGAGAACGTTTTATATATTTTAGAATCAGTAACTCTAAAATAACAGCAACTTACATTTGTAAGTTCTGAATTAGTGCTGGTATGGACCTAGTTTTAGTGCAGCTCTTTTAGATTTTCTCAGTCTGCAGCGGTCATTGTCTTTAACCCTGATTTAGTCCGGGGTTATACCTAAAGGTGAGTGTATATCAGAGGCTCTTTAGACCTGGTTTAGTACTTGTTTAGTGCAGCTCTATTGGCATTCTCCCTGTCAGCAGTGATTCATATCAGAGGTGGGTTAGACTGGGTTTTGTACTGGGTTAGTCCTAAAATAAACTGTGGTTAGGCCTAGTTAAGACCTTGGTTAGTCCTGTTTTAGACCTGCTTTAGTCCTGCTTTAAGGCAAGGCGAGTTCATTTGTATAGCACAGTTTGTACACAAAGTAATTCAAAGTGCTTTACCGAATAAGAAATACATTAAAATCACGAAACAAATCAAAACATAAATAATCATCAGAAAATTAAAAATAGACACTGTATAATCCTGGTTTAGTCTACTTGCATATTCCCATTGTGCAGTAGTCAGTATGTAATAGAGCTGCTTCTAGGTTAGGGTTCTAGGGTTAGTCCTGTGATAGATCTTGGTTATACCTGGTTTAGAACTTGGTTGGACTTTGGTCATACCTGGTTCAGACCTGGTTCAGACTGGGGAACACCTCACAAGAGCTGAACTACTCTTGTGAGGTGTTCCCCAGTCTGCAGTGGTCAGTATCTATCCAAAGTGGTCCTAAATGAAAGTTGTACGTGTTTGTGTATGAGGCGTGTGGTCATAATGTTTAGCCTGATCTGTGCTTTGTAGCAGAATTGGAAATGGTTTGTGGTTTATGTTTTACCAGCTTTCTAACCCGATGCCAGCACTGTGGTGTGCAGGGTACTTTTTCATTTAAACGTCCTATATTTAGCAGTACTTTTTGGACTTTTCAACAGGAATAATGTTTCTTCATCAAAAACATACCTGGAGTTGTGTTTTGTTTCATTTACACGCGAGTTATACTGTTAGACTTGCCTGTATCGAGTTGAATATTTTTGGCTAATAACCAACTTTTTCACCAGCAGCTACTGTTTTAAGCCTCATTTAAACTGTTGCACACTTTTCATCGTTGCCAGCAGAGGGCGCAGGACCTGTTTGAGCCATTTTCTCTAGACTGTAACCTGTGTTGAATTGTTTTTACATTTTATTTTATAGATAGACATGATAAAAATGTGAAATACCAATGGAAAGACATTTTGTTAAATTAAGCGTTTCAGCAGCACTTTAAAGGTGCACTGTGTAACTTTTCTGGTTGGGTATTCATGGTTCCTTTCTGATTTAAAGGATTTGGCATGGCAACGGTCCTTCTGTTGTTATAGCAATAATAATTTTTTTTTAATGGAGAAAGGTTCTTGCAAAATCCTTCAAGTTCTTGCAAATTATTCCTTCTCCAAAATGGAGAAGGAATAATTGGCCTGAAACTCCAGACTCTGCCACCAGGCTGTGTCCATGGAGATGATGTTGCTTTGCTTGGAATGTTCCGCAGTGTAGCATTAAACATATCTGTTTTGGATGAATTAAAACAGGTCTTGCGTTGAAAAAAACAATGCATTCTGACTGTGAACGGGGACGCCTTTCCACAGATCTGACCTGTAACCTGGCTTAAGGCATCACCTGCTTGTTTCCATGGAAAATGACATGTTGAATCCCATACTGTGGAACATTTAAGTCCGAGCAATAACATCTCCATGGAAATAAGCAAGTGACCATCTTTTCCAGAGATATAGATTATTATGAATGTTTATGACGTTTTCCATCAGCTTTAACGGTGCACTGTGGTAGGGGGTCCACCACAAGCGTGTTTCCATGGAGATATTATTGCTTCGCAGTGTGGCAGAATTCTTGCAGTAATTGAGCGTGCCTCTCCACAGATCTGGCCTGTAACCTGGCCTGGAGGCATTGTAGGCTTGTCTTCATGGAAATAGATGAGTTTAATGCCATACTGTTGGACATTCTAGAAAAAGCAATAACATTTCCATGAAGAATAGCAAATGGCAGATCTTTCACCAGAAAAGTTACAAAGTACAGCTTTAAATATCAGAAATGTTGCCACTGGTCACGTTTGAATGTATTTCTTGATCCCATCACCATTTCTTATGAGAAGAGTGAACCCTGCAGGCCAGGTATAGGAAATGTAAACCAAACTACCACTACAACTACAGTGTCATGTTTATGTTTTGGGGTTGATTTGAGATGACTTTGTTTCTCAGGGTTGCATGAAGCTGGCTGATGAGCACCTGTAAATGTCAAAATAGAAAAAATACAGTGTTTTGTGGATGGTTTTCATTCAGAATTTTGATTTTTGTTTTGTTTTTTTTACTGTCTGGTTCACCACTTATAGTATTACAACTTGGACGTCTGTTTTGCAGTGATGGTCTAATAAATAATGAGAAAAATTATTCATGTTTGTTGACTTTTGTTTATTTTAAGCATGATGCAAACGTATATATCTCAACCTCAACCTCATATCACAATATTACATGGAGCTCACGGGCAGGTTTTTAGGCAGAACCAGGCGAAGCTCTGCATACGCTCAGAGATATGGTGACCACACTCAACTGGAACAAGACAGTATTGGAGTTGAGATTTTCACAAACGCTGTGTGTGGACTACAGGCCTTTGAACAAAAGGACCATCAAGGAAGCTTACCCACTCCTGTGTTTTATCAGACAGACAGACAGGTGGATAGATACATGGATAAGGAGAAAGAAGATCGCTATATCAATAAAAAAGAAGACATCAAGAGGGATCACACCTGCAACCCTCCAGTTATTGGGAGACCCTCTCTGCCTTCTCACATCTACTGATTATTAATTATTAAATAGTCACTGTTTCAAGTCTCAGAGACTGAACTCAGTCATCGTTCGACTCGGGGTTTTGGAGCAGGTGGGGGTAGTGGAATTAATGGGCGAAGAGCTGGGCTCTTCCTCTTCATCTCTGTGGTGTTTGGATACACAAAGAGGCAGAAAGTCCAGAGAAGAAGTCACGTCCTCTTCAAAGACGGGGCTGGGGGCCGGAGGTGGGTTCTGTGTTAGCTGCTGAGAAACTTCTACAGCTGGAGCAGGAGTCGGCCGGCCCAAAACTCCTCCGGAAGGAAGTGTTGGTCATCCTCTTCGCCCTCCACTTCATCTTCATTGTCATCCTCCTCTTCCTGTGTCATTCCAGTCCTCCTCTTCACTACGAATTTCGATGCCCATAAACTAAAATACTGCAGTTTTCTTGAAAATGCTTCTGTAACCTTTTACTTTGCACCCCTCCGGAGAAAATTAGGTAGTTTTTATAAGGTATTAATCAGACCACAAGGAGAAATCGTCGTCGAGTGAAAGTCATAACCTCTCTCAAATTCATATATTTCATAAACATGAGGACTGATGCTACCCTTTGGCCTGAATATTTGGTCCATTATAAACAGCAGCACATGGACAAAACTGTTAATATCATGTGGCATTTAGCTTATTTGATCCATATTTTTCAATATTGCAGTGATATATTCACCTCCCCCCTCCTTGAGCCGCCACCTTAACGTGGTGGAGGGGTTTGAAGAAGAATTATTTCTCTGCATTTGACCCATCCTTCAGGAGCAGTGGGCAGCTCGTCTTTTAGGCGCCCGGGGACCATCTCTGATCATCATTGATCAGGACCTAAACTGGAGGATTTTACCTGGAACATGTTTTGGGTTGATGGGGGAAACCGGAGTGCCCGGCGGAAACACATCCAGACACGGGATGAGTGCTAGCCACTCAGTCACCGTGCTGCCCAAATGATCCCGGGAGCTAGGGGTCACCCAAGGCAAACAGGTCCTGGGGGAGGGGTCAGACCAAGAGTTCCGGACGCCCGTTCGTTAGTTGAATTTGTTCGTAAGGCTTGTATAAGTTATCTATATGGATTTGTACTGCATTTAAATAACACTATTATCACTAATAACACAATAACACTAATAAATAACACTAAATAATACTAATATGCTTTTTAAAAATATGGAAAACTGATGAGATAAAAAGAAGAGAGGGACACAGAGGCAAACGCAGTCAGCTGAGAGAGAGAAAGAGCGCGTGTGTGTGAATGTATGTGTGACACTGTGTGTGTGTGTATTTACCTCCTATTTTCCTTGAGCTCTTGGGGAAAGCTGCCGCTGATTTTCGAGCCAAATACCAAGAAGTTTCTCCATCTCTTCCACGAGTTTTCCTCTCTTCTTGCTTATGATGGTGGATTGCATACCTGCTGCACTTTTCACATGCTCCATAATGCGGTCCTTTTGTTTATATATCGCACCAATTGTCGAACGGTTCACGTTGTACGCGTGTGCCACATTCACCATCTTCTCACCAGCATCAAGTTTCTTTATTATCGCCACCTTCTTTTCAAATGAGATGGCTGCCGCTTTTTCACAGAAGCTTCACTAGAAGCTTTTCGCTTTTCACCAACCATATTGGATTACTGTATGCATGCAAGAAAAACAACAACGTTCATAACACCGCACCGTAGTAACACCGTAGTACGCCCACTCAGTTGAAGTTCTGAACACTTCTACTGAGTGAGCGTGACGCTTGGGGGATGCTGCGCAGCACCTGCCTGTGCGTCAGCGGCGGAAATACGCACTACGTACTGTACCCGGAAGTCGGAAGAGGCGCTAAATACAAAAACTCAAACATTTAACTTTTTAAAAAAAAATTTCGACCCTGTTCGTAATGCCGAATGTTCGTAAATCGAATGTTCGTATGTCGAGGAGCGTCTGTATGACAAATAATAGATAGAGGCCAGTTACATCGCCCGGATTGGCGTCACCAGGGCCCCACCCTGGAGCCAGCCCTGGGGTGGGTGCACGCCAACGAGCGCCTGGTGGCCGGGCCCCCCATGGGGAGCGACGTGGGACCGTCCTCCCATGGACCCACCACCCGCAGGAGGATCCATAAGATGCAAGTTGTCCTGGACCATGAAGCGGTGCCCCGTGGTTCAGAGCAATGACGTGCACAGGGGGGTTGCTCAGGTTGCCCGGGCAACTGCCCCTATGCCCTCCTGAACTGACGTTGCCCTTCCGAGTCAAAAAAAAAAAAAAGAATAATAATAACAATAATAAATCGTTCAATGGATACAGAATTTCATGTAGGGCTAGGCCTAGATTTGGAAATGAAAACAAAAAAATCGCCACTCAAAACCAGAAAATGTTATATTTCAGAGATGCAATTTCCTGCATTCTAGTCCATTTTAGGGTGACTTGCTAGACATGGCAAATCCTAAATCCCATCTGATTCAGAGTTTGGATTCTCAGTTGCATGGCCTGCACAAGACAATACTATTTATCAGAAAGAAACAACCCCCCTGGTGGAAGCAGCACATTCTGAAGGCAACAATCTGAGTAATTCCCTGTTAAAGATCTGCTTGTGGAACAGAAAGGAACTCATTTGCCTGACATTAAGATAAGCCCTCCCCCATCACTGACATCACTGTGGTGTTTCAGGGCAGGGCAGAATTAGAAGGTACTTTGTTCAAATGGAAATGCTTTTATAACAAAAAGTCCATATAATCATTCAATAATTCAATAATGCACAGGATAATATGTTATCACACACGTACAAACACCTTAGTCCTGGTTTAGGACTTAGGTATGTTTTTCAGATGTTTTTCCTTTGTTTAAACTACAATCAGGGCAGCCCTGGCCGTCTATTCCAATGAGGACGTTCCTATCAGCGCTCGTAATGTCATCGTTATTACAACATAAGTGCCAACTAATTTGATTTATGAGGTTAATACAAGGGTATGTAGTAAAATTACAAATGTTGAGTACAAGGACTTTGAGTGCTATTATAAAGTCGTAGACATGTAGGTCTCTTCGTGTCTGTGCAGGTGAGTAGCTCAGTGATACTCCGTTCTGTCTGCCATTCCACAGAGGAGAAGTTTCAGAATGACGGTAAATATTTTTGGTTATTATTAATTTTGCAATGTGATGTAATGTGATGTTATTTATGACACACAACTGAAGACACACTAAATGAGCACAATCTTTTTATTGACTTTTAGCTTGTCGCTGTCCTTTATTTTCTCCAAATGTGCGTATTAATATAAGGATGCTGCTGTTACTTTGTGCGGTGCATCGTTTCATACGCTGCAGTGAGGGTGTTGAAAACAAGCGCTACCACAGCTCGAGCGGAGATTTGTGTTTGGAGGGGCGGGGTTTGACCGGGGGGCGGGGTTTGACCGGAGGGGCGGGGTTTGATCGGAGTATTCTTTTTCACCGATTCAACTTGTGCCAAGGTAAAACGAGCCAAAAACAGCACTCCTCCTGCCAGTGCCACTCCTCCTGACACTCCTCCTGACACTCCGCTTCGGGATGTGATTCTGTCAGGCTCTTCGGCTCTTCGGTCCTCCTTTGGTGCGCGTCGCTTTGATGCTAATGCTAACATGCTAACAGGCTAATCAGTTTGTTTTGACATCGCTGCAGCTTTTTGTGACAGAAAACAACAGCTGACGTGGAAACTCCTTCTTTTACAGCCGTGCCCTTTTCACCACCACGGCCTGCACAAGATTCTGACATCATATTTTCACCAGACACAGACCGGGCAGTGCAATGGTAGCATTTTGTATAAGAAACATTTTGTGACTTGACAGCTGCATTTTAACAGGGAGACGTCACATTGTTAGTATGATTTCTTATATTATTTGTAGTATTGTGCATGTTTGTAGTATTGTAGTATTGTGCTTGTTTGTAGTATTGTATATGTTTCAGTATTGTAATATTGTGCATGTTTCAGTATTGTAGTATTGTGTATGTTTCAGTATTGTAGTATTGTGCACTTTTGTAGTATTGTAGTGTTGTGCATGTTTCAGTATTGTAATATTGTGCATGTTTCAGTATTGTAATATTGTGCATGTTTCAGTATTGTAGTATTGTGCACATTTGTAGTATTGTAGTATTCGTCAGTCTGCTTCTGAGACACTTTGCATGTTCTGTTATAATGTAAACAATTTTTCATTTGAATTGAATTTATGGCTAAAACTTGAACAATTATAAAAATGAATTGGGGAGTTTGAGTGTCACACACCATCCAAGAATACTACTCAGAAATTATGAGAAATGTATTGACTTTTTCCATCTAAGCACTGATAACTCTTGTGGCGAATGTTCCAGAGTCTATAGGTTAATCTGAAGTCACTGCAACTAAAATGTAAGGTCACTCTTAAGTTGTCTTTACAAGAATACCTTTTAGTTTGCTTGTATTGACGTTTTACAATACTTCTGTCACGAAATAGGGATATAATGTAACAATAACCAAAATATTGTGATTTTGTATCATCAAAACTCACAATAATATTGAATTACAAGGTTTTTCACTCAAAAGTATTAAAATAGAAGGGAAGCACATAGGCCATAATCGTTTGCTTAATTTTAGTGCAGATTACATGATAAGGCTGGTTTGTGTAACTTTTCTGGTGTCCGTCAAAAGCTTTTCTCCATGGAGATGTTATTGCTTTGTGTGGAATGTTCCACAGTATGGCATTAAACCTTTCTGTCTTCATGGAGACCAAACCAGACTAAGTTACAGGTCTGATCTGTGGAGAGGCGACCCCGCTCACAGTCAGAATTCCTGCTTTTGTAGGTATTTTTGAGCTTCAAAAGAACCTGTAATTGAATAAATGTAAGGCAGAGCTGTTTAACTGTGGAACATTTGAAGCAGAGCAATGACATCTCTATAGAAACAAGAAGGTGATGGACCCCCAACCGAAAAGTTACATAGTGCACAGGAGTCAAACCTTTAAAGAAACCATAATGTTACTGCTTGTCCCTCTTTCTCCTCAGCTCTTGTACCATGGGCTCTACTCCTCATAACTTCTCGTGGGTGGACCAGGGGAAGGTGGCGGGCCTGGCTCTGCCCCGGTACCCAGCTGAGTACAGGTACCTTCTGGAGAATGGCATCAATCACCTGGTTTCTCTAACGGAGCGACGCCCACCCAACCACGACTCCTGCCCCGAGCTCACACAGCACCACCTGAAGATCGCAGACTTCACACCCCCTTCACCCGCACAGATCGACAACTTCCTCAGCATTGTGGAGAGGGCCAATGCCAAAGGAGAGGTCAGATATCTGTTCTACAACCGAGATGGAACTGTGTCAGGGTGTTATTAAAGGTCCCATATTACGCAAAATTGACTCTTAGAGCTTTAAACTGTGTTATAATGTTGTTACTTCATCAAAAACATACCCAGAGTTGTGTTTTGTTTCATTCACACATGTTTGAGTAATCTTTTAGTCACAGTTAGAATGCTCTGTTCCACCTTGTTATGTCATGAAGTGGTAGTTTTCAAGTGAACAGCTCCTTTTAGTTCAATAGAGATCGTCAGTTCCAGGGATGAAATTATCCAAATCATTCTAGTTAAGTGGGAGTTTAAAAACACAGTGAAGCTCTTCCTGTATTACTATGTGACATCACAAGGTGGAACAGAGTGTTCTCAGTTTGAGAGAAGAATTCAGCCTAAATATGCAGGATTTGTGTGTTTAAAGATGTGTGAATGAAACAAAACAACTCCAGCTGTGTTTGTGATGAGGAAACTACAGTACATTATAACAACAATCAGAAAACAGTGTAACACGGGTCCTCTAAAGGCTCTGGGTTTTACTGTGTTAAAAACACTGAAAAACAGAACAAAACAGTTCATTTTAAACAGTGGTTCATCATGTATCAGGATATTATTAAATGTACACTATGTAACCTTTCTAGTAGGGTTCACCACCTGCATTGACATGTTACTGTTCTTCCTGGAATGTTCCACAATATGGCATTAACTGTTGTAGAATAAATTGAAGTCAGAGATTTTTGGCGTAAGGCTGGAGTTCCAACACAGGAGTAGTGTATTTACATGAGTACAGGACCGAGCACAGAGACATGGACCCTCAGGACACTGTTCTAGTATTATTCCAGTCTAACCCATTCTAGTGTGGCTATGCTTCTGTTGTAGGGAGTATTATACCTCTGAGGACATAGATCAACATTACAAGGGCTGAGCTGGCAGTGAGGTCCTCTCCACGTTGGTTAGTTTCTTTTACTTGTTTAAATTGCAGGTGTGCATTTTCAGTACGATTGTTAATGTTTATTGTATAGTCATTGTATAGTTTCCCTATTTCTGACAATTCTCCATTAACTTACATTTTACAATTACATTTTATAAAAAAGATTAGTCAGAAATGAATGACCAATTTACATCTGTACTCAGAAGTGTCGCCCACTGTTGAACTCCATTGTACCAGGAATTCCAGTATTTCCACGGTCTGGGTGTGTCCATAGATGTACTGTACTTTTAATCACAAAGGCTTTACTGATTCTAATACTGTAATACTGCACTGTTTACTCACAGGGCTGTAGTCTGCCACTCATTAATCAGGTTTTATAATCTCTGTTGTCTCTTATCCTCATCTCTGTGACCTGAGCGTGACTGATCTGAGGTGTGTCCATATGTGGGTTAATCTTTTGAATTTTAACTTGCATTTACTTGAGAAATAGTCAAATAATTCTCTTCAGTATTACTTTATTTAGTCTGCTTAAAGGTACTATTTGTAATTAGATTGGCCGACCCGTTCCTGTTGTATTCTCACACTTCACCACTAGATGCTATCAGCGTTACTTCAGTCTGTGCCAGTTTTGACAGAAGAGGACCAGAGTGTTTGTGCCCACTCATAATACATATAAATATAATATATAATATACATATAAATGGACATAGGTGAGTTTGAACAAAGTCCAAGATGACTGAAGGGGCCAGGTGAGGGGGAGGAGCCAGGTGAGGGGGAGGAGCCAGGTGAGGAGAGGCACCAAATGAGGGGAGGGACCAAGTGAGGTGATTGGCCATATTATTAGTGATTTCTTGTGATTTGTGGTGAGTTCTGTGGTTTAAAAAAGCAAAATGTCCCAGTACTTGCCCATATAATGCAAAGAGAGAGGAGGTGAGGTTCGCCTCACGCCAACGGCGCAGACACAGACACACTGCACAGCGCGTGTTCATTCAGCACACTGCCTCACTCTTTCTCCATTTAAAGTTATCAAATAATTTATATACTGTATTAACTGTTTTCAAGTGCTTTGCCTTCTTATCATCAAGACAAATTATCTTGTGAATGAAGAAGCGCATTTAGTGAGTTAATCTGACATTAAACTGCATTTGACCAGAGCTGAGGTGAGGCTGGCCTCTCATCTCTGTCTCTGCGCAGGGACGTCCACATTTACTACACAAATATGGACTAGAAGTTTAAACAGTGTGAGCCTTTTTTATAACTAAAGAAATCATTAGTAAACACATTATCTATAGTCCTTCATTTGTAGTACGGTTATGTGAACAACCAATGTACCCATGTACAGTTTTATTAGTAAAGGTGAATCTTATGTGTTGTATAAGCAGTAAATATAAGTGTTTAGTGCACTTGGCCTCACCAGCTGTAAACTTCACCACACATCATGCCAGTATGCCAGTTTTCAGAGGAAGAGTATTGTCACTGGTTTGTCTTCATGGAGATGTTGTTCCTTTGTCTGGAATGTTCCACACTTTGACATTAAAGGAAAATTAACTTTTTTTTTTACAATCTGAGCCTTCTTTCGGCAATAAAACAAGTAGTTTTACTCACCCATAGCAGTTTGGTGTCAATTGGAGCAGTTTTAAAGAACTTATGTTGAGCTGTTCTGTTCTACTAATGATCCCGTATCCGTTAGCGTGAGTGCTCGGGGCATTACTTTGCGGTGTTTAAATAACACAAACTTTAGCACTTTTCAAATCACAGAAGATCGCTGTGTCAGGGTAGACTTTTAGTGGGTTCCAAAATGGCCTGAAACCCGATATCCAACTATAGTTTCATTTGATGACGTCATCAGAGAGGACAGTGCGCATGCGTGAACTCGGCTGTTTTGTAAACACCGCTAGTCCGAAAGAAGCTAACACCGCTCTGAACTTTACTTTTCTGTTGCGATATCGGGTTTCAGGCTGTTTTGGAATCTACTAAAAGTCTACCCTGACACAACGATCTTCTGTGATTTGAAAAGTGCTAAAGTTTGTGTTATTTGGACACCGCAAATCAGTGCCCCGAGCACTCACGCTAACGGATACGGGATCATTAGTAGAACAGAACGGCTCAACATAAGTTCTGCGATACTGCTCCAATTGACACCAAACTGCTATGGGTGAGTAAAACTACTTGTTTTATTGCTGAAAGAAGGCTCAGATTGTAAAAAAACAAAAACGTTACTTTTCCTTTAAGCTTATTGATCTCCATGGAATGCAATACACATTTACTACACTAAACCTGTATTTTAGCATTTAATCACCAACCTACCTGCAGATTCATTCCTTCTCTGACCAGTGCTCAGTGTCTGTATCTGTTTGACTCATATATATATAAATGGACATAGCGTCCTGGCTGCCACATTTCAAATAGGAAGTTTGCATGGAGGGCACTTGCGGCTCCTACTGACCCGGACTCCCATTGACTTATATTGGTCTTTAAATGTTCATATTAACCTCTTCTACATGATCCTGGTGTTTTTAGTTCACTGATTTGTCCATTGTGTGTATGTGTTTGTCAGGGCGTGGCGGTGCACTGTATGCACGGATTTGGCAGGACGGGTACCATGTTGGCGTGCTATCTCGTCAAAACCAGGAAACTGTCCGGGGTCGACGCCATCAACGAGATCAGGAGGATTCGCCCGGGATCCATCGAGACGTACGAGCAGGAGAAGGCTGTAGTGCAGTTTTACCAAAGAACCAAGAATTAAACAAGACATGCAAGAAATAAAAAGAAATATTTTTAGTCAGAAAACACATTAGTAATATGCTGTTTTCAGAGTACAAAATATTTGTTCTGCAGTTACCAAGATAAACATTACAAAATACAGGAAACTTCTGAAATCTGAAATGTTTTATTATGGACATTCTACACGCGCCAAAAATAATTAAACTTATTTTTACACATTTCTTTATTAAACATGTACTATTGTGCTAATTAGATAGAAGCCATGGTATATGGAATAGTAATTGAAATTAAAAAAGCAAAATTAAAAGTTCACAAAGATGCACAAGATTAATAAAATTGCTCTAAGCTGCACAATATCTTTTACAGTGGTCCCTCGTTTATCGTGGGAGTTATGTTCCAGAAATAACCCGTAATGAGTGAAATCCGCGAAGTAGGACAACTTTATATCTTACAATTATTATACACGTTTTAAGGCTGTAAACGCCTTAAAACACTGGAATTAACGTTTCATCACATTTCTCTCTCGTTTAAACACTCAAACTTCCGTAGATTTTCAACAAAATGTATTAATAGTGAAGCGTGGGGGCTCTGCCGGGAGCCCCGCTGGACGCGCAAGGGGAGCGGCTCATCCAACGGCACCGCCACGTCCCAGGACGCTACGCGCACCAACCCCTTGGAGAAATGCGTGTGGTCAAATCCGTGACAGAGCAGCACGACTGGCACAAGGCCGGGGCTGCGAGCACAAGCTCGAACCGCGGCGCCCGGACCATGACTCTCCCTCAGGACCGTGTCCTCGCAGCCCGACCCACAAACCGAACACGCACAAACGAACGCAAGAGCCGCACGAAACCAGCAAAGAGCCGCATGGAGTGATTTAATCCTGGTTTAGACCTGGTCCAGTCCTGGTTTAGTCCAGGACAGTCCAGGTTTAGACCTGGTCTAGACCTGGTTTAGTCCACATTTAGTCCTGGTCTAGTCTCTTAGCCAATCAGAACTCAGAACACAATGTTACACTATAAAAGAAAATTGGGGGGAAAAAAAAATCCACGAAACAGCGAGGCCGCGAACAGTGAACCGCGATAGAGCGAGGGACCACTGTGTATGGTAAACAATTTCCCTTGTGGATCAATAAAGGTTGTCTAAGTCTAATTATAAGTAAGCTCTCTTTTTGCTAACACAACTAAGACACAAACTAATATATTTCATTATATTTTTAGTTTCTTATTCACAAAGAGTATTCATAGTCTGTTTATTCACTGGAGGCCAAAGAGAAGAGCTGCTGACGCTCTCTAAACGTCATCTGTTCAGGAGCCAGAGGTTTCACTTTGTCCTCTGAAATTCTGTAAAAAAAACAACAAAACACATAAAAGACATAAATAAACAATGTAAAATAACGCACACTTAGGCTTGTATTGTACTTTTGAGTTAAATTGTTGTACTCAGGGATTTTGTCATAGCTTTAAGGGAAATGTATGTAGGTAAAGTTGCACTGCGTAACTTTTCTTGTGGAGGATCAGCCACCTGCTTGTCTCCATGGAGTTCCTTAAGCTTTACTTTAAATGTTCCACAGTATGGCATTAAACCTCTCACAATCTTGCAGGATTCAGTTACAAGTGTTTTATTGCTTAAAAATGTACCATGAAATCAGTGCGCAGACTCGCCTCTCGACTGATCGGATTTGTGATTTTCTTGTCTCCATGGAAATAATTTAATGCCGTATTGTGGGACATTCCTGGCAAAGTAGTAACTCAAATTCCAACTCTCCCTGGAGACCAGATCGCAGATGCTCCATCAGAAAAGTTACACAGTGCTGCTTTAACTGTAAACTCACTGATTCGCTGCCTTGTTGTCTGCATCTTTTCCATTGTACTTTTCATCTGGAAGAGGAAAAACGTATTAAACAATAATTTCTGTATTAAAAAATAAAAAAAGTTACAATTAAATTACCAGTTCTTCCTTGATCATCTTTCCATGACAATTTTGATTTAGTTTGTTTTTCCTTTTGGACACAAGTGGGATTTCCTGTGTTTCTCTTGACCTAAAAAATGAAATAAAAATAGATAAGAGAATAATAATAAATTGTACAATTATTTAATATATTTGAGAACTAAATGTCCTTGTGTCTTAGCGTGGGGTGTTATGGATGGGCTAAAGCTAAAATGGATCCAATAACTCCTGAAGTTTTCTCACGAGTGTTTCACTTTCCTGGTTTTGGTAAATTATGTTATTTATTTGTGCTATAGTGTTCACTTTTCATATCCTCCTGAGACCCGCCCATTCATTTGTGTCCTTTACAGTGGACATCGAGTTAACCAGTCTATCTTTTAATTGTTTTGAGACTCTAGTGTGTGGCTGCACTATGATTTAAAAAAAAGAAAAATCTAAAAAAAATAAAAATAAATACATTATACATAAAAAAATAAAAATGTAAATAAATACTCAATAAATAAATAAATAAGAAATTAAAAGGGAGTCTAAGAACTTTTTGAGGCAACTGTAGAAGCTTGTCAGAGATGTTGGTCATCAAAGGTTGAGGTTGTTAACTTCAC
Source organism: Paratrypauchen microcephalus (assembly GCA_036785185.1). Taxonomy (NCBI): domain Eukaryota; kingdom Metazoa; phylum Chordata; class Actinopteri; order Gobiiformes; family Gobiidae; genus Paratrypauchen; species Paratrypauchen microcephalus. The sequence continues at coordinate 1,899,679 of JAVJIX010000108.1, forward strand.
ATGGATTTAACACCAAAAAGTCCCCGACGTCCATTACAGAGGACATGTTACAACATTATGAATAAAAATAAAATGATCAAAATGTAAATGCTAAAGTGTTCATTTACCTCCAAATAGAAAATTAAAATAATAATCATCATTTTTATACACTTTTTCTTCAGGTCCCAGGAGGATATACTTTATAGTGTATTATATTCAGGCTGAGCTCACGCATTAGTGATACAAATTTCAGGATGATTTAAGCATGTGCATGCAATAATTTTCAAACTTTTTGGGGGGGAGTTCTCTGTCTCTAATTTTAAAGGTCCCATGGCATGAAATTTTCACTTTCTGAGGTTTTTGAACGTTAATGTGAGCTCCCCTACCCTGTTTAGCCCCCCCCATGGTTAAAAGTTGTGAAATGTCTAAACTGAGCATTTGCGATCCTTTTCTGCGTTACAAAAAATCAGAGCTCAAACGGGCGATTTTGAACAAGGCACCTTATTGACGTCAGATCGAAAAAAGAAATGCAAATGCAGTTCCACCCCCGTCTGTCTGTACTCAGCGTCTCTGTAAATCACGCCCAGAGAGTTTGGACTGCGAATGCGCTAGGCAATGCGAAATGCGTTTTTTTATTTGCCTGGAGGCACGTCCGAGTGTTTCTAGGCTCGGAAGTCCTTTATCTGAGCCTCTGGACCTTTGAACAGCAGTGGTTTAATTTTATTTTCTGTGGAAATGTGTTTATTTTTCAATGGAACGCTTCAAATCTCTCCCTCCGTGCAAAAACAAGGAAATGGATCAGCTGAGGGCTCAGAGCCGAGAGCAGAGAGTTTGGCCACTCCCCCACCCTCTACTATAGGCCAGCTCTTTTCTCATTTGCATTCAAGCAACAACGCCCATAATGGACTGTTCAGAGAGAGAAAAATTACTCTCTCATCTTATCTCTGTTTCTCATGCACTGAGTGTTGATTTTGAAGAAGGATTCATTTACAGTATTAGGGAACCATTAAGGAGCCATATAAAAGCATCAAGAAGTACCATATCATGGGATCTTTAAAGGTGCTTTATGTCATTTTGCCAGTGGAGGAGCTGTCGGCCTGGGCGACTGTTGGGAAGAGAGTGGCGTGCCGAGGCGAGGGCCACCACAGTCGCAAGCGGCTTTAATTATTATTATTATTATTTTACTTAATTGCCATCTAATTTTAGCTCTCAATTTGTATTTATTTGTATTTATTTATATTTTTGCAGTTGTTTCTAATCATTGATGTTTATCTGTTGCATGTGAAGCACTTTGTTCTACATTTCAAATGTATGAAAAGTGCTATATAAATAAAGTTTGACAGATTGATTGAAATATAGTTAATCTGCAGATGTTGTGGTGTAGTAGATGCCCTCCCAGATGTGATGGTGGTTGGATAAATACAGCGGGAGAATGGACCCTGTCACTAATATCAACATTTGAGGAATTTCCTTTTGGATATTTAATAATAATATGCAGTTTTGACAAATTTACATAACAGAGGTCTATTAATAACGAGTAAACAATTGTAGGTTGCAGTACCATCACTGCAGTTTTCATTAAGTCTGCTGCTTAAATCTGTTCATTCTAACCAGTGAAGCATCCAGAATGTGTGGAAACATTGTTCTTATATTTACATATCCTAACCCTAACAAATGTACTTGTAAATCTTTTCTCACCCGGTTCCTTGGCTCCAGCTCTTGTATCGTCCTCATTATGTCTAGGTCCTCCCTCTCTCCTTCCTTCTCCTCCCCCTCTCTTTCTCTCTGTCCATCCTCCATCTCTCTTTCTCTCTCCTCCATCTCGTTCAGTCGCTTCTGAAACTCAAACTCCAAACTCAGCCTCTTTAATCGCTCACTCTCTTCCACTGAGCGCTTTGTTTGGGACTGAAGTCTGTGCACCTCCTGCTCCATCTGCTGCATCTGTGAGAGTCAGAGGAGAGGGTTCAGATTCATGTGTCAGATGCCCCGATAGTCCCTCCTGGGTCTTCCCTGGGGCCTCCTCTGCCGAGTGGGACAAATGTCTGAGCCTCAGCTGCTCCTCCAGTTCTTCCCTATCTTTAAAGGGACAGTGTGTAAGATTTTTACCCGTTAATTACACAAATTGAAGATACCCATTCAAAAGTACATTGTTTTCCAAGCCTTTTCACTTCCATCATGAAATCAAAGTTTTCTTTTGGACTTAGATATAGTCACATAAAAGGGGGATCTTCCCCATGCAGAGGCAGCCATTTTGAATACGAGAGCCGCAGAAGGACATTTGGGCTCCGCCTTCTGCAAGGCTCGTGGTTTTGGGTAAACAACACAAGCATGCTGCCGGATCAGACGTCGTAATGGATCTAACACGTGTTTTGGACTAAATTGTTTTACTGGATTTTATTCGCTGGATCCTTACGGACAAATTGAGAGCAAGTTTATGGTGAAATACAGAGTTTGACCTGTGCAAAGCATTCTAAGGTAAGCTAACCTTGTTTTGTGCTTTTCCGTATAAAAGCCCCATGTGCTCGGGGAGTGATTGTTGTGCAGGGAAATGAATTGCATAGTCAAAAAGAGGAGACTGTAAGGTTTCATTTGATGTGTAGAGTGTCATGGTACATGATCAGGAATGTGTGTTTTCATGAGAAAAAAAATAAAATAAAAATAACCGGGACCGCGTTACGGCGCCTGGGTGACCCTCGAGGTCTGCCGTAGCTAAAACAGAAAGTGCAATAGCACCATCCACCTATGCGCCACGAATCCTACACACTGGGGCTTTAAGAAGGAAACCACGGCCTCAGTTGTTTACCACTGTTATTGCACATTTACTACTGGAATTTTACTACTATTGTACTGTTGTTTACTCCTGTTATTGCACTAGAATTACTACTGTTGCACATTTATTTTTATCTTAACTTTCAATGCACATTCTATTGCACATGACCATTTCACTGCTGTATCTTCCATTGCACATTTTTGATGCACACTGCACATTTTTGGACATCTGTAAATAGGTATTTATTTATTTATTATGTTGCACTGCTTTCAGATTTTAGATCTTAGATTTTAGTTTTTAGATTTAGATTTTTGTCCTAGATAGTTTTTGTTTTGTCTTTGTGTTGTATTCTGTACACTGTCTTTTTGCACTACTTGGCCAGAGAGAAACGAAATTTCAATTCACTGTTGAACACATATGGCAGAATTGACAATAAAGCTGACTTTGATCTTTTGATTTGAGATTTGGAGATGTGTATAATCATGATATTTAACAATGTAAAGCAATTCTAAGGTTTGGGAAAGCATTGCATTAAAGGAAAAGTAACGTTTTTTTACAATCTGAGCCTTCTTTCGGCAATAAAACAAGTAGTTTTACTCACCCATAGCACTTTGGTGTCAATTGGAGCAGTATCGCAGAACTTATGTTGAGCCGTTCTGTTCTACTAATGATCCCGTATCCGTTAGCGTGAGTGCTCGGGGCACTGATTTGCGGTGTCCAAATAACACAAACTTTAGCACTTTTCAAATCACAGAAGATCGCTGTGTCAGGGTAGACTTTTAGTAGATTCCAAAACGGCCTGAAACCCGATATCGCAACAGAAAAGTAAAGTTCAGAGCGGTGTTAGCTTCTTTCGGACTAGCGGTGTTTACAAAACAGCTGAGTTCACGCATGCGCACTGTCCTCTCTGATGACGTCATCAAATGAAACTATAGCTGGATATCGGGTTTCAGGCCGTTTTGGAATCTACTAAAAGTCTACCCTGACACAGCGATCTTCTGTGATTTGAAAAGTGCTAAAGTTTGTGTTATTTGGAGAGCGCAAAGTAATGCCCCGAGCATATGATACGAGCACCATGTTAACGGATACGGGATCATTAGTAGAACAGAACGGCTCAACATAAGTTCTGCGATACTGCTCCAATTGACACCAAACTGCTATGGGTGAGTAAAACTACTTGTTTTATTGCCGAAAGAAGGCTCAGATTGTAAAAAAAAACGTTACTTTTCCTTTAAGCCAATGTATTATTGCTATTACACTGGCCACAGCAGCTTGTCAAAGCCTGATCTCCTCAGATCTCCTCAGATCTCCTCAGATCTCCTCAGATCTCCTCAGATCTCCTCAGATATCCTGATCGCCTGGGTAGGACTTGGATGGGAGAAACCAGGTGCCACAGTGGGGCGCCTGTGTAAAAAATGTTGTGTCCTTAGGCTCCACAATGTGTAGTGAATGAATAATGCTCTGTAAAGCTCTTTGGGTGTCTTAAAAGGCGCTATATAAATGTGATGATTAATGAATAAATGAATAATAATAATAATAATAATAATAATAATAATAATAATAATAATAATAATAATAATAATAATAATAATAATAATAATAATAATAATAATAATAATAATAATAATAAAGTTACAAGACTTTTATCCTCCAAAATCAACCTACCTTCTGGACAATCCTCTGCTTCTCTTGTCTTTCCATCTCCTCTCTCCTCCACATGTCCCACCTCCTCTCTTCTCTCTTTCGCTCCTCCTCTCTCCCTCTCTCCTCTCTCCCACTTTCTTTCTCTCCTCTTCTTATTTTCTGATCCATTTGAAAAGACACGTGTTTGATCGGCGTCACGTTCACTTGCGGTTTCCTGCCATTCGTTTCTTTATATCGAAAACACGACTTTGGGCTGGTCTGAGTCATTCTAACTGGACTATCATAAATGTGATCTTGTATTTGTTTAGCACATTTTTGAGCTGTATTGTCATATATTTTTTGACTAGTTTTCGCCATTTGTTGGGATGGATTCTGAAAAGTAGTCAGCATAGGATTTGAATGATACGTTCTCGTTAAAGGGATGTCAATGCGAATGGGCTGAATTGAAGTAGCAGGCAAAGGACTATTACTAAAGGGAGTATTCCAAATTATAGGGTCGATTTTAGTGTTTTGTTTTGATTTTTCAGAAAGGATGTTGTGCATGGATACACTCTGGCGTAGTGGGAAAGAGGAGAGCTGGTTCTTGTGTTTGGGAGGAGAGTGTTGAAGTAGCTGCATTTCAGGTCGTTTGGTCACCAGAGAGCGACCTATGTCTGTGCACAGGAGGTTTTCATGGGACAGAGCTTGACGCTGTAAAGACAGAGAAGAAATTATTGTTAAAAATGTTATTTTTCAAGAGGAGAGGGGATGCAGAGGAGAGGGTCAGATGGAGCAGAGGAGTAGTACCATATATGTTCTCCTATACGATGTTTTCCTATACAATGTTTTCCTATACGATGTTTTCCTATACGATGTTTTCCTATACAATGTGGAGTACAGAGGACTAACACAGGACTTTGTGGACTGGTGTCAGCGGAACCACCTCATCATCAATGCAGGGAAGACCAAGGAGATGGTGGTGGACTTCCGCAGACGCCACTCTACTGCCCCCTCAGTGAACATCCAGGGAAGGGACATTGAGAGAGTGGACTCTTACAAGTACCTGGGTGTTCATCTGAACAACAAACTGGACTGGACTTACAACACTGATGCACTGTACAGGAAGGGCCAGAGTCGGCTCTATCTCCTTAGTAAAAAGCAGACAATACATTTGTCTGCTTTTTACTAAGGAATAATTAATTGAGGAATATACAATATAATAATACTATGATATATTTATGACTCAGTGTTATGTTACTATAGCTTATATTCTTAAAGACCCTATTGAAACACTCAAATTCAGGTGAAAAACGCTGCTTATCAATCAACTATAGATTAATGAATTAATCGATAATTTGCATCCCTAATACAAACATTTTAAGACCAAAATGACGAGGCTCACAGCAGCAGTTACAGAGTGAGGGGTGATGATTATTCAATAGAAATTGAATTGGAAACAGAGTTGATGGAACCAGAAGCTTGCCCATGCTCACTTCCTGTTTGGAACGCGGCGGCTGGCAGGCTAGCTATGTGCATTTATATAGAGTCTATGGTCCCAACAACCACATTAAGCTTTAGTTTCCTTGTCAAAACCTGCACAGGTCTGAACAATTAGAAAGAAATCAGATACTCAGAAGTGTTTACATGACACTGAAATCAGGAAATCAGATAATGATCAGATTTTGGTGTGCATGTGAACATAGCCACTGTTATATTTACTATGTTTATGGGAGCTGTTTAAATAATAAAACGTATAAAAAAAAGAAAGAAAGATTGTCACTGACCCCAGAGCAGAGGTTAATGGTGGAGTTTTGTCTCAGTTTGGGTTCATATGTTTCTTCTTCCTCTTCCAGGACCAGATCTACACAAAACACAAACACAGAGAGAATGAATAGTATTAAAATAACCCCACAGCAGCTCAGTACTGCCCCCCGGTGGAGGTGCAGACTCACGCAGGATGTTGGGGTTGGAGCGGTACAGCTGTCTGTTCTTCTGCTCTTTACTCTCTCTCTGTTTTCTGGAGCTCAGTTCAGTCTGTGGGACAAAATGAAAACTGTTCACTCATAACTCACCATTAATGAGCTCATCTGTTCCTGCCATTTCTACTACTACTACTACTACTACTACTACTACTACTACTACTACTACTACTACTCTTCATACCAGGCTGCTGCTGTGGTGCATGAGGTTGCTGTTGGATCTGACTTCAACATGACTTTGATTCACTGTGCAAAAAATAAAATAAAATAACCCAATCTTTGTCTTTAAAGATTTAAAATAATAAGTAATGAATTGAAAATAAAATTATTTTTTCTATGTGGTCCCCTTTCAGGTGTTTTTATTCTTCTCTCAGTTCTTCTGTACTTCTTCATACCTGTTTGTTTTCCCAGTTTTTTGTCTCTCAGAAGTTCTTCTAAACCGTGGAATCCAGCGGCGTATTTAGACACCTGCAGAGTGACCACAGGACCGGTCTGCATCAACATCTCCACCGCTCTGAAACACAAAACCACATTAGAATTTATGAACATGACCCATGTCATGACCTATCTCATATATCGAGAGCGATCACAAGTGTTATATTTTATTTTTTTTATTGTCTTGCCATATCTTTGGTTTAAGTTTCTTCTAAAGAATAAGGATTATATATGTCAGTTTGTTAATATTATGAAAGGGCATCTTCAGGTATGAGGCCACAATGGTCAGACTAAAACTACATTATTTCAGGAAATTGATTTGGATTAAACAATGACAAAATCAGGTCTAGACAAGGTCTAAAACAGGTCTAAATCAGGGATTGAATCAGTTTGGAGACAAACTGGACCAAATCAACACTATCTAAAGTAAAACTAGATGGGTCATTCCAGAATTGGAGGACATTTTACGTCCCACCCATCAAATATTAAATAATCCACATACAAAATACTAAAACATACAGTTTCTGAGTGAATTTACTTGTCCTGAGACCAAATCTAAAAAAACTAAGAGAAAAGAATGCTTGAAAATAGTTTTTAAAATACCAAATAAATCTGGAGTTCCCCCAAAATGCCATTTTCCTCTTGTCCCACCCCTCGAATGACCAAATTGAATCTCAAATAAAACAGTTAAAATTGAATTGAAATTTCTTGTTTTTTCTATAATTTGTTTCATTTCCATCTCTTGTAACTGTGGGAACATTTGTTTTAATAGACATAATATTTCAAATAATAATTATTATTCATGGAACATGTGTCCCACAACCTGCACCAACCCTGTTACCAGAACATTTTTAGTCTGGTAGAAGAAGAAAACAGTAAACCACATGATCAATCAACCTATCAATCAATCAACAGTGAACCACATGATCCCCTGGACTTGACATCATCAAACAGTTTTCCAAAAGAATGGGCAGAGCAAAGGTTTATCTTCTCTTCTATTTTTCATATTTTTATAACATCGTTAGCCTTGATTGAATGTCTCACTCTGCCTCATGCAACCCTGTTATGCAAATGATCAGAATAAGACAATTACAGTGGTACCTCACCTTACGAATGACCCAACAAACGAAAATTTCAAGTTACGAAACGCCTTCACGGTAAATTTTCTCTAGATACGAAAGAAAATTCAAGTTACGAAACGCGAAATCTCAAAAATTCAAATAATGCGGACTCAGCCACACACATTATAGCTTTTCTCAGACTGGATTTAAACCCCTCTCACACCTGTCCCCCGTTCAAACACCCAAACCCCCACAGATTCCCAACAAAACGTATCAATAGTGAAGTGTGGGGGGAAGCGGGAGGGGGGAGAAGACTGCGCGCGGACATGTGTGATAGCGCAGCATGACCCGGCGCGGAGCTGACAGCAGGTCCAGACCAAGGTCTAAACCTGGACTGGACCAGGACTAAACCTGGACCAAACCAGGACCAAACCAGGACCAAACCCGGACCAAACCAGGACTAGACCAGGTGGATTAAAGCGCCTATTTCCTGGTTTCGTTTCGAGTCACAGCTGAGGAGAGCAGCAAGTAGGACAGCACGCAGTCTGAGCGCATGAACGAGACCCATGCAAGAGCCGCAGTGGTCTAGACCTGCTCTAGACCTGACCAGGTCTAGAGGAGGTCTAGAGGAGCCGCGGTGGTCTGGACTAAACCAGGACTAAACCTGGACTAAACCAGGAGGAGCCGCAGTGGTCTGGACTAAACCAGGACTAGACCAGGACTAGACCAGGTGGACCAAAGCGCCGTGCGCGCGTCCACCCCCTGGCTTCGCCTCGAGCCACAGCCGAGGCGAGCCGCTGCTCGCACACAAGACCCGCGGCGGTCCAGACCCGCTCCAGACCTGCCCGCGTAAGATGCTCACAGAGCGGCCTGGATAGAACCGTGAGGTCGGCCTCTTCAAGACCTCCAGGCCGGTGACCGGGACAATCCCCAGACCCATGCCCGTTTAGGGAGCTCTTAAGGTGGGCTGGCAGTGTCCCCCTGGGTCCCTGGATGTCTGGGGCTCCGTGCCTGGCAGGTCTAGAGTAGGTCCAGACCACACTATAAAAAAAGTTACACTATAAAAAAAAAAAAACTTGGATCGGGGCCTTGGAACGAATCAGGCTTTTTCCATTGAAATAACTACTCAACTTTTTTTTTCCTTTACGTATTTGCATAAATAAGTTTTTCCTCTTGATTAGTAATAACAGCTAGCTAAACAGCTTCTATTCCTGAGATAAAGCGAACATTAGCGCTATTTTGCAACCCTGTTACCTGCAACCCTGTTACTGTGATTAGAGTAAATAAATATAAACCATATAAATCATATAACAAAAATTTTACCATTGACCGTAAGCTGAGCTAATCAAGCATTTGGTAGTTTATTACCTATTATTGATGAATATGTAGAATTTTAAAGCCAAAATGTCCTCCAATTCTGGAATGACCCAGATATACTATAGGTTGGGTAGCTTGTTGGATTGCAACACTTAGTGAACTATTAAAAAAAAAAAACATTTCAGAACAAAGGCAGTGGCATTATTAAATAAAATAAAAATTAAGTCAAAAATAGAAAACATTTCAAATTCCCATCATTAATAATGCACTTTATATGTAACTGTCCATCACCATCTAAAAGCATACAGTCACCATATTTAATTAAAAATGTGTATTTGTACTTGTAAAAAATGTTTTTAAAATATTTTAATGTACAATTATAGAGCACTGACTAATGGACAAATTGAAAAAAGTCACTGCTAAAATAATGATTATTGTAGAGCTAATATCCTGGAAACAGGATCTCAAATATTTAGTTCACATTTTAAGACTGTCCATCAAAATCATGTAACTCTCCACTCGCCAGGTCATCTCAGCACATTTTTATATTTTATTCTTTTTTACATCTCATTTTTTGGACTCTCAAAAAACATAAAACTGACTGACCTGAACAGAACCATAAATCGGACCCATTTATCGCACTTCACATTTACACACTTCATAAAATGATCCTCAAATTTACAGCCATGTCTAAGTTTTACAGTGCGCGTCCACATTACAGGAATATTTGACCTGCTGAATATTATAGAGACGTGTTTTATAATCACATATCAGACACCGTTTGAAGCCTGTACAAATGTGTTCAAATAAATAAAAATGTTAAATGCTCTGACCTCTCCTGGCTCAGTCCAGTGAGGCTCTGTCCGTCCACCGTGAGCAGCTGGTCTCCACATGACACTCGCCCGTTCTGAGACAAAAGACAAAATCATGTACTTTTACTATCACAACTAACTATTACTGTGTCGGTGCCAATATTACATCTTAAAGTATAGAATAATTAACCACTACTGCTGCTATTTCTACTACTACTACTACTACTGCTTCTACTACTACTACTACTACTACTGCTTCTACTACTACTACTACTACTACTGCTTCTACTACTACTACTACTACTACTACTACTACTACTACTACTACTACTACTGCTTTTGTTTCTATTAATACTACTACTGCTTCTACTACTACTACTACTACTACTGCTTCTACTACTACTACTACTACTACTACTGCTTCTACTACTACTACTACTACTACTACTACTACTACTACTACTACTACTACTACTACTACTACTACTGCTACTGCTTGTGTTACTACTACTGCTTTTACTACAACAACAACAACAACTACTACTACTACTACTACTACTACTATACTTGTACTAGTACTAATGTTATTACTACAACAGCTTTTCTCATTGCTTATTTAACACTTAAAGAGTAAATCTTTACTCTCTTTCCAAGTTTATATGGTCTTTATCTGTGTACATAGTAACATTTACAATATAATACACTTTTACTGTTTTCACAATTTGTGCAGTTTATTATTTTGGAAAACGGAGGGACGGAAATATTCGTTTCTCAACATACCCAGCTATGTGTAAAGTCTGTAGCCTAAATGCCTCCTTCTACTACTTTGACAAGATAAAACTATTTTCCACAAGCCCTGTTTACATTAAGTACATGGATGATACACACACACAATAAGACCTTGTCTCGTCCGAGAACAGGTCAACAGAAGTCTGGGTCAACAATCAGTAAAATAACAACTGAGGATTAATATAACCAATAGACTTGTATGAGGAGCACAAGGCCAGAGTGTTAATTCAATATTCAGTGATGTAAAAGATTATTCATAATACAGCGTTCTTCTCAGAAATAAAATAAAATTGTTTGTGAGATAGAGTAAAAAACATTCTGAGTGGTACCATTTCTGCAGGGCCTCCTCTCACGATGGATTTGATGTAGATGCCCAGCTCAGTCTGACCTGCTCCCTGGAAAATATATACTAGTATAATACATACATACATTTTTATAGTATAATGATAGCATTTTGGGATAATAATACTCTAGTAAAAATATTGATAAGAGTTTACACTGACTTTAGCGGCCACGATGCTGAGGCCCATCCCACTGTTCAGAGGCTTGTGCAAAGTGACAGTCTCCACATCCGGTTCTCTGTGAGGCTCCTGTGAAACAAACAACAAACAAGTGAATCATCCATTTTAACGCTGCACTGTCTAACCTTTCCTATGGAGGGTCCGTCAAATGCTTGTCTCCATGGAGGTGTTATTGTTTTGCCTGGAATGTTTCGCAGTATGGCATTAAACCTTTCTATCTTCATGGAGACCAAACCAGACCAGGTTACAGGTCAGATCTGTGGAGAGGCGACCCCATTCACAGTCAGAATGCCTGTTTTTCTAGGCTTGTTCACCTTCAGCGGATGTCTACGGCGAAGTTTACAAATGAACAGGCTGATAGAGTTAACATGGGCGTAGTGATACGAGTGGAGAGAGACAATACGCGAATGCAAAATACGCTGCTGGATGTTTCGTGGACAAGTGTTTCGGACGGAAATATAACACCTTCCGGACAAATGTTTTGTTTTGAGAAGAAAAACAAGCTTTATTTCATGTTCCAGGGAAGTTACCGGACCTACTTACGTGGGCTCCAGAAAGCGAGCCGAACCGGGATCAGCTGAGACTGTCAGAGGTAAACCGGTGTCAACACACGGAACTTTTAGAAGGAAACCCATACAGATTAACATTTTAAAAAACCGCACTATCCCTTTAATATATAAATATAAGATACAGCTGTTTAATGTCACACAGTGGAACATTCCAGACAGCTGTGGCGCCGCCAGGCTTGGAGAGATTTTTTTAAAATTCCTGTTTGGCACTTTTGCAAGACAACATTAAGCGAATAAAAACGCATTTTTATAGAAATTGAATGTTTTAATATAAATAGAATGTGTGAGATGGAGAGCCCAAGCGAACTGGGTCCGATCAGACTGGAAGTGCGATAAGCACCAAGTTCACAGCCCGACAGCACACTCCTCACGCCCAGGGGTGTAGTGGGCGTGGTACACGGGGGTACGCCGTCCACCCACTTCTCCCAACGTGAGATATAAAAAAATAACAAATATAAATTCAGGGATGAAAGAGTTCTGTTTTTTAGCGGATCTCCGTTTTTTGTTTTTTTTTCAGCCGCGGGGTAGCCTATTATTTATTTATTTATTTTTTTACATCTGTGCAAATTGGTTGAGAAAGATTTTGGGTGTATATATATATGTATAGTTGTGTTTAGGGTCGCCAACTGTCCCTTGAAAAACAGAATCGTCCCGTATTCAGAACAAAAGTACGTGTCTCGTATTAAACTTCGTGCCGCGCGAGCCCGTGTCTGGAGCCGCGGACCGAGCGAGTGAGCGCAGCTCTTTCGCAACAGCGTGTACCATTGCGTGTACACAGGTTAAACTTTATAAAGCATCCTATACCTCATCCTACCTGCCCGTGCCTCACTTAACGCGTCGCTCCTCGCTTTTTCACCTGCGCCTTTTAGCGCGCATAAGCTCCTCCTCAATGCCTCTGATTAGACGAAGTGCAAAGCAAAAACAAATCCAATATATACTACTAGTAGGCCTACCTGTTAATAAAATGTGTTTTTTTTTGTACTTTTATGTACAGTTTTACTTTATTGCTAGCATATAGCGTATAGAAATCAAAATTTCCCAAATTTAAAATTTTCCGGGGGGGGGGGGGGGGGTAATTCACATCCATGACGTCACTAATCGCATACACCCACTTAAAAAATCCCCACTACACCACTGCTCACTCACGCCCCCCCACAAAAATGATACATCCAACATTCCATCTCAGCAGGTCACCTCCTCAGTATACACACAACGAAGTTCCAGTCCTCTTTACTGAAATAGTGATATTGCTCGAATTCAACGATATGTTTGGCTGGAAAGACGTAATTAAAGTGTTGCAAATGCGATATTAAACTGAGCTAGAGCTGTGGAAACAATTAAACGAACTCCACCCGACACAAAACCAAGACATTTGCAAAGTCCTCGAGACAACCAAAGATTTTTATCCCAACATTCATGTAATCCTACAAATTTTATTGACAATGCCCGTTTCCACTGCCTCTGCCGAGCGCTCGTTCAGCACACTGAGACGCCTAAAAACGTACCTGCGAAACACCATGGGTGATGCGAGGCTTACCGGGCTTGCTCTCATGAACATTCCCTTCGACATGAAAAACGATAGTGAAGCGAACATGAGACAGTTCGACGCATCTGGTAAAAGGCGACTAAATTTCACGTTACCTGCACGATTGAAATGTACCTTACATTTCAATGTCAGGCAGAGCAGTGACATATCCATAGAAACAAGCAGGTGAAGGACCCTCCTCCAAAAACTGACATAATGCACCTTTAATCAGCATGGATCCAGTACATCTTGTATTATGACTTCTAATCTGTCCATAAATGTGCTTAATTAAGTAATTGTACAATTTTTGTCAAATAATGATACTCAGAGCCACATCCAGGGGTTTCAGGCAAATTATTCCTTCCTGATTTGCAGAGTTTTGTGACATGTCCCTATTCTAAAGATATAATATTTCAAATGGTTAAACTGCTATGGTGATGGAGGAGGTTGCTATAGCTTGAAGTCCAAGAATAAGGAGAGACACTACATCTGTGTATAATGTATGCATCATTTTAAACCTGTCCTTCAGTAAGCAATTCATTATTATTATTTAAAAATATGATGCATTTACCAGGTAGGATGTGTCAGAGGAGGGGTCTATGTCATGGAAATGCACTGTCCAGTCTCCTGAGGCCAAATGCACAGGGCTCACAGAGCACAGACCTGCACACAAAGGGATGGTCACTCTCTGGTCCTGGTTTTAGACCTGGTTTAGTCCTGGTTTAGTCTTGGTTTAGTCCTAGTATAGTATGGGTTTAGTTCTGGTTTAGCACTTGTCCAGTTCTAATTTTGAACTATTGTCTTGGTACAATATAAAGTTGTTTTGATTTAGTCAAGATACTATTTTAGCAGTGGGTTATAATGATAAAAAATACTATAACACTACAATAAATGATTCAGTCCTGATTTAGTCCTGGTTCAGCCCTGGTTCAATCTTGGTTCAGTCCTGGTTTAGTCCTGGTTTTATCCTGGTTCAGTCCTGGTTTAGTCCTGGTTTAGTCCTGGTTCAGTCCCGGTTCAGTCCCGGTTTAGTCCTGGTTCAGTCCTGGTTCAGTCCCGGTTCAGTCCCGGTTTAGTCCTGGTTCAGTCCTGGTTCAGTCCTGGTTCAGTCCTGGTTTAGTCCTGGTTCAGTCCTGGTTTAGTCCTGGTTTAGTCCTGGTTTTATCCTGGTTCAGTCCTGGTTCAGTCCTGGTTTAGTCCTGGTTTAGTCCTGGTTCAGTCCCGGTTCAGTCCTGATTTAGTCATGGTTCAGCCCTGGTTCAATCTTGGTTCAGTCCTGGTTTAGTCCTGGTTTAGTCCTGGTTTAGTCCTGGTTTAGTCCTGGTTTTATCCTGGTTCAGTCCTGGTTCAGTCCTGGTTCAGTCCTGGTTTAGTCCTGGTTCAGTCCCGGTTCAGTCCTGATTTAGTCATGGTTCAGCCCTGGTTCAATCTTGGTTCAGTCCTGGTTTAGTCCTGGTTTTATCCTGGTTCAGTCCTGGTTTAGTCCTGGTTTAGTCCTGGTTTAGTCCTGGTTCAGTCCTGGTTCAGTCCTGGTTTAGTCCGGGTTTAGTCCTGGTTCAGTCCTGGTTTAGTCCTGGTTCAGTCCTGGTTCAGTCCTGGTTTAGTCCTGGTTCAGACCTCTCTTGCAGACTGGCTCCATAAACTCGAGGAGTCCTGGTGGAACCCCTCGTAGCGTCTGGCTGCAGTACCCATGTTCAGGCAGCAGGATGGGCAGGTCCAGGGTCAGACTCTCCTCCAGGAAAAGGTCCAGACTTTGGTCTGAACTGGTCTGAGCCGCAAAGGTCAGACCAGCAACCCAGTCCTAAAGAAGACAGGGGATAAGTTAGACCTGGTTTAGACCTGGTTTAGACCTGGTTTAGATCTGGTTTAGACCTGGTTTAGATCTGGTTTAGACCTGGTTTAGTCCTGTAACCTTCTCTGTACTCACATTGTTGTTCTGTTGTGGCCTGTAGTTGGATCTCTGGATTAGAGCCTGGATCTGGGCTGGTCTCAGTCTGGGACAGAGGCTCTGAGCCTCCTGCAGCTCCACACAGGTCTCCAGGGTCAACAGAGCCGTCGCCTGGACACAAACATACACAAATATAATATATACTAATACTAGTATATACTAATGTAAATATATATACTATGTATGTAAATATACTAATATAACCAGTGTAAGAGGCCATAGGTAAAGCATGGGTTTCTAAATTGATAAATATTGAAAGCATTTTGAGCCACATCTTAGACATGGATGTAATTACCCCAACAACCCTCTGTGTTTGCCCACAGGGCAGCTGTGGCTAACTTAAGTAGCTCACCACCACGGTCAGTTAACAATTATGGTAGGCTTTAAAATGACTTTGTAGAACTTATTTACTGTAAAGATCAGCAGCTTCTGCAAAATAACACAACCCAAAAGAAGAGTGAACATGAAGAGCTCACCTGTGTGATGAGCCCCAGGTGACAGTCTGCAGCCCGCTCCAGCCCCTGCCTCTCAGCCCACGCCTCTATGGGGCTGAGCCTGTGCCTCAGAGTCGCCCCCCAGTGGTGAGAGCACAGATCTGCAGGCTCAGGCTGAGGGGCAAGCAGGCGGTTAAAGAGCCACGCACTGATGAAGTGAAAGAGCTGAGAGAAGAGCTGGATGGAGAGAGCGGCATGGAGTTTACAACGACAAAAAAGAGACATGGACGTCATCAGGGTATTCAGGACCAATTCTGAGACCAGAGAAGGGAGAGGGAGGGTCAGATATGTGGTAAAATGCATATTAGATGTTGACTGTAGAATCTAAAGTTACCAATTCCTTTGGGCAGAGCTCCGTGAGTCTGAGGCTCCAGGAGGAACGTGGGCAGGTGCTTCATCAGCTCAGACTGAAGACACTCAACCAGAGATCTCAGAACAAAGAGGGCGAAATAAACATGAATTTAGTCTTCTTCTGCTTAAACCTGGTTGTGGAGGGAGCAGTCTGAGTAGGGAGGCCCAGACTTCCCTTACCCCAGACACTTCCTCCAGCTCCTCTGGTGGCACTCCAAGGCAGGTGCCATTTCAGGCCACCTCCCCTCAGCTGCTCCTCTCCATGTGGAGGAGCAGAGGCTCTACAACAAGTTCCTCCTGTCTACTTGAAGCAAGGACTTTTTGGGACTTTAGTCTCATTCACTTTTACTTATTCACAGTTACATAACTGTATAGATAGACCAGTGTTTCCCAACCAGGGGTACAAGTACCCCTAGGCGTACGCAAGCACACTGCAGGGGGTACACTGCAGGGGGTACTCGGCAGGGGGTACTCGGCAGGGGGTACTCGGCAGTGTCGCTGCCAGGCGCAGGGGGAGATTTTTTATTTATTTTTAATTCTAATTTGAGTAAATTTGAGTTAAAGAAAAGAGAGGAAAATGCCTGAGAATTACATTTTTAAATTAAGGAGATGAAATAAAATGATTTTCATTTAATAATCCGTTGTGTCATGTTCTACTTTTGGAGAATTATCAACACGTATGAGTCAGGGGATACTCGAGGTATGACAAAAAGGCTCAGGGGGTACAGGAGACAAAAAAGTTTGGGAAACACGATAGACAGTAAGTGATAAATCATTAGGTTTACTGACAAAAATACATTTCTATAGTTTATAAAGGCTCAAAAAGCAAGCTCCTTGTTTGTGAATTTCAACAGTTGAATAATACTAATTTACTGACTCCAAATCCTTGCCTTAATTAACTTAACCATGTTACTCTACACTAATACAGTGTTAAAAACTATGATAACATATACAGCAGCTACAGCCAGACTCTTTGTGTCCTCTGTTACCTGTAGGCATGGTGCAGCAGGCCGGACATCACCCTCTGGCTCTGCTCTGTGATTGGCTGCAGCTCAGAGTCTCGTTTCAGGAAGTGGAGCAGCTCACAGCAGTTTGACATCCAGAAGCACAGAGCCCCCACTGAGCTCGGACGCCTCTGATGGGCAAATACAGAGAGTATAAGAATAAGACCCCATGGAGACACAGGGAGATTTAGATCTCTACAGATGATAATACTTAAATAATCACCTATCCTCACCTGTATGACTCGTCTCATGCGGTCCACCATTTTGTCTGTGAGCGCACTGACCCTTGACCCCTGCTGCCTGCCCCCTACCCCTGTTTTGGGGCAGAGGAGGGAGCGAGCCGCTGCGTACAGGACGAAGGCTGGAGACAGTTTAAAATGAACCGTGGAGCTGTTTGTGTAGTTTATCACCGCGCATAGAAATGAATCCTCCGCTGAAACAAAAAAGACCATGTGAGATCATGGTTATGAGAAATTAAGCATTAAAATGTTTTCAATCTATTTAAGGTACTCATGTATACCACCTTTCAAGACTCTAAAGCTTTCTTATTTATTTATTTTATTACGGTGTGTTGCATACAGATGTGCTCAGCCCTTACATGAGCTTATGAAACAAAATACACAAACAAAATACAGTTTCCTCCACACTCAGTGGTGCTAACACACTATTGTAGCCACAACTGCCCTGGGTCAGACTGACAGAAGTGAAGGTGCCACACACACACACACACACACGCACGCACACACACACACACACACACACACACACACCACCATGGCAGAGCCACTGCTTTAAATGTACTTTGTTTGTGAGATGTAGATGTAGACGTAGAAGAGTGACTGACAACAAAATATCTGATGCATTATCAAATGTTGATAGGATCTGAAAGGTTAAAAAAATGAAATTAGAATTCTGGCTCTATACACAAGAAGTCCATGTTTCTGCCATTGTAAGATAGGGACAAGAATGAGGTCCTGGTTTTTAATGTATGTCTAATAAAACAGACTCACATAAGTGCAGTGGACAGTCATATGACTATGACCAGTTAATAGGATGTGATTTGTACAAGTCTCTAAAAATGGATTCATACTCACTGTTGTCATTGAATTCGACTGTGATGGGCAAACATAGAGGGTCTAAAAAAGAGCACCAAAAATCACATTATAATAAATCCAGTACTAACTCGATGTCAGTATTAATGATGATGATTATGTGAGTGTGAAAGTCCCTGTACCTCTCTGCTCGTCTTTTGTCTCTGCAGAGCTGCTTGTGTTTGGGGACATTTCAATTTCAGTTGACCTGGATTTGAATGAAAAGAGACTATTTAAATAATAACTCTATTATTCTGTGAGTGATTGTCTCATAATGTGTAACCAATATAATCAGGCCTGAGAATTACAGGGTCCCTCACAACACAATACAAAACACAATACAGCACAATACGTATATAAACATACAATAATATCACAAGTTTGTGATAAACACAGTTTTATATTATTATTTTAATATATATATACACACACACATTTCTCAAGCCCGAATGACATTCCAATGTCTGTGCTGTAGATCCTGGTGGTGTGGATCAGTGAGTCGATGTCTCGCTCACTCTTAGCGTACAGCTTGATGTCATCTATGTAGAGGAGGTGACTGATGGTGGCCCTATTTCTGAGTCGGTATCTGTAGCCAGTGCTTTCAATGATTTGGCTGAGGGGGTTCAGACCTATGCAGAACAGCAGTGGGGACAGTGCATCTCCTTGGTATATGCCACATTTGATGGACACTTGTGCAAGTGGCTTGCCATTGGCTTCAAGGGTGGTTTTTCACAACCGCATTGAGTTTGCAATGAATGCCCTTAGAGTCTTATTGATATTGTACAGCTCCAAGCACTCAGTGATCCATGTGTGTGGCATTGAGTCATAGGCTTTCTTGTCATCAATCCAGGCAGTGCACAGGTTGGTCTGACGGGTTCTGCAGTCACGGGCGACTGTTCAGTCAACCAGGAGTTGGTGTTTGGCTCCCCTGGAGTTTTTGCCGATGCCCTTCTGTGCTGTGCTCATGTATTGATCCATGTGCTTGCTTATCTTAGCCGCCATGATGCCTGACATGAGCTTCCATGTTGTGGAGAGACAGGTTATTGGCCGATAGTTGGATGGGACTGTACCCTTCGAGGGATCCTTCAGGATCAGGATCGTAAGCCCTTGGGTTAGCCATTCAGAGTGAGTCCTATTCCTTAGGAGCTGTTTCATTTGTGCTGCCAGGCGCTCATGGAGAGCAGTGAGCTTCTTTAGCCAGTACGCGTGGATCATGTCAGGGCCTGGTGCTGTCCAACTTTTCATGCCTGAGACTCTTTCCTGAATGTCTGCCACTGTGATGGTGACTGGATCTTGTTCAGGGAGGTTGCTGTGGTCTTCCCTCAGATCCACCAGCCACTGTGCATCGGTGTTATGTGATGCCTCCCTTTCCCATATGCCTTTCCAGTACCTTTCAGTCTCCAGCCTTGGTGGGTCTGCTCTGGTGTTATCCCCCTGCCATTGAGCGTACACTTTCGCAGGTTGTGTTGTGAACAACCGGTTTATTCGTCTGGCCTCGTTATCTCGAGTGTACCTCTTTAGGCGGCTGGCTAAGGCTTGTAGCCTTTGCTTGGCAGTTTCGATTCATTTGTATCCTTTATAGTGGACATTGAGTTAACCAGGCTATCTGTGTGTGTTTTGAGATAGTGCAGCCACAAACTAGTCTATGATTAAAAAATGAATAAATAACAAATTAAAAGGGAGTCTAAAAACTTTTTGAGGTGACTGTAGAAACTTGTCAGAGATGTTGGTCATCAAAAAAAAAACATGGATTTAACACCAATACAGTCCGTTACAGAGGACCTGTTACAAAATTATGAATAAAAATAAAATTAACAAAATGTAAGCCTTCAAATAGAATATCACAAAAAATAATAATCAATTAAACATAATAATAATAATAATAATAAATATATAATAAATAAATACTAACAAAAATGTATACACTTTTTTTCTTTGGGTCCCCATATGGACTTCAATACAACTTCACACAGTCAATGAGAAGAAACGACTATAACATTGAGCTCAGAGACCAGAATAGATCTGATTTAAACCACTTCCTAAACAAATGTAATATTTTAATCATCAAAGCAGTGAATATATCAAATGTGTTGCATAAATACATTTTTATTTTCTCTAAACAAGCAACAAAAATGTAGCAAACATACAAAACTCAATGTATGATCAAATTTAGGATCACAATAAATCAGTATTTCAGCCCACCCTTGTTCACGTGCTGTGTACACTGACCTGGTCTTGAGTTTCTTTTTGTCTTTTTTGGACAAAGTTCTCCTGAAGTTTTGCATCACACTGGTTTTATGATCTGAACTGTTTTCCTGGTTATGGGAGAAACAAAGTAAGAAGGGGAGGTAAAGTGTTTTTATAGATCCAATATTATGCTAAACTGACCTTTTTGAGACTTTAAAGCTGCACTATATAACTTTTCTGGTTCGCCACCTGCTCACCTCCGGGTTATTGTTTTAATTGGAATGCTCCACAGTACGGCATTAAAGGAAAAGTAACGTTTTTTTTTTAACAATCTGAGCCTTCTTTCGGTAATAAAACAAGTTGTTTTACTCACCCATATCACTTTCGTGGCATATGGAGCACTTCCAGAGATGTTTTAGATTTGCGGTTAGCCTAGCGCGACTTCTAGCCATAGCTCGGGGCATATAATATATTCCCCAAGTATGTAATATGCCCCGTGCGGGCTCCAAATAGCACAAACTTTAGCACTTTTCAAATCATAGAAGCCCGATATCTTAGTCTATGATTGCGTTTGAGTCAAAAGTGGCCTGTAATCCGAGATTTAGCCATAGTTTACAGCTTTGCGTTTCATGTTTGGGTCCCGGGAGCTGAGAGCACAGTCCGCACATGCGCACTGGCCTCCTCATCTACTCGAAACTATGGCTAAATCTCGGATTACAGGCCACTTTTGACTCAAACGAAATCGTAGATTAAGATATCGGGCTTCTATGATTTGAAAAGTGCTAAAGTTTGTGTTATTTGGAGACCGCAAAGTAGTGCCCCGAGCACTCAAGTTAACGGATACGCTACAACATAACTTCTACGAAACTGCTCAAAATGACACCAAACTGCTATGGGTGAGTAAAACTACTTGTTTTATTGCCGAAAGAAGGCTCAGATTGTAAAAAAAAAAAACATTACTTTTCCTTTAAGTGTATCTTGCATTTATTTCATTACCCATTTTTATTCATTGCTCAAAATCACTTTCAAAAATCCATTCAAATTCCTCTCCTCTCATCTCTCCACAGATCTGACCTATAACTTGGCCTATTAGTGCCACCTGCTTGTTTCCATGGAAATAAGGAGGTGTCCAATCTTTTAACAGAAAAGTTACACAGTGCACCCTTAACCACATTATGTTATTTGCAACCTCTTTCATTTCTTTAGTACTATTTCTGTGACAGTTACCTTCTCTCCTTTGCTCAGCACAAACCTCCCCTCTCTGTTGTTCTTGTTCCAGTTGAGTTGCACCACAAGGGGGCGCTCCTCTGGCTCCAGTCTCCGCTCTACAACAAAACATACACTTTAAAGGAAAAGTAAAGTTTTTTACAATTTGAGCCTTATTTCGGTATTAAAACAAGTTGTACTCACCCATATCACTTTGGTGTCATATGGAGCATTTCCGGAGATGTTTTAGATTAGCGTTAGGCTAATGCCGTTAGCCTAGCGCGACTTATAGCCATAGCTTGGGGCATTCCCTGAGCATGTAATATACCCCGTGCGGGCTCCAAATAACACAAACTTTAGCACTTTTCAAATCATAGAAGCTCGATGTCTTTAGTCTACGATTTCGTTTGAATCAAAAGTGGCCTGTAATCCGAGATTTATCCATAGTTTACAGCTATGCGTTCCATGTTTGGGTCCCGAGAGCTGAGAGCACACTCCGCGCATGCGCACTGGCCTCCTCATCTACTCGAAACTATGGCTAAATCTCGGATTACAGGCCACTTTTGACCACACGAAATCGTAGACTAAAGACATCGAGCTTCTATGATTTGAAAAGTGCTAAAGTTTCTGTTATTTGGAGCCCGCACGGGGTATATTACATGCTTGGGGAATAGATTATATGCCCCGTGTTATGGCTAGAAGTCGCGCTAGGCTAACCGCAAATCTAAAACATCTCTGGAAGTGCTCCATATGACACCAAAGTGCTATGGGTGAGTAAAACAACTTGTTTTATTACCGAAATAAGGCTCAAATTGTAAAAAAAAACAAAAAACGTTACTTTTCCTTTAAAAGCACTGTACCTGATTTTGTCTTAAAGGGATATGCCACCCCCAGGTCAAACTTGGGCATCTCCCCATAGTCCAGAGACTAAAATAAGTGGTGGAAAGCGTTTTTCTGGTCACCCAGCCATTGTCCGAGTCTGTCAGCACTGACCGCCGCGGTATCTGCAGCTACTCCGCGTTAAACTGGAGTCTAACGGCTCCAGAGAAAGATTTCGACCAAAAGGAATTAATTTGCTCGATGCGTTTCCCAATTACTTTCTGTGTAGTGCGCATTCATATCGAGTGCAAATAAATGTGCAAATCAACACGGAGAGCTTGACTTGGTCATTTTGGGTGGGAACTATTTTTCAGTGTGGAAAAACACAGCCGAAGCACACAGCACGCTGCCAGGGGAATCCCTGTTACGCACCAGGAAGGGAGTTCCCCTGTTGCGCAGCGTGGTGCGTGATTCGGCTTTCTTTTTCCGCAGAAAAACGCTTTCCACCACTTATTTTAGTCTTTGGACTGTGGGGGATGCCCAAGTTTGACCTGGGGGTGGCATATCCCTTTAAAAACATGAAAATCAGAACCAGATCATTGTAAACAGTTTGCAGTGGTCCAATGTTCTTCCTCGCTGACCTTATGCATCCTGAGCATCTTAATTATTCACCATGATGAGTTTATAAGAACTTTTCACAACACTCCAGAGCAGACTTTTGTCATCCCGGTAAAGCTAATAACACTAGCATGCTAACAGTGCACCCGAGTTAATGTTTTGCAAAAAATCAGCTTTGCAGTAAAACAAATTTAACTTTACATTTTAAAAAAAGCCACTTTAAACAGTGAATAAGCAACTAAATTAAAAAGAAGATAACACAATACATTTATATAAAGTTGAATAAAGCATTTCACCTTTTCCTGCCTGAACTTCCCACAGGCTGAGGGCGCCGGAGAGCCTCTTGAAGTCAGGGCTGATCTTCTCGGACAGTAGATGAAGGAGGTGCTCCGTGGTCCAAACACTCGAGACTCTCAGGCATTTGGTGGCGATGTTCTCTCCTGAGCTGTCCTCCAGGTAGAACCTCATCACACCATGAAACTCCAGGTTCTGAGGAGGAAAAACATGAAGCCAACCATTAAGAAGTAGCCTGGCTCATACCAGACTGATATGTGTAATGCTCTGAGGTCTACACATCAATCTGAGATGGTTCTCACTGAATGTGTTTGGAACCAATGATCAGAGAATTCAAACAAACACTTGCAGATTGGTCAAAGTGTCACAAGCTGAAAAATCTAACTTTAGTTAAGTGGAGTTAGGACCACGCCTCAACCGCCTTCTCCTCCTCACCAGCAAATCACAGTTCACCGTAACCACACCTCGAATTTCCCGGAAGCTATATGTAGCTGCTCATCCCATCATTCCAGTTCATCTCGGCCAACTCGACAGCTCTCAACCGCGTCAGCTCTCTCGACCTGGGCTGCTAGCAACCTGTCAGATTCAAACACCGACCTGTCACATGTTTCCTCATTCACTCCAGTTCACGAATTCCTCACGCTGATTTAAGGACTGCTAAAAGCCGAACCTCGTCTTCCTCCTCAACGCCTACCACTTCCTTCAGACCTTCTCTACCGTTGCATTCACACTCTGCAGGTTCCTCCGAGCTTTCTTTGGCATTCTCCACTGTTCAGAATTCACTCCGACATCAAACATCTTCAGTCCGTCCATCCACCCTAGGCTTTCGGATCTCGCCATACATTCTCATGTCTTGCTCATCTTTACTCCCCGCAGGAGAAAAACAGATCAGTTGGGAAACACCTTCCCTATCCACCTCTTTCACCTCAACTTTCTGCTAAGTCCATACGAACCTTTCATTAAATACCTCGCTTTCTGCCTCGCCTCCAATTCCTCCTATAACGATCCGCTCTTCATTACGGAAACGGGCAAGATGGCTTCCAAATTCTGGTTCACTAAACATTTCAAAGAAATCTTATGCTCTTCAGGCATACTGTAGCTCCTCGTCCGTTCTTCATTCATTCTTTCCGCATCGGCGCCGCTACATCCGCTGCCAGGTGTACCCGACCGAAAAATTCAAACCTTCAGTCGCTGGGCCCCCAGTGTCCACCTCGCTTACGTTCACCACGATCTCAACGATCTCCTCCAGGCCCATTCCACTTTATGCTCCTTTTAAATCTTTTGGGAGTCCCGTTCCGGCTGGGCCAATCGACGATTGAGACGGAGCCCCTACCCTAAGTCTCAACCCAGCCATCTTTTCCTTATTCATCCAGACATCCACTGTCATTCATTAATAAATATCTTCATTGCATTATATTGTTGGCGTGGTCCTTGCTAGTGAAAAAAGTGAGAAAATCACAGGCTTCTGGCCCTCAACAAATGCACAACTGCACTTTTTGGTTTGCTATAATCCATATGTGATATTCATAGTTTTGATACTTTCAATGAGAGTAGTAACTAAGTGTAAACATATTGCAAAATGGACTTTCATCACCTTTCAACCATCCTAATAATGTTCCCTCATCATTACATATTCCTGTACTGTCCCATTTAAGGCCTGTTTTCACCACCTCCTTCTTTTTCCGCTTCTCCATTTCTGGGTCGCGGGGGCAGCAGTCCAAGCAGATCTGCCACCCAGAACACAATGCACCAGCCCCCATGAATCCTCCCGCAGGTGTCCGCAGGCACTGGGGGCAAGAGGGGTTAAGTATGATTCAAACCAGCAACCCCTGAATCATTAGACAAATGCTCTACCAACTGAGTTACTGCTCACCGCTTCCCCTTTGTTAGAGCCAAATTAATGAAAGTAATTTTGAATAATATTTTTGAATTAAAATAAGCCAGAAGAGCATCTATAAATGTTTAGACTAATTATAAGTGAAATGTGCTGATTTAGAGCTTGTGATATTAATGTTGAAACCTGATTGGCTAATAGAATTCTAGGGACACATGTAATGTAAAACGCAAGACGTGCCGTTCAGTACGTGCACGCAGGAGTGAAGGCATATAGCTTTTTGACCTTGTTCGTAATGTGTCCGTCTTGCCCGGAGAAATGATGCCGTTTGAAGATGAAAGACCAATATGTTGGTGCCACTAATGTTTTATTTGCCCTTTTTTGTGTTCATGAGAAGATATTTTGTTGTTACCAAGACGTGCCAGAATTAAAGAAAACAAAAGAAACTCGACTGGTCCGTGAGTACATTGAAGTGACATGGATATTGGAAATGCATTACGGATATGAGTCAGAAAACCTTTGGCTGCCTGCACGAGGTGGTGAAATTATTAATGAACCCATGAACGAAGTTTTGCCACTATATTAAGTCAAAAAGCTGTCTAAGCTTGTTGTGGAACAGAGAAGTCTTGTAGATGAAGGACAGAAACGTTTGTAATGCGAACTTAAACGGACCTAACGTGGACGGCTAAGCGGAGCTCAAGCTAACAAAGAAGCTAAGTAGTTTGCAATGCATTGAATTGAATGACCAAGCTAATTGGATGCTACGTTTCCAGCTGTGGAATGCTACATGAATGTGCTTGTACAGTTAATTTCTACTCGTTTTGAATGTGGAGAAGTTTGTGTCTTTTCAAGATTGCAGTCAGTCTGTACTTTGCCAAATTCTAGACAGTTGGGAGCAACTGAAAAAATCGCTGTTTAGTGCAACTGAAACAAACGCTGTTTAGTGAAGTTGCTAAAGTGAAACCTCGTGTATGATGGCGGATGATCGCCAAGATATTGATCAAACAGAAGACGTGCCGAGTGGCGTGCGGCATGACGTCAGACAGAGGACAATGACAGCTAAAGGGCTGGAGGAAAAGTTACACCATGTAACAACAGCCAGAAAAGGCAAATTAGGACAAATGACAGCAAAATCAAACGAGATAGAAAAACTTTTGCAAGGAGAAAGAACACCACATTTGAAAGCAATCGAACAAGAAATGAAAATTTACAACAAATTGTATGAAGAGTTTAATGAATGCAATCAGGCAGTTTTGTTGTATCTTAATGAAGCAGAACAGGAGAGTGACCAACATATGTGGTTTCAGTCAAAGTCAGAACAGTGCTTGCAATTTATGACAAAAATAAGGAATTGGATTGAAGCGCAAGTAGCAGATGAAGAAATAACACCAATGGACAGTGTATCTGAAATTTCAAGAAATTCAAAAAGATCAAACACTTCTTCTGCACGACTTAGAGAAGAAGCCAACAGAGCAGCGCTCATGGCACAAGCAGCCGCTTTAAAAGAAAAACAAATGTTAGAAATGAAAGAAGCAGAAATTAAAGCTGCAAAAGAATGGCTGGATATCGAAACTGCTCTTGCTATGTCTAATGCCAAAGTTAAGGTGTATGAAGAAGCTGAAGAGCGACAGTCTCAGGTGAGTGAGGCCAAAGAAACACCAACAAAGTTTATTGATTTCAAAATTGAAAATGGATATGGCAATATGCAAAACATTTCAACCACACCAAAAATCACAGACAGTGCAAGGCCATTCACTGAAAGATCTAAAGATCAGATGTTTGCTGGTTACCTAGGAGCATCAGCTGGCGCCACACCTAAACAACCCAGAGCACCACAGCTAACACAGAGCGCTACAGCGCCTACAGCTACACTGCTGCCACCCAGAGCTTGGCAGCAGCAGCCTGTGCAACCCAGAGGTGCTTCCACCCGAGACATTGAAACTACAGAAATGTACCACATGATTAAAAAACAGACAGACATTACAGAGATGCTTGCAAAGAATCAACAGCTGTTCCGCTTGCCTCAAAGAGACGTGCCACTCTTCCAGGGAGACCCGCTGGAGTACAGGTCGTTTATGAGAGCTTTCCTTCATGCCATTGACTCCAGAGCAGACAGCGATGCTGACAAGCTTTACTTCTTGGATCAGTACACCAGAGGTGAACCTCGCGACCTAGTGAGGAGCTGTCAGCATATGCCTGAAGAACGAGGCTACGCTAAGGCTATGCAGTTGCTTCAAGACAAGTATGGAAATGAGTTGAAGGTGGCTACGGCACTAATTGAGAAGGCGTCCAGGTGGCCTCAGATTAAGTCTGAGGATGGGAAAGGTCTGAGTGCATTCTCTGTGTTCCTGGCAAGCTGTCGCAATGCCATGGAAGACCTGGATTATATGGAAGAGATGGATAATCCCACTACAATGAGGGCCATCATTTCAAAGTTGCCGTTCAAGATAAGAGAAAGATGGAGAGTTCATGCATATGACATCCAAGAAAAGAACAAGAAAAGAGCAAGATTCACAGAGCTGGTCAGCTTTGTGGAACGTCAAGCAAAGATTGTGTCTGACCCACTCTTCGGAGATCTTGACACAACAGCCACAGATAAGGTCACAAAGAAATCACAACAGGGAAGCAAACCCAAGAAAGAAGGAAAACAAGGAAGTAGTTTTGCTACTAAAGTCGACCAAGTCAATGGAAGTGAGTCAAGCGACGCAAAGTCAAAGCCTGATGTATTACTCGGCAATGCCTTTACGAAGCCCTGCTTGTTCTGTGAAAAGAATCACACATTGCAAGATTGTCGCAAGATTAAAGAAAAGGCTCATAGTGACAGAGTGGACTTTTTGAAAAAGAATGGACTTTGCTTCAGTTGCCTAGTGAAAGGTCATCTGAGCAAAGAATGCAAGAAGAAGATGACATGCGATGTTTGCTCTCAGAAGCATCCGAGTCTGCTGCATTTCTCTAAAGAGAAAGAGGCAAAGGAGAAGCCAGCTGGGACTGAGGTCAGCAAAGTCAGTGCTGCTAGTGAACTGTCAGAGGCGTTGGAAGAGAAGGAGACTAGTGCCTGTACTGGGGCTGGAGACAGTTGTGTGCTTGCCATTGTTCCTGTGCGAGTGAAAGTCAGCAAGAGTGACAAGACTGTTGAGGTCTACGCATTCATGGACCCCGGCAGCTCTGCCTCTTTTTGTACAGAAGCTCTGGCAAGACAGTTGAATGTGCAAGGCAGACGCACTGATCTCATGCTGAGTACCATCAATTCCAAAGGCAAGGTAGCAAGCTACGTTCTCACAGACTTGGAGGTCAGCAGCCTTGAAGACAACAACTTCACCGCATTGTCAAAGGTGTTCACACAGAAGTACATTCCTGTGTCTAGAGAGAACATTCCACTTCAGAGAGAGATCGACAAGTGGCCATACCTCAGTGAAGTAAGGCTGCCTCAGATCAATGCTGGAGTAGAACTTCTCATTGGAACCAAAGAATACACCATCTTGGAGCCATGGAAAGTGATCCCAAGTCAGGATAACGGACCATATGCTGTGAAAACTGCACTTGGATGGATCCTGAATGGGCCACTTAGAGAGACAGACACTGCAGCTGATGATCACGCACAATCACATGCTGCTGTGAACAGAATTGCCATAGACAGTGTGGAGCATCTGCTTATACAACAGTATAACCACGATTTTCCTGAACGACACTGTGACGAAAGATCTGAAATGTCTCAAGAGGACCACAAATTCATGGAGTCTGTGTCCAGCTCTGCCCATCTTGTGGATGGACACTACTGCATCAGTCTGCCAACAAAGAAGTTGTGCGTCCAAATGCCAAACAACCGCAGTTCAGTGTTACAACGTGCATTGAACCTCAAAGGCAAGTTAAAGCGGAACCCTGCGCTCCATGAAGAATATACAGCCTTTATGAATGACATGTTGAGCAAAGGGTATGCTGTTGAGGTTCCTAAGGCGCAACTGAACCGCCATGATGGAAAGCTGTGGTATATACCCCACCACGCGGTATATCACCCACAGAAGAAGAAGCTCCGCGTTGTCTTCGACTGTGCGGCCAGCTACCAAGGTGTCTCGCTAAACAGTGAGCTGCTTCAGGGACCAGATTTAACGAACTCATTGATCGGAGTGCTTCTCCGCTTCAGGCAAGAACCAATTGCCATGATTGCAGACATTGAGGCCATGTACTATCAGGTCCGCATTCCTGAAGATGACACCGACCTGCAGCGCTTCCTATGGTGGCCATCAGGAGACCTAAGTCAAGACATCGTTGAGTACAGGATGACAGTCCACATTTTTGGTGCGACCTCTTCTCCGAGTTGTGCGAACTACGCGCTTCGAAGAACAGCTGAGGAGAACCGCAGCCATTCGTCACCAGAGGCTGTGAACGCAATCCTGAAGAACTTCTATGTCGACGACTCTTTGACATCTGTCGCAAGTGAAGATCAAGCAGTCAAGCTGTACAAAGACCTCACAACGCTTTGCGCTAGTGGAGGATTTCGTTTAACGAAGTGGACGAGCAACAGCCGTACCTTGCTCTCTTCTATCTCTGAACATGAAAGAGCAAAAGACATAAGAGACCTGGACTTGACTCACGATGCACTACCCATGGAAAGAGCCCTGGGTGTTCTATGGAGCACTGAGTCTGACGTCTTCAAGTTCAGGATAAACATCAAAGACAAACCTGTGACGAGACGAGGAATTCTCTCAATCACAAGCTCCATCTACGACCCGCTCGGGTTCCTCGCTCCAGCAATTCTCCCAGCAAAGTTGATCTTACAGCAGCTGTGTAAAGAGGAGCTTGCGTGGGATGAGAAGATTCCAGAACAGCTAAGTCGAAAATGGAACAATTGGCTAAAAGAACTATGCCAGCTGTCAACAATGACCATACAGAGATGCGTAAGACCAGTGGATTTTGGGCCTGTCACTACAGCACAGCTCCACCACTTTTCTGATGGAAGTGAAAGCGGATATGGAACTGTCTCTTATCTGCGCTTGACTAATGAAGATGGACATGCTCATTGTGCTTTTATTAAAGGCACATCCGCGTGACCCCAATCAAGCAAACCACCATTCCCCGCATAGAGCTGACAGCAGCAATGATTGCTGTGAAGACAGACAAGATGCTGAGAAGCGAGCTCCAGATGGATCTGGTCGATTCGCTATTTTGGACTGACAGCACAACTGTGCTAAAGTACATTGAGAATGAGAAGCTACGCTTTAAGACTTTTGTTGCAAACCGCATTGCGGTGATCAGAGAGCTAACCACGATTCAGCAATGGAGATATGTTGATACCTCATCTAACCCTGCTGATTGTGCATCCCGAGGGCTTGCGCCAACCAAGCTCATGACCAACACAAGCTGGTTTCAGGTTGGCCTAAAAGACCTGACAAAACAGAAAGTGACGAAGATGACATTGAGGTGAGACACACCGCCACAGCTAATCTTACAAACGCAGCTGAAGATGTTCATCCTGTGAGCAAACTGTTCAACCACTACTCAAGCTGGTACCGTTTGAAGAGAGCTGTAGCTTGGGTTCTCAAGCTCAAAGACCTGCTTCTGCAATGCTGTAGGAAAAAGAAAGAACAGACAAACACAAACAGTACGAATAAACAAGACAAGCCACCAATGTCACCTACCAAAAGACCTACCTTGGAAGATCTAACTCAAGCAGAAATAGAGATCATTAAGTTTTGTCAGAACGAACGTTTCCAGGAAGAGATTGCTATGCTAAAGAAAGGCAACAGAGTGAAGAAAACCAGTCATCTGCGGAAACTCGATCCAGAGCTTCATGAAGGGGTGCTGAGAGTCGGAGGTCGTCTCTCTGCTGCTGCTATGCCAGAGCAAGCAAAGCATCCATCAATCTTCCCAAAAGACTTGCATGTCACCACATTGATCTTGAGAGACACTCACGAAAAGATTGGACACAGCGGAAGGCTTTACATGCTCTCCCAGTTGCGAGAAAAGTATTGGATACCCTCTGCCAACTCAGTAGTGAGAAAGTTTCTGTCACAGTGTGTGATCTGCAGAAAAGTTAAAGGCAAACCCTTGGAGCAGAAGATGGCAGATTTGCCTGAAGACAGACTTCTGCCTGACAACCCCCCATTCACTAATGTGGGGGTCGACTACTTTGGGCCTTTTGACGTCAAACAAGGCCGCAGCACAGTGAAAAGATACGGTGTGCTGTTCACCTGTCTCACAACAAGAGCAGTGCACATAGAGATTGCGCACACATTGGACACTGATTCTTGTCTGAATGCCATCAGACGTTTTGTGTGCAGGAGAGGACAGGTGTCAATTATACGCTCAGATAATGGCACAAATCTTGTGGCCGCTGAGCGTGAGCTGCGTACAGCAATTCAAGAATGGAACCAGTCCAAGATATCAGACTCCCTGATGCAAAGAGGAATCCAGTGGATATTCAATCCGCCCTCTGGTTCTCACTTTGGGGGAGTTTGGGAAAGACAGATTAGATCTGTACGAAAAGTGCTTAGGTCTGTGCTAAAGCAACAGACAGTAAGCGATGAATGCTTGCTGACACTGATGTGCGAAGTGGAGGCAGTGCTGAACAACAGGCCTCTGACTACAACAACGAACGACCCAAGCGATCCAGAGCCGTTAACCCCTAACCACCTGCTACTAATGAAGAAGCAGCCAGTTCTTCCCCCTGGCCTGTTCGTGAAGGACGACTGCTACTCCCGCCGCCGCTGGAAACAAGTGCAATATCTTGCTGACTTGTTTTGGAAGCGGTGGGTGCGCGAGTACTTGCCAATGCTCCAAGAGCGGCAAAAATGGACCAGTGTCAGGAACAACTTGTCTGCCGGGGACATCGTCATGATCGTCGATGACACTGCACCACGAAGCTCGTGGGTACTTGGACGGGTCGTCTGGGTGATTCCAGACGCCAAGGGTCTTGTGCGGCGTGTGGTCATCAAGACAAAGACCAACACCTTAGAAAGACCAGTTGACAAACTGTGCCTTATTTGCGAAAAGGACACGTAAGAATGTAAAAAAAAAGGGGAAAAGAACAATGTAAAAACAGAGAAATAATGTGAATATTGTAATTCTTTGAATGTTGTTTATGTAAACGATGTGGATTTAGTTGGTAAGTAATGTCTAATGAGGGATTTGTTTGGCTCTATAGTTAGTAATGAGTAATGAGTAATTGTCAGCCTTCATGTCTTACAATTAGGGGCTGGAAATGTTAGAGCCAAATTAATGAAAGTAATTTTGAATAATATTTTTGAATTAAAATAAGCCAGAAGAGCATCTATAAATGTTTAGACTAATTATAAGTGAAATGTGCTGATTTAGAGCTTGTGATATTAATGTTGAAACCTGATTGGCTAATAGAATTCTAGGGACACATGTAATGTAAAACGCAAGACGTGCCGTTCAGTACGTGCACGCAGGAGTGAAGGCATATAGCTTTTTGACCTTGTTCGTAATGTGTCCGTCTTGCCCGGAGAAATGATGCCGTTTGAAGATGAAAGACCAATATGTTGGTGCCACTAATGTTTTATTTGCCCTTTTTTGTGTTCATGAGAAGATATTTTGTTGTTACCAAGACGTGCCAGAATTAAAGAAAACAAAAGAAACTCGACTGGTCCGTGAGTACATTGAAGTGACATGGATATTGGAAATGCATTACGGATATGAGTCAGAAAACCATTGGCTGCCTGCACGAGGTGGTGAAATTATTAATGAACCCATGAACGAAGTTTTGCCACTATACCCTTATCTAATAAAAAACAGACTCTGGGTCATAAATGTAGGGCTAAAATGCCTCACAGCCTTGTTCAACAGTGAATGAAAATCTGACTGTGATGACGAAACTTCAATATGAAGAGTCAGTCATCACCTCCTTTTCATTCCATGTACCAGTAAATAAAACAGTGTAAACAGTCTCACCTGATCTGGAGGGCTGATCTCAAACAAGTCCAGTCTGCTGCTGTTCCACTCATGGATCACTCTGGACAATTCTTCACGTTTTCCATTTTCCTCTGGCATTTTAAATATGATTTTGTCTTTCCTCCACACTAGTACAATCCTCTCCTCGGCTGGTCTGAATCTGTACTGCAATCCCTCTGTGCTATACATGTATTTTTACATCATTAACGACTTGGAGTCCAACCCCAATTAACCGGGTCAGTGCCTGCCTGTTATGCACTGTTACATACAAGTCCCATGTTCCTGTGCTCTTTGCAATGTGTGCACAGATTTGAGTCCTGGTTTAGTCCTGGTTTAACCCTGGTTCAGTCCTGGTTTAACACTGGTTTAGTCCTGGTTTAACCCTGGTTTAGGCTTGGTTTAGTCCTGGTTTAGTTCAGTTTAGTCCGGGTTCAGTCCTGGTTTAGGCTCAGTTTTGTGCTGTTCTAGTCCTGGCTTAACCCTGGTTTAGTCCTGGATTAGTCCTGGTTTAGTCCTAGTTTAGTCCTGGTGTAACCCTAATTTAGTCCTGGTTTAAGCCTGGTTTAAAACGGTTTTAGTCCTGGTTTAAGCCTGGTTTAGTCTTGATTTAGTCCTAGTTTAGTCCTGGTGTAACCCTAATTTAGTCCTGGTTTAAGCCTGGTTTAAAACGGTTTTAGTCCTGGGTTAACCCTGGTTTAGTCTTGATTTAGTCCTAATTTAGTCCTGGTTTAAGCCTGGTTTAAAACTGTTTTAGTCCTGGTTTAACCCTGGTTTAGTCTTGATTTAGTCCTAGTTTAGACCTGGTGTAACTCTGGTTTAGTCCTGTTTAGTCCTAGTGTAGCCCTGGTTTAACTCCAGTTTAGTCCTGGTTTAAGCCTGGTTTAAAACTGTTTTCATCCTGATTTAGTTCTGGTTTAACCCTGGTTTAAGTTCAGTTTAGTTCTGGTTTACTTTTGGTTTAGTTCTGGTAAGGCTTTGGTTTAGTCTTGGAGTTTTAATCTCTTTGGTTATGTCCAGTATTAGCCCCATATCATATCTTACCTCACCTTAATTGAATTTGATTTATTTGTATTTTTGTGTTAGGTTAAAGTGTGGGAATGCGCGAGTGTCTGGAGCAGTGACACAGATGATGCTCTGCTCACATGTGGGACACTCTTTGTCTGAGCGCCTCAATTCAACAGAGAAGTACACAAACGAGTACTATGGACACAGACAAAGGGACACTTATATCTGCTGTGTCTGGGGCTAGAATGCACGAGGAGAAGGAGGGGCATTTGTAGTAGTAGGGGTAGTGGTAATAGTTGTAGTAGTAGTTGTAGTAGTTGCTGTAGTAGTAGTCATATTAGGAGTAGTACGGTAGTAGTTCTTGTTCTTGTTGTAATAATTCAGTAAGTTTTGGTTGTAATAATTGTTGTAGTAATAGTATTAGTAGTTTAATAGTAGTAGCAATAGTAGCAGTGGTGGTGGTGACAGTTGTAGTAGTAGTTGCTATAATTATCAATATTTAAACAGAACATAGATATTATTTTCATTTATTTCAAAGGTGCAGAGTTTGAAGATGCAAAAGTTGTTGAACACATTGTGATTCTAAAACAGTACACCATGGTAAACAACATTAGTATTTGATCCCTTTACTATTGCAAGATAGAGCCAGTGTATATATAAAAAAAAGGTTTAAAGCGTTAGCAGTTGGTCCCACACATCTGTCTCATTGCGAGATAGGACCAGTGCCTTGGTGAAGTACATAAAAGCCTCTAGTCGAGTACAAAATGGTTTTAAAGGAGAATTAACTTTTTTTTTTTAACTATCTGAGCCTTATTTTGGTAATAAAACAAGTTGTTTTACTCACCCATAGCACTTTGGTGTCATATGGAGCACTTCCAGAGATGTTTTAGATTAGCGATAGCCATAGCGCTAATATATGCCCCGAGCGGTCTCCAAATAACACAAACTTTAGCACTTTTCAGATCATAGAAGCTCAATGTCTTAGTCTACACTTTCGTTTGAGTCAAAAGTGGCCTGTAATCCGAGATTTATCCATAATTTACAGCTTTGCGTTTCATGTTTGGGTCCCGGGAGCTGAGAGCGAAATAAACTGTGACTCCGCACATGCGCACTGGCCTCCTCATCTACTCGAAACTATGGATAAATCTCGGATTACAGGCCACTTTTGACTCAAACAAAAGTGTAGACTAAGACATTGAGCTTCTATGATTTGAAAAGTGCTAAAGTTTGTGTTATTTGGAGACCGCTCGGGGCATATATTAGCGCTACGGCTATCGCTAATCTAAAACATCTCTGGAAGTGCTCCATATGACACCAAAGTGCTATGGGTGAGTAAAACAACTTGTTTTATTACCAAAATAAGGCTCAGATTGTAAAAAACGTTAATTCTCCTTTAAGAGCAGGTGATCCCAGACATATTTTGTACTGTGAGATAAGCCAAAGTTCGTATATAATATATGAAGTGTATGTAAAATGGTGTGAATAGCATTAGCTGTTGATCACACACACCTTTCCCCTTATGACACTAACTGTGGTGTAAGTGGATATGAAATGGGGTTAAAAGCGTTGGCAGTTGAGCCCTGTCATTTGTTTGCGTTGCGAGATAGGGTCAGTCCCTTGTTGTAAATGAGTGCATATAAAATGGTGCGAGTAGTGTTAGCAGTTGATCCCAGACAGGAGGCGGTAGATGGATGGTCGGTCGATGGGGCTCTGGCAGCAGTGAGAGAACAGGACAGAGCCGTGTTCGTCCAACACAAAGTCTCCTCCCAACTGAAGAACAGAAAAGGAGGATTCAGGATGTAGCGCTTTTCCAGATGCTAAACAATGCTTATTCATTCTAGGCCTAGCCCTGCTTAGCTGAGTCCTGCTGAATCAAAGAGGTTTGGCCAATGAAACGTGACAGTTCAGTTATCATAAACACATGGGGGTGAAGAATGGGGAAAGTCCTTCATTTGTGCTGCAGTAAAGACAAGGTTCATTTCTCTTATTTCATTACTTAAAGGTGCATTGTATAACCTTTTGGGGGTCCATCTTCCGCTTGTTTCTGTGGATATGTCACTGCTCTGCCTGGAATGTTCCACATTATGGCATTAAACAGCTCCGCCTTACTTTTTTTTTAATTACAGGTAGTTTCATAGCTCAGAAATACCTAGAAAAACAGGCATTCTGACTGTGAGCAGGGTCGCCTCTCCATAGCTCTGACCTGTAACTTGGTCTGGTTTGGTTTCCATTTACATAGAAAGGTTTAATGCCATACTGTGAAACATTCCGGACAAAGCAATAACATTGCTTTTGACGGATCCTCCACCAGAAAAGTTACACAATGTACCTTTAATATTAAACTGTTTTTTTGTTTTTCACCAAAAACAGTGCAGGGATAATATTTTTGGAAAAGATTCTGCTCTACTTCAAGTTAAAGGAGAATTTTTACAATCTGAGCCTTATTTTGGTAATAAAACAAGTTGTTTTATTCACCCATAGCACTTTGGTGTCATATGGAGCACTTCCAGAGATGTTTTAGATATGCGATATCCGTAGCGCGAGTTCTCGGGGCGAGTTCTTGGGGTCTCCAAATAACATAAACTTTAGCACTTTTCAAATCATAAAAGCTCGATGTCTACGCTTTCGTTTGAGTCAAAAGTGGCCTGTAATCCGAGATTTATCCATAGTTTCGAGTAGCCATACCTGCCTGTCAAAGCCTGATCCCGTCAGATCTCAGAAGCTCAGCAAGGCAGGGCCTGGTCAGTACTTGGATGGGAGACCGCTGGGAATTCCAGGAGCCACAGGGGGGCACCAGTTGCAAAATACTGTCGCTGTGTCCTTAGGCAAGACACTTTACCCACATTTGCCTAGTATGAAAATGGCGCGTGCATGAGTGTTGGAGGTGGTCGGAGGGGCCGATAGCGCTGATTGGCAGCCTCGCTTCCGCCAGTCTGCCCCAGGGCAGCTGTGGCTACAGAAAGTAGCTTACCACCACCAAGTGTGGAGTGAATGAACAATGAACTGTAAAGCGCTTTCAGTGGCATGAAAGGCGCTATATAAATCCAATGAATTATTATTAGATGAGGACGCCAGTGCGCATGTGCGGAGTCATAGTTTATTTCACTCTCAGCTCCCGGGACCCAAACATGAAACGCAAAGCTGTAAATTATGGATAAATCTCAGATTACAGGCCACTTTTGACACAAACGAAAGTGTAGACTAAGACATTGAGCTTCTATGATTTGAAAAGTGCTAAAGTTTGTGTTATTTGGAGACCACTCGGGGCATATATTAGCGCTACGGCTATCGCTAATCTAAAACATCTCTGGTGCTCCATATGACACCAAAGTGCTATGGGTGAGTAAAACACCTTGTTTTATTACCGAAATAAGGCTCAGATTGTAAAAAACGTTAATTCTCCTTTAAGGTATATTTATTTTACCCAGTCCCTCATCAGTCCTGCAGGGAGGGATAGATAAAGAAAGTTGCACATAAACTAAATCAGTTTCATAAGTTGAATGATCCACATATCTGGTTGGTATTGTGTATAATAGTGTTATACAGTAGTGTGTGTGTACCTGGAACATGTCATCTTCAATAGAGGGCAGTTCTTTGGGGAACTGTTGGTCCTGAGCCACATATTCTCCATAAACCAGCATGTTTCTAAAGTTCAGCACCTTCCACAGAGACGAGCCCAGACTGAACGCAATGTACAACTGGAACACAACACGTCACTTTAATGGAGAGAATACGTGATGGCTCCAAGTCTGTGGTTAATCACACTGGCCTATCAGTGATTCTGACCTGTCTCTGAGGGTCCAGCAGCATGTCATAAGCACAGCCCGTCTCTGAGATCCAGTGAGCCGCTCCCTCCAGACATCCAAAAGAAACCACCACCACACGCACGCCCTGAGACTCCAGCAGGTTCTACGCCATGACAGGAGAATGAGAATACAACAGGGTTAGAGCAGCTTCTACAGGACAGGACATGGTGCAGACAGTACTTTGGACAACAGTTCACTTTTACCGTTGTGACTGACTAAGATTAAATTAAACAGACCCAAAACTACAGCAGCCTCACCTTCGTCAGTCTGCCCCAGGACAGCTGCGGCTGCAATATTACTAGTTTTCACATGACCACAAGATTCTGCATATACAGATGGGGAGATTTTAGTTGTAATTCAGCGAGTTCTTGAGTCTAGTCATTGATGGAAATTATCTGGTTCAATATTTGTGTATTTATTTTT
Source organism: Paratrypauchen microcephalus (assembly GCA_036785185.1). Taxonomy (NCBI): domain Eukaryota; kingdom Metazoa; phylum Chordata; class Actinopteri; order Gobiiformes; family Gobiidae; genus Paratrypauchen; species Paratrypauchen microcephalus. The sequence goes on from JAVJIX010000108.1 coordinate 1,938,047, forward strand.
TGGATATTTCACAGGACACTGTAGTCAATAGGAAAACCTGACACTGTTCTGGCTCTGTGTTGTAAAATGATTTTGGGTGTTTTGGTGGTCAGTGGCTCAGTTTGTCAGCCACATCTCGGTCTATCGCTCCCAGGGCAGGTATGGCTACAGAGTCACATCCCCACAGGAGGTGATTCTGTGATGATTCTAACCATGACTGGATCCTGTGAGATTTATTATTTTATTATTTTACGCTTGAAGTGTTCTTTATATCTAGTCTTTTAAATCCCTGGGTTTTAAGTTATTTACTGTGGGAACCGTCTCACCTCACCATTTGTTTCATCATATGTTGTATACCTCACGTGTGGCTATAGGTTGTAAAAGGCTGTAAACTAACTTGGGGTGTGAGACCTTCCTGTGGGTTGTATACACAGGGTGCTGTAAACAGCTAATACTACATTTACTGTGGGGTTGTGTTGTGACAGTTGTTGTCTGATTGGCTGACCTCACTATTGGACACTCGTCTCATGTAAAGCTGGGAGTTCCTCTATGAGCCTTATATGGTCTGCATAGTTAAACTATTCTCCTATAGGTTAGCTGTTGCTGATGTCATATATTCAACAGTCTGTACTGTATTTAAAGACAGTTCTTTGTGGTCATTTGTGTGTGTGTGTGAGGGGCGGGCCCCCACTACGTCCCTCTTCACGGCCGACGTCTCTCTGCTGACAACATGGATGCTGAAGATGTCTGATGTCACCATTTTGTTTGTATTCTGCTATTTTTACATTAAAATGCTGAATAACCTCAACCTCGATCAATGCCTTTCTTCAGACCTCTTACGGACCAATTTCCGGAACTCACAATCCTGACCTGGTTCTTGTGCAGCTCCTTGAGGTGCCGGCGACAAAGCAAACAGGCAAACTGTCGGATCAGAATCAGCAGCAGCTTCTGGTCCTTCTGCAGATAGTCCCCGAGCATCACCTCCCTGTGCACCGAACACATGTCAGACATATAACTCCCATGATGCACCTGTCCTATCAGAGCAGAGTAACCCACCGTCCGGAGCGGGCGCAGGTAAGGGGCAGGTGAGGGGAGATGGACAAAGGGTGTCTGTGCTCCGTCTCAGGGTCAGGCTGGAGGTCCTGGTCCAACTTCTGGAGGAAACTGTCCCACTGCTCCTGCATGTGGCACCAAGTGTACAATATAATAATAACAAAAGGAGAAATTCAATTTGTCAAAGTTTATTTGGTCGAATACGTTTCACAGCTCATCCAAGCTGCTTCTACAGTTCTGGGTAGAGTGCTGGTGGACACTGCTTATAACTAGCTGCAGGGAGGAGTTAACTACAAGGAAATTACTATGAAACTATCACACCTATTTGTTTTCAGTTTATGTCTGGGGTCTTTTTAGCATAGCCATTCAGGACCATAATGGGTGTTTTCAGACCTCTGGATCTGACCTGGCTAACCCTATTGTTTTATTTGTTTTAGGTTTGAGGATAGAGTTATAGATGGAGACAAATTATGTCTGAGACTTCCATTTCTGTTCAAGGAAGGATTCTCTTTCTTCGCAAAAAATAGCCTCTTTAACCCCCGTCTCAAACCAGTTCTTTTCCCTGGCTAAGATCTGTACCTCACTGTCCTCAAAAGAATGGCCCATGGCTTCTAGGTGGAGATGTACGGCAGATGAAGGTCCACTCTGGTACGCCCATCAATGTTAGTACAATCTCTTGTGAGGGGCCTGTTTAGTTTCTCCATTGTTGCGCTCACTGCAGTCTTCACTACACTGAATGGAGTAGACCACATTGCTTTGTTTGTGGCTCGGTGTTCTGTCCTTTGGGTGGACGAGTTTTTGTCTTAAAGGGATATGCCACCCCCAGGTCAAATTTGGGCATCTCCCCACAGTCCAGAGACTAAAATAAGTGGTGGAAAGCGTTTTCCTGCTCACCCAGCCATTGTCCGAGTCTGTCAGCACTGACCGCCGCGGTATCTGCTGCTCCTCCGCGTTAGACTGGAGTCTAACGTCGCCAGAGAAAGATTTCGGCCAAAAGGAATTAATTTGCTCGATGCGTTTCCCAATTACTTTGTGTGTAGTGCGCATTCATATCGAGTGCAAATAAATGTGCAAATCAACACGGAGAGCTTGACTTGGTCATTTTGGGTGGGAACTATTTTCCAGTGCGTAAGAATACAGCCGTATCACGCACCACGTTGTGCAACAGGGGAACTCCCTTCCCGGTGCGTAACTGGGATTCCCCCGGCAGCGTGCTGCGTGATACGGCTGTATTCTTACGCACTGGAAAATAGTTCCCACCCAAAATGACCAAGGCAAGCTCTCCGTGTTGATTTGCACATTTATTTGCACTCGATATGAATGCGCACTACACATAAAATAATTGGGAAACGCATCGAGCAAATTAATTCCTTTTGGCCGAAATCTTTCTCTGGCGACGTTAGACTCCAGTCTAAGGCGGAGGAGCACCAGATACCGCGGCGGTCAGTGGCGACAGACTCGGACAATGGCTGGGTGAGCAGGAAAACGCTTTCCACCACTTATTTTAGTCTCTGGACTGTGGGGAGATGCCCAAATTTGACCTGGGGGTGGCATATCCCTTTAAAGTGTTTGTGGGTTTGAAATAGACTGGGATGGTTACAACCTTCCTCCTGGGTTCTGATTCTCTTTTGTCTTGTCTCTTGTCCTTTCTTGCCCAGAGAGAGCTTTCTGCACATGTTGTTCTTCTTTCTGGGCCCTGTGTTGTAATGTCCGAATAACTCCCAGTTTGTGCTGCAGTTCTCCACCAGCACTCTAGCCAGAACTGAAGAAGCAGCTTGGATGAGCTGCAAAACGTATTCAACCAAATAAACTTTGTCCAGTTGACAAATTAAATTTCTCCTTTTGCCGTGGATTCTACCAGGATGACTGAGGGATTCTTCACACATAATAATAATAATAATAATAATAATAATAATAATAATAATAATAATAATACAACAGGAGCAGGAGAGACAGGCAGTGACTCAGGGTTAAACAGATGCGTGAGGAGGTAGCTCAGGAAACATCTCACCTCCAGATGTTGAAAGGAGCGAAGAGCTTCATTTAGTTCTGCACAGCTGTGAAAGAGAACAACTGAATCAGAGAGACAGCTGCACCAGGATAACTGAAATGTAGTTTCCTCTTACCACTGTGAATAAGACTATTCAAAAGTTCAAGAGCCTATTCAAGAGGCCTCAGTAAGATCAACCGTAACATCACTGACACCTGTCCGGGGTGTGGCCAAACATCTCATACAACACAGCACCTGCCCTGGATCTCTATGGACAGAACCCATAGGAGCTGCAGAATTCCTGGGACTAACTTAGAAGATGATGATGAAAGATGGCTCAGGTTACAACAACAATAAGACTATTCTGATATGAAATGATTTGAATATTTGTGTTTCCTGCTTTGGGTGTGATATCAACAATGGAGGATAAATGGGGAAATGACACTGACTTATATTGAACAGGCTTAAAATACAAAGACATAACATCAGTGATGGTCAGTACTAGGGATGCAAATTATCGATTAATTCATTAATCTATAGTTGATTGACTTTATCGATCGACTTACGATTAATTGATAAGCGGTGTTTTTCACCTGAATTCTAGTGTTTCAATAGGGTCTTTAAGAAGCTATAGTAACATAACACTGAGTCATAAATATATCATAGTATTATTATATTGTATATTCCTCAATGAATTATTCCTTAGTAAAAAGCAGACAAATGTATTGATGCTGAATAACAAAATACAGTAATCCCTCGCTCTATCGCGGTTTGCGGATTATTATTATTTTTTTCCAATTTTTTTTTTATAGTGTAACATTTTTTTATAGTGTAACATTGTGTTCTGCATCCTGATTGGCTAAGAGACTAGACCAGGACTAAACGTGGACTAAACCAGGTCTAGACCAGAACTAAACCAGGTCTAAACCTGGTCTAAACTTGGACTGGGCCTGGACTAAACCAGGACTGGACCAGGATTAAACCACCACGTGCCGCTGCTGGTTTCGTGCGGCTGGTTTGTGGCTCGGGCTGAGATTAGCGATTAATTGCAATTAATGCATTTTGTTCGACCAACGTCTTGATCGACAATTAATCGTAAGTCGATTAATTGTTGACATCCCTAGTAAGTACACAAAAGATAACAAAACATATGTGTTACCTTGAAAAAGTTTAGTGAGGTCTTTCTCACTATGTCCTATGGAGGGCGCCGTAGGCTTTGGCAGAAACCTCAGTGTACACAAAAGTTGCCGTCCCTTACATTTATTTGAGTCTCTACAAATCACTGGTGTGAGTTACTTTTTCATTTGTTGATTTAAAGTAGGTGGCCATGGCGTAAGATAAGATAAGATAAGCCTTTATTGATCTCACACAGGAGAAATTTACTCGCCACAGTAGCTCCAGGACATTTGGACAAGAGGGAAAAAGTGCATGCAGGCAGGGAGGGGATAAAGTAAGTAATAAATAGTACAAATAGTAATACGTATCGTCTTCCACTAATGTTACACAGTGCACCTTAAAGGAAAAGTAACGTTTTTTTTTTCAATCTGAGCCTTCTTTTGGCAATAAAACAAGTAGTTTTACTCACCCATAGCAGTTTGGTGTCAATTGGAGCAGTTTTGTAGAAGTTATGTTGTAGCCGTTCTGTTCTACTAATGATCCCGTATCTGTTAGCGTGAGTGCTCGGGGCACTGCTTTGCGGTCTCCAAATAACACAAACTTTAGCACTTTTCAAATCACAGAAGATCGCTGTGTCAGCATAGACTTAGTAGATTCCAAAACGGCCTGAAACCCGATATCGCAACAGAAAAGTAAAGTTCAGAGCGGTGTTAGCTTCTTTCGGACTAGCGGTGTTTACAAAACAGCTGAGTTCACGCATGCGCACTGTCCTCTCTGATGATGTCATCAAATGAAACTATAGCTGGATATCGGGTTTCAGGCCGTTTTGGAATCCACTAAAAGTCTACCCTGACACAGCGATCTTCTGTGATTTGAAAAGTGCTAAAGTTTGTGTTATTTGGAGAGCGCAAAGCAGTGCCCCGAGCATATGATACGAGCACCATGTTAACGGATACGGGATCATTAGTAGAACAGAACGGCTCAACATAACTTCTACGATACTGCTCCAATTGACACCAAGCTGCTATGGGTGAGTAAAACTACTTGTTTTATTGCCGAAAGAAGGCTCAGATTGTAAAAAAAAAACGTTACTTTTCCTTTAACTGAATCAGTTGCTATATTCTGTATTGTTACTCACTCAGAGTGACTTTTCCACAGATCTTCAGCCTCCTTAATGGTCTTCACTGACAGACTGTGTACACACAAGTTTAATATTTAACTATTTATGATATCACAAACAGTGTGTGTTTTGTTTTCACCTCTTGTAGAGTTGAGCTGCAGAGTCCATGAGTCCGAGTAGAGACTGTTTTTGTTCAATCCGGATCTTCAGTCTGATGTAATCCTGAAGGGAACCTGGAGATAGGATAGCATATAGTGCAATTACCATATCATTTGTTGTGTTTTTGAGTAAAGACATGAGTCTGCAAGAAGTATGAGCTAATAATTAAGGAGGAGGGCAGGTCAGAATTCTATGGTGGAATTTACTGTTACTCTATTTTTTATTTTTTATTTAATTCTAATGTAGTTTTCTCATCACAAACAGACTTGGAGTTGTGTTTTGTTTCATTCACACATGTTTAAGACACAAACCCTGCATAATTAGGTTGAGTTCTTTTCTCAAACAGAAAACATTCTGTTCCACATTGTGATGTCATGTGGTAATGCAGGAATTGCTCCAAACACCTTCACTAGAACAATTTGGATAATTTCAACCCTGGAATTTCCAGTCTCTATTGAAGTAAAGGTAAAAGGAGCTGTTAACTTGAAAAGTACTACTAGATGACATCATAAGGAGGAATGTTTTTCATGAGGAAACAATATTATAGTCAATTTTGTGTGATATAGAAGCTTTAAGGACAGTTAGTCAGTAGATTAATGTGACACATCTGTGGAGCCGTCTCTTACAAATGGTTCAGCATTTATGGATGATGAGTTTTAAATGTTCTAATGTAAATAAAGAAAGAGTTTATTCTTTTTAGGTGTGGCAAAAGCAGCTGATATGGACCGTGTGATCTGTGCCCCAAATGTGGAGCAAAAAGTGTCACATGACCTCCTCCCACTGGTCACATGACAACTCAGCATTTCAAAACAACAAAGTAAACTCCTGATCTATCAACTGAACGACAATGACAAAATGACAAAATGTAAAATATTTTATTTATTTCAAGTTTTTTCATAATTATTATTTTTAGTTTTCTAATATCGTCAAAAGAAAATGTAAAAAAATCTATTGTTTAAAGTAGGAAAATGTATCAATATAACGTTGATATTTTATTTAGTCTAAATTTATTCCTGAGTTTTGTTTGACAGGCTTAAACTAACATTTCCCATCCCCCAAACTTCACTACCCCCAAACATGTGTCCATTTCTTCACTTCTCTGTAGAAAGTACTTACCTTCTTTGCTTTGTTTCTCTGCCAGCTCCAGGAGACATTTCCCTTGGTCAATAAAAGTTTTCAGAGCATTTACACACAAATGTGAACTGTTCTTCACGTCCTTTGGCTCTGCAGATTCCTCCATAGCCGTTATTATGTGTGTAAAATGTGCAAAAGAGGCAAGGCCAGTCCAGTGTCCTCAGACAACCCCAGACCTGAGTCAAAGTCTAAACCTGGACCAAAACAAGTCCAGACAAAAAGTAAGGAGTCAAATGTGGAAATGTGAGGTCAAATTGTGGTTTTGAAATACAGAAGAGATTACCTAAAGTAGTTTTGGACTTGTTGTTGTAGGAAAAACTTGTAAAATTCCAATGCACTGAGTGGATAATGTTGAGTTCCTGTTTCCTCTTTCTACAGAGGCCCAGAGAGAACAAACTGTGTCAGAGGAGGAGCTTGTGCACTCAGAAATGAAGCTACTGGAAAGTTTTTCTCCTGTTGTTATTGGCCAAAAACTATAGTCAAGTAAGAGAAATGTTACTTTAAAATAATATTTCTGAAGTAGAAGTACAAAGTAAAAATACTCAAGTAAGAGTAAAAAAGTATTTGGGAAAAGTACTACTCAAGAAAGAGTAAGTTAAAGAGTAACTACATCTGTTTTATAATTTGAAGTTAAAGGTACTTTGCGAGATGTTATTGCTTTGTCTGGAATGTTTCACAGTATGACATTCAAGGCTCTCAAGTCTCACGCATTGAGAGTGTGACACACGCAATTCGACGTGTTCACACGCTCACACGCCACACATGGCATTTCTCACGCTGATTTTTTTGTTTTGTTTTGTTTTGGTGCCCAGAAAATCGGTCTGTGTGGCTCAGTTTATGCAGGCACCGCCCCCCCCTCCTCCCCGCCCCGCTCCCCGGAAAAAAATCTCAATTAGCGGGTGTCCCTGTGTCTCCTCCTCTGTCTCCCCCGCTGTCTCCTCCTCCTCTCCCCCGGTCTGTCAGCGGACCCTCAGCCCGCGGTGAGCCGGGAAAGGCGCTCGGAGCCCGGTGTACTGTACCGGCTGTGCTGCGGACACACGGAGCGACCTGCAGCTCCGAACAGGTGAGTCACTCCCCGGACCAGTCCTGGTTTGGTCCTGATCTAGTCCTGGTTTAGTCCTTGTTTAGTCCTGGTTTAGTCTTGGTCTAGTCCTGGTTTAGTCTTGGTTTGGTTTAGTCCTGGTTTAGTCTTTGTTTAGTCCTGGTTTAGTCTTGGTTTAGTCCTGGTTTAGTCTTGGTTTAGTCCTGGTTAAGTCTTTGTTTAGTCCTGGTTTAGTCTTGGTTTAGTCCTGGTTTAGTCTTTGTTTAGTCCTGGTTTAGTCCTGGTTTAGTCTTTGTTTAGTCCTGGTTTAGTCCTGGTTTAGTCTTGGTCTAGTCCTGGTTTAGTCTTAGTTTGGTTTAGTCCTGGTTTAGTCTTGGTTTAGTCCTGGCTTAGTCTTGGTATTCTATGTAGATTAATTTTTGTAATCAATAGGTATCCGATGTTTGGCCTACAGCTGTAGCCAATAACGGATATTTCCTGTTTAAATTGACACATTTATTAAAGTTCCTCATGGACTTTTCACGTATGTAAAAATAATAGAATGTTTTATTTGTTTAAAGGCACTCGACACGAAAAATTGTTCACTCGCACCTCTACAGCTACCTGGGTTAGCTCCTCCACAGCTACCCAGGATACCACCTTTGCATCTACCTGGGCTACCACCTCTACAGCGACCTGGGCCATCTCCTCTGCAGCTACTTGGGCCATGAACAACAAAAAGGTCACAATCTATTGTAAAGCTAAAGTCCTTGAACCCCACAATTTAAAAAAACAAAAAAGTTGCATCTTTTCCAAACTCTTAATGACGCTAAAGTAATCTGGGACCCAAGATCAAAACCAAAAGGAATTTTAGTAGGTCATATTAACATTCATAGAATTGTCAACAAATCAGAACAAATGGAACAGCTGTTAAGTGACTCTAATACTGATATACTTGGAATATCAGAAAGTTGGTTGACTCCTAAGTCACCAACATCAGCTGTGAATATACCAGGATACCATGCATACAGAAGAGACAGAGAGACAGGACAAGGTGCGGGTGTGCTGGTTTATGTTAGAAACCATCTAAGATGTGAAATAATCAGTTGGCCACAAGAACTGAAGATTGAATGTATCGGTTTGACTGTAACACTGTCTTCTACAATGTCTTTTGCTGTGATCTGTTTGTATCGACCTCCATCTGCCAACGATATATTTTTAATCAACTTGAAACTATTTTAAATTGTTGCAGTTCACAGATCACAAATAATCTTTATTTGTGATCTTAACATTAACTGGGACAGCAAACCAGATTGGAGAAAACGGAAACAATGTACAGATAAGTACAATCTCACACAGATTAAGATAAGATAAGATAAGATATGCCTTTATTAGTCCCTCAGTGGGGAAATTCCATTGTTGCAACGCACAGATCAAGAACAGCACGAAAAAGTAACGTCGGCCTCTGCGCGTCCTCCGTAGCAGCTCCTCCGCACATAAATGGTCCAATGAGAATAACAAATAAATCCAAAACAACAACTGACTTACTTTTTACGGACAAACCCGAAAGAATTGTTAAGACATTTAATCTCCTGTCTGGACTTTCTGACCACAATTTTATTTTCTGCTCAAGAAAAATCAAGAGGCAGCGTCCAGCTACAATCATCAATAACAGGTCATATTCCTTTATACCTAAAAATATGGAACTACTTTTAAAGAATGAACTTGAACAACTCAGTTGGTCCAATTTATTGGAAAATATGGACACTGAAACTTGCTCAATGAACTTTATCAAAAGCATAAATAACATTTTAACCCAGTTTACAAAACAAGGTAAACTTGGGATAGGGATCATCTTCCTTGGCTTAACAGTAGAATTTATGAAAGAAAGGGAAAAAATCTTTGAAAACAGGAACTACAAGTGATCGTCACATTTTTACATCACTAAGAAATAAAGTGATACAGCAAATACATAAAGCAAAAGGTGTGTTCTACATTGACATTATAAAAGGGGCAAATGGGAATGGTAAAACAATATGGGAAAACTTAAATAAATAGCTGGGACGTAAAAGAGACCATCATCTCAAGAATCTACAGCTTCTAGTACAGGATACAGGACTGATGACTTAGGCAAAAGTGTCAATATATTTAATACATTCTTCATTAGCTCAGTTGCAGATTTAACAACAAACCTAAAATGCCCTGACATTCCACATTATCCTCTAGATCAGTGATTCCCAACCAGGGGTACAAGTACCCCTAGGGGTACGCAAGCACATTGCAGGGGGTACTCGGCAGTGTCACTGCCAGGCGCAAGGGGAGATTTTTTTGAATTTTTTAATTCTAATTTGAGTAAATTTGAGTTAAAGAAAAGAGAGAAAATGCCTGAGGATAAAATTTTCAAATTAAGGAGATAAAACTAAATCATTTTCATTTAATAATCCGTTGTGTCACATTCTACTTTTGGAGAATTATCAACATGTATGAGTGAGGGGGTACTCGAGGTATGACAAAAAGTCTCAGGGGGTACACAAGACAAAAAACGTTGGGAAACACTGCTCTAAATCTCAGTAAACCAGTGTTTAACATACAAGAAATCTCTCTCCCTGAGGTCATAAAAACAGTAACAGCTCTTAAAAGCTCAAAAGTCAGGGACACATTTGGCATGTCTAGTTACTTCCTAAAGCTTCACAAAGAGACACTCGTGAGTCCAATTGCACACATAATAAACACAGAATTGTGCCATCATCATGGAAAGTTGCCAGGGTATTTAAGGCAGGAGACAAAACTAAGCCAGAGAACTATCGGCCAATAAGTATATTGCCAATCTCAAAAACTGCACACAAAAAAAAAATAAGGATTACTACATAGCTAACTGAACACCTAAACAATAGTGAAACTACTCTTCATCCTGTGCAGTTCAGAAGCAACACTCCACAGAGACAGCCACTTGCTATTTTCAAGAAAATCTAAAACATCTACTAGACCAGGGCGGCTTTGTGGCTCCTGTGTTCCTGGACCTGAAACGTGCTGTTGACACTATCAATCATACTGTCCTTCTTGACAAATTAACTTACTTTTAACTTCTCTAACAATGCCCTCTGCTGGATGAAATCCTACCTGTCAGACAGAAAACAAGCTGTACAGATTGGAAACTCACAACTCGACTCACTTGCGCAGCTGGAGTCCCACAAGGCTCAATATTGGGTCCAGTTTTATTTAGTTTATATGTCAACAATTTACCAAATGTTTGTAAGAGTGTAAAAATGCATTTATATGCAGATGATACGGTATTGTATACTACAAAAACTAAATCTGAAGCTGCTGCAGTGCTCTCGGGTGTCCCACTGGCTCCATGACTCTGGCTGCATCTCAACACTAACAAACAGTCTGTATATTCAATTTGTCAACTGGACAAAGTTTGTTTGGTCGAAAACGTTTCGCCGCTCATCCGAGAGGCTTCGTCAGTTCTCACAACAACTACGAGCCTAACATCATTATGGATTCTACCTGGACGACTGAGGGACTCTTCACGAAACAGTCTGCATGTTTTTCTCCCAACAGCCAGTAGGGGGCGAGCAACCATCTGTGTTGGTCAATGGGGAGAGACTAGATGTGGTTGAACGGTTCAAATAGCTTGGTGTAATATTTGACTCTAATCTAAATTTTAAACAGCATGTAAAAAAAAAGGTGGTGCCCTCTCCGGGTGGATGGAGAGTCCTTGCCTCAGGTGGAGGAGTTCAAGTATCTCGGGGTCTTGTTCACGAGTGAGGGGAGGATGGAGCGTGAGATTGACAGGCGGATCGGTGCAGCGTCGGCAGTGATGAGGTCGTTGTACCGGACCGTTGTGGTGAAGAGGGTGCTGAGCCGAAAGGCGAAGCTCTCAATTTACCGGTCAATCTACATTCCTACCCTCACCTATGGTCATGAGCTCTGGGTAATGACCGAAAGGACGAGATCGCGGATACAAGCGGCCGAAATGAGTTTCCTCCGTAGAGTGGCTGGGCGCACCCTTAGAGATAGGGTGAGGAGCTCAGTCACACGGGAGGAGCTCGGAGTAGAGCCGCTGCTTCTCCACGTCGAGAGGAGCAACTGAGGTGGCTCGGGCATCTGTTTCGGATGCCTCCTGGACGCCTCCCTCGGGAGGTGTTCCGGGCATGTCCCACCGGGAGGAGGCCCCGGGGAAGAACCAGGACGCGCTGGCGGGACTATGTGTCCCGGCTGGCCTGGGAACGCCTTGGGGTCCCCCCGGAGGAGCTGGAGGAAGTGTCCGGGGTGAAGGAGGTCTGGGCGTCCCTGCTTAGACTGTTGCCCCCGCGACCCGGCCCCGGATAAGCGGAAGAAAATGGATGGATGGATGGTTAAAAAAAAAAAATCACATAATAATTAAATTAAATCTGTCAAACTTCAAACATATAAGACCTTATCTGACGATAGAATCAGCAAAGGCGTACATGCATGCCATGATCTTCAGCCACATTTCTTACTGCTGTACCACATGGTCTCATACATCAGAGGCCATCCTGAAGCCCCTAAAGTCCCTCTTCAAAAAAACACTGAAAACAATTGACAAAAAGCCTCTACAGTGTCACTATTGTAATATCTTATGTAAGTATAATATTTTGGATCTTGAAAGTTCTCAGATATTTATGGATGCTTGCCTTGTTTTTAGAGTTTAAATGGACTCGCTCCTCCACCATTACACCTCACCTCACAAGTCGCAGAAGTCCTCACACAATCCATGGTTCACGTCTCTAACTGGTTAAAACAGTCCTGCCTGCAACTCAATGTCAATAAAACTGTAGCAATGTCCTTTACCAAATCCTCTAATCCCATAACCCATCATGATATCTTTGTAGATGGACATAAACTCAAAATCGTGCAAGAATACAAATATCTCGGAGTACAAATGGACACTACACTCACTTTCAGATCTCAGGTCAATAAAGTCTGCAACAAAATTAAATTCCGTCTCTCCAACTTCCGTTTCATAAGACCACAGCTCTCACTCAATACCGCCACAGTCTATATGCATGCCATGATACTCTCCCATATTAAATACTGTTTAACCACATGGTCAAACACAAACAACACCCTCAAACCACTGCAATCATTATACAAAAGAACAATAAAAACACTTGACAAGAAACCAATCCAATATCATCACTGTGAAATATTACACAAACTCAAATTACTGAACTGGGACAATATGATCAAATACACAAACCTCTGCCTTCTGTTTAAAATTATACATGGTCTCTCTTCACCCCCACTTTCACAGTTCATAACAATAAGATCATCCTCAAGCCGGGTAACCAGGGGGGCAGTTAGAGGGGACTGCATAATCCCACTCAGGAAAAGCACCTTTGGACAGTCCTCATTTTTCATCAATGCAGCACATCAATGGAACAATACTCCCATACATATCAGAGACTCACCATCATATCACACTTTTAAAGATCCCATGACATGGTACTTCTTGATGCTTTTATATGGCTCCTTAATGGTTCCCTAATACTGTAAATGAATCCTTCTTCAAAATCAACACTCAGTGCATGAGAAACAGAGATAAGATGAGAAAGAGTATTTTTTCTCTCTCTGAACACTCCATAATGGGCGTTGTTGCTTGAATGCAAATGAGGAGAAAAGAGCTGGCCTATAGTAGATTGAAAAATAAACACATTTCCACAGAAAATAAAATTAAACCACTGCTGTTCAAAGGTCCAGAGGCTCAGATAAAGGACTTCCGAGCCTAGAAACACTCGGACGTGCCTCCAGGCAAATAAAAAAACGCATTTCGCATTGCCTAGCGCATTCGCAGTCCAAACTCTCTGGGCGTGATTTACAGAGACGCTGAGTTCAGACAGACGGGGGTGGAACTGCATTTGCATTTCTTTTTTCGATCTGACGTCAATAAGGTGCCTTGTTCAAACTCGCCCGTTTGAGCTCCGATTTTTTTGTAACGCAGAAAAGGATCGCAAATGCTCAGTTTAGACATTTCAAACAGGGTAGGGGAGCTCACATTAACGTTCAAAAACCTCAGAAAGTGAAAATTTCATGCCATGGGACCTTTAAGACTCTTTTTAAAAAGTGGCTAATTGAAAATCAGCACTGCACACATTAATTTCCTTTTTGATCTATCCTGTTTGTTGTGTTACTGAGGGGTGCCAGATGTATGTGTGTTCTGTGTGTGTATTTGTTGTATGTATGTATTGTTAATGTTTTACCAAGTGTGCATGACTGTCACTATGAGTGAGCCTGAAAGCATGTAAATAGTGTAAATAATTGTGTATGTACATTGTTTTAACCTGTTTTTTTCTTAGATTGACAATCTAACATCTGTCCAGGGACTGCAGATGAAAACTAGCCTCTTGGCTAAATCACCGAGTTAACACGAGAGCACTGACCAGAGGAGACTGGAACATACAGCGATGCAGGACCAAATTTGGCCAAATGGTGACGTCTATCAGAGGATCACAGTCATGGAACACAAAACCTGCTCATGTGAGGAACTGTGGGTCCTCCTCAACCTTCAAAAACACGCTGAAACATTGGTTGAAAAATAATCAAACATGCTCACACAGGTAGATTTTCTTCTTCTCTGGGCCTTTTAAACTCAGTTAACTGTTGTTAACTTGCCGTCATGTCTATGTGCACTTCTGTTTCTTTTACGTGTTTCTCTAAATGTTCTTTGTTCTGACCTGTCTTAGGACAAAATACTGTAGCTATTGAGCTAATTCCGCCATATTTACATGGATGCTTTTTGTTGTCATGTTGATTAATGTGCATTGTCCTAATTCAAGTAAATAAAAAGCTGTTTAATGTAACGCAATAGCATCTCCATGGAGACAAGTAGGTGGTGGACCCTCCATCAGAAAAGTTAAACTTTAATGTACTGTGAAGGACAAAACTATTTTCAAAGGACAGGCACAAAAATTAGACAAACTAAATCAGATCTGAAGGAGCTGCAAGAAGTACAACTTTTACTCAGTTAAGAGTAGTAGAATGATTTTTTTTTTTTAAAGTACTTTTACTACATTTGCTCAGGTAAAACTATATCTTAGGATTTCCAAGAATTCAAAAAGGACAAATACAGTAGTTATTGGAAATAGCCATTCATTTCCACTGACTTCTTTATTTAAAACATTTTGAAAAAGTAAACGATTTTTTGGGGAGAAAAGACTGGCAAAAATGACAAAAAAAAAACAAAAAACTTCCATATATACCTTGCATTTATAAATAAAAAAAATATAGGTGCACTATGTAACTTTTGTGGTTGTTTGTGGTAGTTCGTTTGCTTGTCTCCATGGAGATGTTATTGCTCCACAGTATGGCATTAACAGATTAACATAACATATATAGTACAGTGGTACCTCACCTTAGGAAATTAATTTGTTCCAGAAGTGGTTTCGTAACGTGAATTTTTCGTAAGTTGAGTAGCTATTTCAATGGAAAAAGCCTGATCCGTTCCAAGGTTTTTTTTTATAGTGCAACATTTTTTAACATTGTGTTCTGCGTCCTGATTGGCTAAGAGACTAGACCAGGACTAAACGTGGAACAAACCAGGTCTAGACCAGAACTAAACCAGGTCTAAACCAGGTCTAAACCTGGACTGGACCTGGACTAAACCAGGACTGGACCAGGTCTAGACCTGGACTAAACCGGGACTAGACCAGGATTAAATCACCCCGTGTGGCTCTTTGCTGGTTTCGTGCGGCTTTTGCGTTCGTTTGTGCGTGTTCGGTTTGTGGCTCGGGCTGCGTGTTCGCCGCGGTTCTATCTCGTGCTCGCGGTGCTCCTGTCTCCGCGCTCCTTGCGTGTTTGGCGCTAGAGCTAAGAGGCCGAGAAAGGTGCTCTTTGAGCGGGGATAACAGCGGGGCGTGCATCTGAGCGCGCATTATTCGAATTTTTGAGATTTCGCGTTTCGTAACTTGAATTTTCTTTCGTATCTAGAGACCAAAATTTAACGTGAAGGCGTTTTGTAACTTGGATTTTTCCTATGTAGGGTCTTTTGTAAGGTGAGGTACCACTGTATTTAGAGTCATTTCTTCATAGATCTGACTTGAAACTTGGTCTAGTGGCTTCACCTACTTGTCTGCATGGAGATTAATAAGTTTAATGCTATACTGTGGAACATTATAGGCAAAACAATAACATGAAAAGAAGCAGATAGCATGGAGACCCTACACCAGAAAAGTTATGCAGTGAATCTTTTTCTGCAGTATACTGTGATACTCTTTATTCCTTTGTTTAGTGTGAGCTTAACTGTGGGCTTTAGGTTTATGACATGAATGACAACACTGAATTTCTTCTTTTTTTAACTTTTATTTGACCAAATTTTATACAAATCAGGTTAAATATTTAAAATTCACATTATTTTACTGGTTCAATCGACAGACTCCATCTCCAGATCTCTGCTCCTCTGCTCCTCTTCACCCGCCAAGACAGGGGCGTCTCCGTTAGCTTTCTCTCCCCAGGAACAAGCCTCGTTCTGGGGTACAGCTGCTGCCTCTGCCCCCTCTTCCTCCTGGTCCTCGTCATCGTCTCTCAGGTATTCTTCAGGAATGACATGAGAAATCGTGAAGGTATTTGCGATTTCCTCAAGTCTTGCTTGTTGAGCTTTGAGTCGGGCCAGTTCTTGGGTTTTGGATGATTTTTTCTGGGAGGGTGCGGGTGCGACAGCGGTTGGTTTTGGCGTAGATTGTGGAGTAGACTGAGGGGCAGGTTGTGGGGCTGGTGCTGCTGGAGCCTCTGGAGGAGTAGAGGGGGAGTCTGCGGTGAGCTCTGCCCCAGGATGCTGCTCCTCTGTGGGCTTGGGTGCTTCAGTGGAGTCCTCATTTAGTTCTGGTTGGTCTGACTCTGGTTCTTTCTGGTTCTTGTCCAATAGACCTTTCCTCTCCTGCTGCAGAGCACGGCAAAGATTCTCCAGTTTTTGGTTTTTCAACAGAATCAGCTCCAACTCTTTGTCCTTAAGTGTTTTCTGAAAGAAGAATTAAATAATATGGATTAAAACAAAGAGATTCAGTGACGTGCAGTCAGGGGAGGCCGTGCTTCACCTGTCATCACAGAGGGAAAAAAAAGTAAAATGAAAAAATAAATGGTTATATTTATCCAGTGATTTGTACTATAAAGTTATTTTCTTTTCTCTATTTAACTTTGACATTTTAATTATTTTTTGATTCAAAATCGCTGAATTTTCACTTTTCCCATTCAAATACTGAGACGTGCAGAGAGGCACTAGCCGTTCGTGCCTCACATGGACTGATTGTGCTGTAGCTCAGCAGTGACAGATTCTGCGCTAAAGCGGCGGTGAAAAGGCCTGGCGCCAGGTGAGGCACGTAGTTACCAGGCCTCATGTTAGAGGCATTTGTGAGCTCAGGGATTCTTCTGCAACTCCTGGGGCAGTGGATTAGAATAAGTGACAGCAAGATACAATTTAGAGTTAGCAAGTCAAGTTTAGCAATCCGTTCACTTTTTTCTTCTTGTCTGGCCCGACTTTTTAAATGGAGGAAGATTACATATTAAAGGAAAATTAACGTTTTTTTTACAATCTGAGCCTTCTTTCGGCAATAAAACAAGTAGTTTTACTCACCCATAGCAGTTTGGTGTCAATTGGAGCAGTATCGCAGAACTTATGTTGAGCCGTTCTGTTCTACTAATGATCCCATATCCGTTAGCGTGAGTGCTCGGGGCATTACTTTGCGGTGTCCAAATAACACAAACTTTAGCACTTTTCAAATCACAGAAGATCGCTGTGTCAGGGTAGACTTTTAGTGGATTCCAAAACGGCCTGAAACCCGATATCCAGCTATAGTTTCATTTGATGACGTCATCAGAGAGGACAGTGCGCATGCGTGAACTCAGCTGTTTTGTAAACACCGCTAGTCCGAAAGAAGCTAACACCGCTCTGAACTTTACTTTTCTGTTGCGATATCGGGTTTCAGGCCGTTTTGGAATCTACTAAAAGTCTACGCTGACACAGCGATCTTCTGTGATTTGAAAAGTGCTAAAGTTTGTGTTATTTGGACACCGCAAATCAGTGCCCCGAGCACTCATGTTAACGGATACGGGATCATTAGTAGAACAGAACGGCTCAACATAAGTTCTGCGATACTGCTCCAATTGACACCAAACTGCTATGGGTGAGTAAAACTACTTGTTTTATTGCCGAAAGAAGGCTCAGATTGTAAAAAAACGTTCATTTTCCTTTAAAGGGATATGCCACCCCCAGGTCAAATTTGGGCATCTCCCCACAGTCCAGAGACTAAAACAAGTGATGAAAAGCGTTTTCCTGCTCACCCAGCCATTGTCCAAGTCTGTCGCCACTGACCGCCGCGCGAGCTGCTGCTCCTCCGCCTTAGACTGGAGGCTAACGTCGCCAGAGAAAGATTTCGGCCAAAAGGAATTAATTTGCTCGATGCTTTTCCCAATTACTTTGTGTGTAGTGCGCATTCATATCGAGTGCAAATAAATGTGCAAATCAACACGGAGAGCTTGCCTTGGTCATTTTGGGTGGGAACTATTTTTCAGTGCGGAAGGACATGGCCGAATCACGCACCACGTTGTGCAACAGGGGAACTCCCTTCCCGGTGCGTAACTGGGATTCCCCTGGCAGCGTACTGCGTGATTCGGCCATGTCCTTCCGCACTGAAAAATAGTTCCCACCCAAAATGACCAAGACAAGCTCTCCGTGTTGATTTGCACATTTATTTGCACTCGATATGAATGCGCACTACACAGAAAGTAATTGGGAAAAGCATCGAGCAAATTAATTCCTTTTGGCCGAAATCTTTCTCTGGCGACGTTAGACTCCAGTCTAAGGCGGAGTAGCTGCAGATACCGCGGCGGTCAGTGGCGACAGACTCGGACAATGGCTGGGTGAGCAGGAAAACGCTTTCCACCACTTATTTTAGTCTCTGGACTGTGGGGAGATGCCCAAATTTGACCTGGGGGTGGCATATCCCTTTAAAGCTCACGCAGTTTTCTTTCGACTTTCGACTTTCGGTCGAAGCAGGAGATTATAATTAAAGGAAGACCAACGCAGGAGCTAAAGGGTTTGCTCCAGACTACGGGATGAAAGACTCGCTCTTTTCAAACAGCGTGCTAAAAAATCGTCTTTTCTGATTTTCCTTCGTTTCTCAACCTGCTGTGACAATGTCTGGACTCAGATGGGATATTGTAACCTGAAAAATTAGCAAAGAAGCCTCATTGAACATGAGCGCTCCACCGCTCACATTCAGAGCCAGATCGCACTAAAAACATTGCTATTTTAATTTATGATGCTACTTGGTGCACCCCGGAAAATGCACTGAACAATAATAATTTTCAGCTTCTCATCAAAAATATTACAAGCTCCGGTCACTTACAGGGAGAGAAACTGGCCCAGGTTCACATTTACCTGCCGAACCTGGTGAGGTCACTGATGAGGTCAGTGCCTCACCAGACACGACCCTCACCACACGTCACTGACTCAACTGTATATTCATATCAAACAGAAGAACTTGGAAAGAGTAAGAATTAGGGATGCAAATTATCGATTAATTCATTAATCTATAGTTGATTGACCTTATCGATCGACTTACGATTAATTGATAAGCGGCGTTTTTCACCTGAATTTTAGTGTTTCAATAGGGTCTTTAAGAATATAAGCTATAGTAACATAACACTGAGTCAAAAATATATCATAGTATTATTATATTGTCAATTAATTATTCCTTAGTAAAAAGCAGACAAATGTATTGATGCTGAATAACAAAATACATTCTTTATTGAAAATAAATTGAGGACTGGCTCAGTTGCATATAACGGCTTTTTTTAACCTTTGTGCCATAGAATTACATTTTGAAAATGAACGAACTAACATAAAATACATTTTAATTAAATACAGTGGTCCCTCGCTGTTTTGCAGATTTTTTTTATAGTGTATCAATGCGCACTGTGTTCTGCATCCTGATTGGCTAAAGGACTGTAGACCTTTGTCTTTGTCAGTCATTCTCCTCTGTGTCTCCTGTACAGAATGTGTTCAGTTTGCCAAATGTATTTAAATGTTCGATCATGAGCAGTGTGACTCTGAAGCAGTGAGGACTGAGCGGTCTGGGCACATGTCAGAAGGGCCGCGGCCGTGCGTCTCATGTCCGCGCGCACACTTCTCCGGGTGGTCAATGCGCATCGGGAAGTAGCGGCAGTGTTTCTGCAGAACGAACTGGTGGAACCTGGAGTCCAGGTGGTGGAACCAGTCCTGAGAGCGCACGGAAGCGTTCTCACTACAACAAAACCCGCAACAGCGCAGCGGCGCCAGGCGCCTCGGTCAGAGGAACTGTGAAATACACGCATATTTATACACGCAATATAAAGCTGACTACTTCACGGATTTCGCCTATCGTTGGTTATTTCTACAACATAACCCCCGCGATAACCGAGGGACCGCTGTACTGAGCCGCATCAGAGGGATCAAAGAGCCGCATGCGGCTCTGGAGCCTCTAGCGATTAGTTACAATTAATGCATTTTGTTCGACCAACGTCTTGATCGACAATTAATTGTAAGTCGATTAATTGTTGACATCCCTAGTAAGAAGTGAAGAGAAGCACTCACGTCTGTCACCATCTCGATGAGGTTCTTGTTGCAGTTGTCAAAGCGACTTTTCCAGGACTGACACTCCTTCTCCAGTTTCTTCATCTTCTTTGACATCTGAAAAACAAAAATACATTTACAAATATTCTGCAGAGGAGCAGGAGCCAAATGCAGCCCTCAGACCAGTTCTTATGGTCCTCAGGTTTTAGGAGGAACTGCCCTAAATCTTCATAAGCTACACTTAAAGGTCTCCATGGGGAACTTTGTCTTTTGCATTTGACCCGTCCTTTAGTGCAGCTGAGACATCTCCTCAGGAGCAGTGAGCACAGCACGGCACTTGAGGACCCATCTCCAGATCTGGATCTGAGCTGGAGGATTTGACCTATTGCACATGTTTTGGGTTGGTTCTTCACAGCAAGGACCTCCCTTGTTTGTTGTTGTTTGTGATGCAATATGAAATTAAATGTAAAATAAATCACTGCTCACTTTGTCCATGTCCTGCTTGAAGCCGCTGTAGACGCTGTTGCTCTTGGAGACGGTGCCTTGAAATTCATCAAACTTCCTGGAGTACATGTCCAGCTGCAGATCACAGAAAACCATCAGGACCATTTCAGAACAGAAGCCTTTATTTACAGTGTTTATAATATTTCCCATGATGCCATGCTGTACCTGTGCTCTCATCTCTCCCTCCTGCTCCTTCAGGGACTTCATCTGCAGCTTACTCTCCGCTGTCTGGGTCAGAAGCTGAACAAAACCAAGACAAAACATTAGTCAGAGACAGCACTTTTCCACTTTCTTGCATTCTTCTTCACTCCACACTTGGTGGCGCTCTGGGGCAGACTGACAAAGAAATCTTGTATTTATGGAAATTACAAAGAATTCACTTTGATTGCTTAAAATGTTTAATGATGAATTGGATTGTGGTTATTTTAAGGAGACATCGTTATTGATGAAATGTCCTTGTTGAGTTGCTTTAAAGTAAATAGTTTGTTGAGTGTATTTTGTACCCGAAGAGGCGCAGGGAAAAGAGCTTTAGAGTTTCTTTTCTCTCTGAGATGAATGTTTTCTGTGCACTGTCCTTGTTTTAAACAAATACATAAATAAAATAAATAAAGCAAGAGTACATCTGCTCTAGCCTGAAATAGTAGTAGTAGCAGCAGTAGCAGTAGTAGTAGTAGTAGTAGTAGCAGTAGTAGTAGTAGTAGTAGTAGTAGTAGTAGTAGTAGTAGCAGTAGCAGTAGCAGTAGTAGTAGTAGTAGTAGTAGCAGTAGCAGTAGTAGTAGCAGTAGCAGTAGCAGTAGCAGTAGCAGTAGTAGCAGTAGCAGTAGCAGTAGTAGTAGCAGTAGCAGCAGTAGCAGTAGCAGCAGTGGCGGTAGCGGTGGCAGTAGCAGCGGTGGCAGTGGCGGTAGCAGTGGTAGCGGTGGCGGTGGCGGTGCAGTGGCAGCAGTGCAGCAGTAGCAGGTAGTGTGGCGGTAGCGGTGGCGGTGGCGGTAGCAGTAGCAGCAGCAGCAGCAGTGGTGGCAGCAGTGGTGGTGGTGGTGGCAGCAGTGGCAGCAGCAGTGGCAGCAGTGCAGCAGCAGCAGCAGTGGCAGCAGCAGCAGCAGCGGTGGCGGTGGTAGCAGCGGTGGTGGCGGTGGCAGCAGTGGTGGTGGTGGTAGCGGTGCAGGTGGCGGTGGTGGCGGTGGTAGCGGTGGCGGTGGTGGCTGGCGGTGGCGGTGGTGGCGGCAGCAGCAGCAGCGGCAGCGGTGGTGGTGCAGCAGCAGCAGCAGCAGCAGCAGCAGCGGTGTAGTGGTGGTAGTAGCAGTAGCAGCGGTAGTAGTAGTAGCGGTGGTAGTAGTGGTAGTGGTGGCAGTGGCAGCGGTGGTAGTAGCAGCGGTAGCGGCGGTGGCGGTAGCGGTGGCAGTAGCAGTAGTAGCAGCAGTAGTAGCAGTAGTAGCAGTAGTAGTAGTAGCAGTAGCAGCAGTAGCAGCAGTAGCAGTAGTAGCAGTAGTAGCAGTAGTAGCAGTAGCATTAGTAGTAGTAGCAGTAGCAGTAGTAGCAGTACAGGGCTGTCAAGTTTTGAGCGGGGTCGTCCGTGAGACTGTAATTTCCGAGGACGGGGGGGGGGGGGGGTGGGGGGTTCGAGTGAACAATTTTTCCCGGGGGGGGGCGCCACGTCGAATTGCGTGTTGAGAGCCCTGTTTGTCTAAAGAGCAAACTTAAACTACAAAGCAACTAATGAGAGTTATATAAATGAAGTTATTACCTGATGGTTCTCAGTTTGTTTTATCATCACCGCACTCTGTCCGGGGCGGGGGGGAGCGGGACATTTTTAACGGATTCATGTAAGAGTCTGGTTAATGCACCGGGCCCGCGGCTCACCGCGTCTCACCATGGGCAGTTCGGCTCTGTAAGCCGTCGTGGGGGACACGTTACGCACATACGGAGACACCGGGACCGGAGTCGGTGCGTCTCAGAGGAGACGTGGCACCGGGACTGAGGCTCAGGACGTGCCCGGGGGACGGCGCGTCTGCTCCGGCCTCCGCTCGGACCGTGCGCCCGGAGCAGGGGGAGTTTTTTTTTCACTGAAAACGCGCGCAGCCTGCATAAACTAAGCCACACAGACCGATTTTCTGGGCAAAAAAAAAAAAGAAAAAAAAATAGAAAGAAATCAGCGTGAGAAATGCCATGTGTGGCGTGTGAGCGTGTGAACACGTCGAATTGCGTGTGTCACATTCTCAATGCGTGAGACTTGAGAGCCCTGCAGTCGCAGTAGTAGCAGTAGTAGTAGTAGCAGTAGTAGTAGCAGTAGTAGCAGTAGCAGTAGTAGTAGTAGTAGTAGCAGTAGTAGCAGTAGTAGTAGTAGCAGTAGCAGTAGTAGCAGTAGTAGTAGTAGCAGTAGTAGTAGTAGCAGTAGCAGTAGTAGTAGTAGTAGTAGTAGTACCAGTTCCCTCTCCAGCTTGTGCTTATCTTCAGCCTCCTTCAGCAGGAGGTTGGCCTGGTTCAGCTTCGTCTCCAGGAGCTGCTCCTTTAAGTCACGATGTTTAAAAACTTTCTCCAGATTCTGAAACACAAAACACATTTGACTTTTATGAGACATTTTCACACAAAGTTTATTTCTACACAAAAGTCCTGGCGAAATAAAACACACCAAAAAACACACTAAATCTGTTCATAAAAGATAAAGATTTGGACTAGAAAAAACAGACAAAGTTCTAATGTGCTTCACATTCCTGTGTTACCAAATATTTCACTATATTTGACTCTAGCGTCACATTTAAAAAGTGGAAATTAAAGGTCAAGATGTTATTGTTTTGCCTAAACTTTTGTCCAGTTGATAAATTGAATTTCTCCTTTTGCTGGTTTGCCTAAATGTTCCACAGTAAGGAATTAAACCTATATCTCCATAGAAACAATATCTAACAATCCAAGAGGCAACTCTGCTCACTATATGAACACAGGTTTTTCAAGCTGTTTTTAAGCAATAAAAATCAGTTTTATGCAAAATGGATGATCATACTGTGGAACATTCCAGGCAATAAAATCTCCATGGAGACAAACAAATTGCATAACCTCTCGCAGAAAGATTACACAATGCACCTTTAAATGGCCACATCTCAAATTGACAAGTTTTTCTGTTGAAGAGTCTGCCACCTGCTTGTTTCCATGGAAACATTATTGCTATGAATAATCTACAGTATATACTACAGTATACACTACAGTATATACAGTATACACTACAGTGTACACTACAGTATACACTACAGTATATACTACAGTATATACTACAGTATACACTACAGCAGGGGTCTTCAACGTTTTTCAGGCCAGGGACCGCCAAACAGATGGCGAACTGGGCCAGGGACCCCCTACTATATATACGGCATAGAATTGTGTTTTATATTAAATTGAGCTTAGTGTCATGTATAAACATTGCCTCTCTGTTATGGTACATCCAATACAAGGAAATAATACGCAGGTTAATACTGTATTTTACACTATAAAATATAAAATTATATTATTTTAAAGTGAAATCAAAAGATTTCGCGACCCCCCTGCAGTACCTCCGCGACCCCCCTAGGGGCCGCGACCCCCCTGTTGAAGACCTCTGCACTACAGTATACACTACAGTATACACTACAGTATATACTACAGTATACACTACGGTATATACTACGGTATATACTACAGTATACACTACAGTATATACAACAGTATATACTATATATATATATATATATATATATATATATATATATATAGTAGTATAGTAGTAGTAGTAGTAGTAGTAGTAGTAGTAGTAGTAGTTAGTACTCACAGCCTCCCCTTGCGTCGTACTGTGTGATGTAGTAGTAGTAGTAGTAGTAGTAGTAGTAGTACAAGTAGTAGTAATAGTAGTATTTAGTACTCAAAGCCTCCCTTGTGTCGCACTGTGTGATGTAGTAGTAGTAGTAGTAGTAGTAGTAGTAGTAGTAGTAGTTAGTACTCACAGCCTCCCTTGCGTCGTACTGTGTGATGTAGTAGTAGTAGTAGTAGTAGTAGTAGTTAGTACTCACAGACTCCCTTGCGTCGTACTGTGTGATGTAGTAGTAGTAGTAGTAGTAGTAGTAGTAGTATTTAGTACTCAAAGCCTCCCTTGTGTCGCACTGTGTGATGTAGTAGTAGTAGTAGTAGTAGTAGTAGTTAGTACTCACAGCCTCCCTTGCGTCGTACTGTGTGATGTAGTAGTAGTAGTAGTAGTAGTAGTAGTAGTAGTAGTTAGTACTCACAGACTCCCTTGCGTCGTACTGTGTGATGTAGTAGTAGTAGTAGTAGTAGTAGTAGTAGTAGTATTTAGTACTCAAAGCCTCCCTTGCGTCGTACTGTGTGATGTAGTAGTAGTAGTAGTAGTAGTAGTAGTTAGTACTCACAGACTCCCTTGCGTCGTACTGTGTGATGTAGTAGTAGTAGTAGTAGTAGTAGTAGTAGTAGTAGTAGTAGTAGTAGTAGTAGTAGTAGTAGTTAGTACTCACAGACTCCCTTGCGTCATACTGTGTGATGAGCCCCTTGAGCTTCTCGGCCAGAGCGCTGTTCTCCTGCAGGAGCCTGGTGTTCCTGGTGCTGTGCTCTTCGATCTGGGCCTGGATCTCCGTCAGCGTTCCCTGGAAGTGACTTGTGATCTCCTTACGCTTCAGGTCATCCTCTCGGCACCGCTGCAAAGTCTCGTCCTGAAACACACAGAGTCAGAAAAGCTAACAGAGTTCATCACAATAATGTAGAGTCCCTGTATACTACAGTATATATTGTAGTATATACTGGAGTATACAGTATACTACAGTATATACTGAGATGGAGGCAGGTGCTGTGTAACTGTCAGATCTCTGCTCATTCTCTGCACAGTTCTGGTGTGTTAGTAGTATAGTTGTAGTAGTTACAGTAGTACTATAGTAGGAGGTATAGTATTTTTACCTTTAGCGTCTTATTGTGCCTCTGAAGCTCCCTGCACAGTCCCTCCAGTTTGCTTCGCGCTAACACGGCGCGGCTGTGCTCGGCCTGGAGCTGCTCCTTCTCCTTCAAAACCTGCAGCAGCCTCTTCTGCAGCAACTTCAACTGTTTCTGATCACTGCGGTGCTCCTCCAACTATAACAGACAAGGAATAGAACCCACAACCTCAGACAGACAGGGAATCAAACCCACAACCTCAGAGAGACACGGAATAGAACCCACAACCTCAGAGGAGAACAGTCTCTCTCAGGCCTAAAGTAATATAATAATATCTAGAGACACTTCTAAGCCGCCATGGTTCTGATGTGGCTCTGTACAGTGGTCCCTTGTTTATCGTGGGGGTTATGTTGTCAACCTTAATTTTGTTTTGTTCAACCTGTAAATAAAAGCTGCCTAATGGCTGTTGGACCCACACACTGATTGGTCTGCGTTCTTATTAAAGTTTACCTGTAGACCCTGTAAGTGGTACATATATTGATATATAGTATTTTGTTCTGACCAGTTCTGCATGTTTCTTCATCACAGCCTCCAGCTTCTTCTCTGGCGTCTCCAGTTTGTTGAGACTCTGCATCAGCTGCATGGCCTCTTTCCCTACAACAACAGAACCACACCAAACTTTAAAGACATTTCACTTTATTTTACACATAAATTCTCACATCTTTATCTCCACGGGGGAGAAAGAATGAGCGGTATGAAGCGTGCGGATCAGATATCATAAATAAATCCAGAATTCCGGATTTAAAAGTGCGTTTTTATTTCCAGGTGGTTGTAGGAATGTCAGCGTGAGACATGGACACGTTAAATCAGATCAAATACCTGCCGTCTGCCACACTCAAAAGAGTCTTATAATGGGTTTTACAAAGGGGCATAAAAAGAACAAGTGTAAATGTAGAGAGAGATTCAGTCTTAAAGGTCCTATATTACACAAAAATTAAGCACAGTGGAGCACTTCCTGTATTACTGCATGACATAACGAGGTGGAACAGAGTGTTTTCTGTGCGAGAGAAGAACTCAGCCTAAATCTGCAAGGTTTCTGTGTTAAACGTGTGTGAATGAAACAAACACACACTGTGGAACATTCCAGGCAGAGCACTGACATCTCCATAGAAACAAGCAGGTGACGGACCCTCAACCAAAAAGTTACATAGTGTATTTTTAAGTTGCTCTACTGAGACAACTTTTCATTCACTCCATCCACATGTGATTGTATTTATATATTTCAATAGCCACAGTTGCCCTGGGGTAAATTAACAGAAATGTGGCTGTAAATCTGCCCCAACAGCCCCAACAACCACCACCACTCACCACTCACTGATTGACCAGTTTGACCTGGTTTATGGTTCATGTCTTTGTAATTCCTGGGACTATCCACATGAAACAAAAACTGGCACAAATTTCAGCGTCTTCTCTGTCCGGAGAAATAAACAATAGTGGAATTATTTGTTAAGTTTCAGAGAATGGTGCCATTATTCAACTCCGAAGACGTGAGTGTTGTCAGTTGTAAGATCTTAAAGAGGTTTCACAATCAAATAATGAGAAGGTTCAACATTTGTGGATCAGAAGTTTGGAAAACAGTAAATCTCCCATAGAGTTATTGGTGGGGGTTTTTATTAGTGGGAATGTGATGATATCATTCTCCCAGAAGGGGGCAAGGGCCAGTTTTCCCCATTGATTACACTGGACTTTAACATGAAATATCCAAATTATTAATTCACAAATGTCTCAATGTCACAAAAGTGTGTGTGAGGTCGATATATACTGACTAAACCCAAGAACTAAACTGTATTACAACATTTTGCTTTATGACAATATTAATTTGAGCTGCCCCCCATAGAATGCTGTGATATAATCATAATAGTAGTAGTAATAGTAGTAGTAGTAGTAGTAGTAGTAGTAGTAGTAGTAGTAGTAGTAGTAGTAATAATAGTGTTGGTTTATATTGTAAATTCTGTGCTAAAACCATCCAGTAAATTCTAGAATAGGGGTTGATGCAAAACTACATTGTAAAACCTGTGGAAATGTTAAATGAATAAAGACTTAATTAATTAGGAAAAGCTTGTGTCCAAAGAAATACAGTGGTACCTCACCTTACGAATGACCCAACAAATGAAAATTTCAAGTTACAAAACGCCTTCACGTTAAATTTTGGTCTCTAGATACGAAAGAAAATTCAAGTTACGAAACGCGAAATCTCAAAAATTCAAATAATGCGCGCTCAGCCACACACATTATACGCTTTTCTCAGACTGGATTTAAACTTTTCTCACATTTGTCTCTCGTTTAAACACTCAAACTTTCATAGATTTTCAACAAAATTATTAATAGTGAAGTGTGGGGGGAAGGGGGAGGGGGGAGAAGACTGCACTCTGACACGTGTGATAGCGCACATGACCCGGCGCGGAGCTGACAGCAGGTCTAGACCAAGGTCTAAACCTGGACTGGACCAGGACTAAACCAGGACTAAACCAGGACTAGACCAGGTGGATTAAAGCAGCGAGGAGGGGACTGCACGCAGTCTGAGCGAATGAACGCATGAACGAGACCCATGCAAGAGCCGCGGTCGTCTAGACCTCCTCTAGACCTGACCAGGTCTAGAGGAGGTCTAGAGGAGCCGCGGTGGTCTGGACTAAACCAGGACTAAACCTGGACTAAACCAGGAGGAGCCGCGGTGGTCTGGACTAAACCAGGACTAAACCTGGACTAAACCAGGAGGAGCACGCGGCTCTTGCATGGGTCTCTTTCATGCGTTCATGCGCTCAGACTGCGTGCAGTCCCCTCCTCGCTGCTTTAATCCACCTGGTCTAGTCCTGGTTTAGTCCTGGTTTAGTCCAGGTTTAGTCCTGGTTTAGTCCAGGTTTAGTCCTGGTCCAGTCCAGGTTTAGACCTTGGTCTAGACCTGCTATCAGCTCCGCGCCGGGTCATGCTGCGCTATCACACGTGTCAGAGCGCAGTCTTCTCCCCCCTCCCGCTTCCCCCCACACGCTTCACTGTTAATAAATTTTGTTGAAAATCTATGAAAGTTTGAGTGTTTAAACAAGAGACAAATGTGAGAAACACACAGAACACAATGTTACACTATAAAAAAAGTTACACTATAAAAAAAAACTTGGATCGGGGCCTTGGAACGGACCAGGCTTTTTCCATTGAAATAGCTACTCAACTTACGAATTTTTCACGTTACGAAACCACTTCTGGAACGAATTAATTTCGTAAGGTGAGGTACCACTGTATAAGTATAATTTTTGCCGTTTTATTAAGTTTGTCTGAAACACAAAATGCAGACCCTTGTTCTTCTGATCTTGCTCTTACCCAGGTTCTTGAGCATCTTCTTCTCTTGTTTCTGGTCCTTCCTGGTGATGGGGGCGAGCTCTTCTGAGTCATCCTGGTCTGTGGGGGGTTCCAGGGGGGTCTGGGAGGGCGGGGGTGAGGTCATGCTCCCCTCGGCTGGGCACCCTGAGGTGGGGGGGTCCGAGGGGGAGCTCTGGTAGGTGCTGATGATGTCCTCCAGCCTCTGTCCCAGGTCTTCTGTCAGGTCAACGTCTTTGGACTGAGGAGCGGGGCTTACCTCCATGATCACAAACACTGTAAGGAAATACAGTTGTTGTTTTTTTTATTTAAATTTGTCTTTTTTTTTCTTTTTTCTTTTTTTTAAAGGTGCATTGTGTAACTTTTCTGGTGGAGGGTCTGTCACCTGCTTGTTTCTATGGATATGCTATTGCTTTGCTTCAAATGTTCCACAGTATGACAGCTCTACCTTACATTTATTCACTTACAGGTGGTTTTATAGCATTTGACAGGCCAGGAAAGTTACACAATGCAGCTTTAATTTAAAAGCCCTGCACTTTTTC
>JAVJIX010000108.1:1972500-2162500 GCA_036785185.1 Paratrypauchen microcephalus
ACAATAATGCTTCATGGATCACCACATTAAAATCGAACTCCAAACATGTTCACAAACAGGTGGAGGTGGGGAGAACTTCTCATTTTTATGTCCATACATTGAAAACACCATATTTTGTACATTATTTCATATTTTGCCCTTCAAATTACATTAACTTGAAATTGAATTAGTAACGTTACTCTAACTTATGCACAATACAGTTTTTTGGCTTCTCCACCTCCACCCACCTCTGTTCACAAATACATGGGGCCTGTAGGTGGCCATGCTTGTAATATAACCACATCCAACTAGTTATAAGAACAAAACATTTTTAAGTAAGTTGAGACAAATAATTTGACTGTGTTTGATCTGAAAAAGTTCTGATTAAATAAATAAAATGAGTAAAAGTGGACTTACCGGGAGTCGGGCTGCAGTGGGAGAAAGAGTGGAAGAGTGGAGCGGAGAACCACCATGCGGAGACCAGAACAGCTGAGATAAGTGGAGCCCAAAATAACCCCCAAGTGTGGACGACAGGGGGGGAGGGGGAGAGGGAGAGATACCCCACTCCCAGAGGAGAGGGCCCAAGGGTGGGGAGGAAGGAGTGGGGGTGAGGATGACACCCACAAGGTCCTGGTGGGAGGAAAAATGGACAGTTCTTCTGCAGGCATGGGGAAGTCAAGGAAGGCGTCCATTTTGTGCGTTGAAGTTTTGCTTGTTTTATAATTAAGATAGGATAAGACTTTATTGATCTCACACAGGAGAAATTTACTTGCCACAGTAGCTCCAGGACATTTGGACAAGAAAGAAAGTGCATGCAGGCAAGAATGGGATAAAGTAAGTAATAATAAAAATAGTAATATAATAAGTAATAATCTAATAATGGAAGGTGAATTAGTCTTACATCTGCACCATCTGCCCTTCCGACCACCACCAACACTCAAACACCACACTCATTCCAGCCAATGTGAGTGAAGTGTCTTGCCTAAGGACACAACAACGTTTTTTTCACTGCTGTCCCACTGTGGCACCTGGTATTTCCAGCGCTCTCCCATCCCATCCAAGCACTTCTGAGATTATACAAGATCAGGCTTTGATAAGGAGGTTTTGAGTAAATTTACTAAAATACTGTATAGGCTAATGATATTTTCTGATCTGTTCTAATGTCGTTTCCTCATCACAAACAGACCTGGAGTTGTGTTTTGTTTCATTCACACACAAAGAGTTCTTCTCTCAAACAGAAAACACTGTTCCACGTTCTGATGTCATGTGGTAATACAGGAAGTGTCCATACATCTACAACAGAATCATTTGGATCATTTTAGCCCTGGAATTGCCGATTTGTACTGAAAACTACACAGCTTCATCATAAGTTGGAACAGAGCATTTGGAGTTTTGGAGGTTACTCAGACATGTGTGAATGAAACAAAACACAACATGTGTTTTTGATGAGGTAACGACATTAAAACATGACTTAAAGCTCACATGGGAGGGCATCTGACACACAAGCATACAGGGGGATGTGAGGGCATCTGACACACAATAGTATAATATTGCTATCTCTCCCCTCACTCCCCCTCTCCTCTCCTCTCCCCTCACTCCCCCTCTCCTCTCCTCTTCCCTCACTCCCCCTCTCCTCTCCTCTCCTCTCCTGTCCCCTCACTCCCCCTCTCCTCTCCTCTCCTCCCCTCTCCTCACTCCCCCTCTCCTCTCCTCTCCTCTCCCTCCCCTCTCCTCTCCTCTCGTCTCCTCCCCTCTCTCCTTGGGCTAAAGTTATTTTTGGATCCTGTTTCTTCTGCAGTGCCCGCCTCTCACCACATGAGGTCACCACTGGGCACAGGTCCAGGCTCGTGCCCAAAGACAAAGAGCAGAGTGACGTCATCTGCAAACTCCTGCTGTAGTGACGTCATCTCCACAAACAAACGGGATTTACAAATATGCACCGGAGTACTCACATACATTTAGTTGAGTAACTTGAAGAAATGGGCCTCATACTTAACAGTGCTCTTACTGTGAGTAAATGTAAAGAGACAAACTTTATGTGACAATATGAAATGACTCAGAGTGGGAAGAGGAACCAATATGAAATGATTTGAGCCCCCCAACACAGCAAGGCCAATTACATTGCCTGGATTGGTGTTACCAGGGCCCCACCCTGGAGCCAGGCTTGGGATAGGTTCTTCACAGCGAGCATCTGGTGGCCGGGCCTTTCCCCTCGGGGCCCAGCCAGGCACAGACCGGGGGCCGTCCTCCCGTGGACCCACCACCCGTAGAAGGACCTATAGGGGCCGGTGCAGGGAGATCTGGGCGGCAGTGAAAGGCAGGGGCCTCGACGATTGGATCTCTGGACATGGGGACTAGCTCTGGGACATGGAATGTGACCTCGCTGGGGGAGAAGGAGCCCGAGCTCATGCAGGAGGTTAAGCTTTAGAGGAGCCAGCTGAGGTGGCTCGGGCATCTGTTCCGGACGCCTCCCTCAGGAGGTGTTCCGGGCATGTCCCACCAGGAGGAGGCCCCGGGGAAGACTCAGGACATGCTGGAGGGACTATGTCTCTCGGCTGGCCTGGAAACGCCTTGGGGTCCCCCCGAATAAGTGGAAGAAAATGGATGTGCAGAAACAGAGCGACAGCGGCCAAATTATAATTGTTCACCATTGCTGGTCTGGCGAAGCGCTCTCTTGTTTCCAAGCATAGTGGCACTCATGTCAGTGACTTGTGCCCACTGACATGGCACGGTGGCACCGCCCGTGGCCACGACGGCAGAAAAATTGTAACCAGAGCACGAATCGCTCTCCCTTTTCCAAACACTCAATGCCACACTATAGTGACACTCATGGCATCCAATAGCACAGACTGGCACTGCCAATTGCCGCGAAAGCGGCATAATAGTAATTGTTAACCATTGTAAACACCAAAAATGTGTATTGGGCAAGTGAGTAATCGACGAGGTCAATGACGAGCGCAACACGCTTATTCTTATTATTTTCCTCGACACTTTTTTCAGGTTTTGGGTACTTCCCACCGACAAAACTCATGAAATTTTGCACAAAATTCAAGTATGCCAAAAAAGGAATTTACAAATAATCTCTATTAAAAAATCTTTAAAAATGGCTCGACAGCGCCCCCTGGAAAATCAAAATACATTGCGCTTATGGCTATACCTGAAAAATGAACTTTGTCGTAGACAAATGAAATTCGGACGGTGGATAGGTCATGTCGTTCCAAACTAAAAAATATATTATGCCGAAGGCGCATTTTCCTGTCCTCGTATTTTAATGAACTCCTCCTATTTTTGAGAAATCATTTGAAGGTACAGTGTAGAGCTTTCTGGAGGTGGAAAAATGAAGTTAACGCTTTGCAACATTGTCCATGGAGATAGATGTGTTTTATCCCATTCTGTGGAAGATTATTACTTCTATGGAAACAAGCAGGAGAAAACCCTCCTCCTGAGCGTCAGCTTTGACCTCGAGTCAGTAAGACCTCAATTTAAACAAATATGACAAACAGTATGTCAAAATCACTCACTTGAAATATCAAAGAACAATCTGAATGCCGATTTGTGGTTTGTGATAATTTGAAGAAAAGATACAAAATAATAAATATAACGTTAGAAATACAGTTTTATATGATTTCTTAAGTGTTATTTTCCATTCACAGTGGCAAATCCAATGCATATGTAGTACCAAGAAAGTACCTGTGTTTGTCAAAATAAAGACCAAATCATTTCACCTTCAGAGGCAGTTAAACAAATGTTATTATAATATATA
Source organism: Paratrypauchen microcephalus (assembly GCA_036785185.1). Classification (NCBI taxonomy): domain Eukaryota; kingdom Metazoa; phylum Chordata; class Actinopteri; order Gobiiformes; family Gobiidae; genus Paratrypauchen; species Paratrypauchen microcephalus. The sequence continues at coordinate 1,976,243 of JAVJIX010000108.1, forward strand.
TTTTAAAGGTTTTACATATCTACATATGCTCCCTTTAAAACTGTGCTGTTTTTGCCTCATTCACATTTTAACTTTTAAAAACTTTTAAAAACTTTAACAATTAAAAATTCTCCCCAAATTCAATACTGCAAAAATAGTTGAAATCATATAAACACACGTCTGTACAAAGCACTGGATGAGGGCGGGTCAGAACCACTCACACAAATGAATCGTATTATATATATCGTATAATAATAATGAAACTCCTTCAATTTGATACAATATTTGAGGTTTATTCCAGTTTAAATGAAGAGTTGATGGTCTTAGCCCCTTTTGGAGAAGTGTGCATCGTTTCACACAAAAACAACAAAAACTGGAATGTAAAATCTTCAATGTTTGAGCCAAAAATGATAAAGATACAAGTGCAAAACCAATGAAAAACACATTTAAAGGTAATATAGTCACATGGTTTTAAAAATGAGCCAATGCGTCTCAAAATATGTGAACAGGAATCAGTTAGAAGCATTTTTAATAAATAGTGCACAGTTTTAAAATCCAATAACTGCCAATCCAAAAAAGCATAGATTACGGTTGCTAGATCCACTCGTGTGTTGCCAGTTAGACGGGAATTCAACACAAACCAAAGTAAATGATCATAATAAATAAAAAGGCTTTCTGATTCAAAATTAGATCAAATCTAAAACGGTGCACTATGTAACTTTTCTAATAGTCTGCTTTGCCTGAAATGTTCCGCAGTCTGGCATTACACAGCCACTATATTGCTAAAAGTATTCCCTCACCCATCCAAATAATGGAAATCAGGACTTCCAATCACTTCCATGGCCACAGGTGAATAAAATCAAGCACCTGGGCCTGCAGACTGTTTCAACAAACATTTGTGAAAGAATGGATCGTTCTCAGGAGCTCAGTGAATTCCAGTATGGTACTGTGACAGGATGTCACCTGTGCAACAAGTGCAGTCGTGAAATTTCCTCACTCCTAAATATTCCACAGTCAACTGTCAGTGGGATTATAACAAAGTGGAAGCGATTGGGAACGACAGTAACTCAGCCATGAAGTGTTAAACTGAGGGGCGGGGTCAGCGGGCTGAGGTTGCCAACTTTCTGCGGAGTTGATCGCTACAGATTTCCAAACTTCATGTGGCCTTCAGATTAGCTCAAGAACAGTGCAGAGAGAGCTTCATGGAATGGGTTTCCGTGGTTGAGCAGCTGCATCCAAGACAAACATCACCAAGTGCAATGCAAGGCGCCGGATGTAGTGGTGTAAAGCACGCCGCCACTGGACTCTAGAGCAGTGGTGACACGTTCTCTGGGGTGACGAATCGTGCTTCTCCATCTGGCAGTCTGATGGACAAGTCTGGGTTTGGCGGTTGCCAAGTGTAAAGTTTGGTGGAGGGGGATTATGTTGTGGAGCTGTTTTTCAGGAGCTGGACTTGGCTCCTTAGTTCCAGTGAAAGGAACCAAGAGATTTTGGACAATTCCATGCTTTCAACTTTGTGGGAACAGTTTGGAGATGGCCCCTGTGCTCCAGTGCACAAAACAAGGTCCTTAAAGACATGAATGAGAGAGTTTGGTGGGAGGGGGGGGGGGTGAACTTGACTGGCCTCCACCTGATAGAACACCTTTGGGATGAATTAGAGCGGAGACTGAGAGCCAGGCCTTCTCGTCTAACATTAGTGTGTGACTTCACGAATTTATCTCTGGAAGAATGGTCAAAAATTCCCATAAACACACTTCTAAACCCTGTGGACAGCCTTCCCAGAAGAGTTGAAGCTGTTACAGCTGCAAAGGGTGGACCGATGTCATATTAAACCCTATGGATTAAGAACGGGATGTCACTTAAGTTCATATGTGAGTCAAGGCAGGTGAGCAAATACTTTTGGCAATATTATGTCTATATTTACATAAAGAAAAGCAGGTGACGCTAAAAGCAATTTTCTTAGCAATAAAATGTCTGTAATTGAATGAATGCAAGATAGATATTTTTACCGCCATACTGCAGGACTTTCAGGCAAAACAATAACATCTCCATGGAGACAAGCAGGTCACAAATACTACGTGAGAATAGTTACACAGTGCTTCTCTAAGTGGTTAAAATTTCAATTTCTCCTTGCTTGTAAAAATTCAGTTTAGAATTGTGAAATTACACAAAGAGATCTCAGTCCAAGTTGCCAGAACAACAAAAACAATTCTTAAATTGGAAAATTAATGCAAAAATGTTTTTTAAAAAAACAACCCATATATATATATATATATATATGTGTATATATATATATATATATATCACACGTTGCAGTCTGAGTTGCTAAATCCACAAAAAATATCTTGTTAAATGGGAAAAAATGCATAAATGTTACTAAACTAAAACTGTAGATGTGGCTTGATGCATATATTACCTTTAAACACTGTGAAATCTGATGAAGAGAGAAGGAGGAGGAGAGAAGGAGGAGATAAGGAAGAGGGAGACAGTTTAAAGAAGAAGCGATATTAGCAATAACATTAGCCTTGGCGGCTCACTGCATAACTGCTGCATATTAAGTACAGATATACGCTCATATAAATAGTAGTCAAATATTAACCAGTATCAATAAGTGCTTACGTTTCTAATTATATATATATATATATATATATATATATATATATATATATATATATATATATATATATACATACATACATATATATATATATATTTATAAATACATTTTACAGTATTGTCCTCTAGTTTGTGCAAGAGCAAATTCCCATGCATTGATAAAAACCACAACATTGAGAAACAAAAAGGAAAAATATAAAGAAAATATATAAAGAAAAACAAAAATCAAGCTGCATTGTTTGATAAAGCCGATAAAGTTCTGTTCATTTGAAAATATACAGAGCAAATGAAAGGCACAACCCCTCACGTCCACAGCACCAAAATCGCACCACAGCGCCACATTTTGGTCACACCAGGTTCCATCTTACACACCAGTCCCTTTAAAGAATCTCAAAGTCCGGCTCACAAAGCAGGTTTAACCAAGTCTGAGTTTAAACTTCATATGTTTCTCAAATGTGTGAAGCAGTCACATGATCATGGAGATAAAGGTTTTAGTCCAAATAGAAACTTTCCAAGCATGAGCTCAAACACAGTCAGGGATGCACTGATACGATTCGATACTGATATCAAATATCAACACTGATACTGGCTCAGGTATCAATGGATATGCTGGTTGGGCCTGTAATTGGATGTAGTAAGATTTACAGGATGATTTTGTCCTAGAACATCTCATCATGTTTGAACTTTTATTCATACAAATCTGTTCTGTAATGATGTGAAGGATAAATAACAGTTGCATAACACTATTGAATCTCTTGTGTAATAAGTTAACTTTGTTTTAAAGAAATAACTGACATTTTCTCCTACACTGGTCAGTTAATATATACTGGTACAGATACTTAAAGTCAAAGTATTGATACTGGTATTGCTGGTTTTCAGATTCGAGAATGTGATGATGTCAGAGTCCCACATTTCCCTGTTCATTACAATGGACTTTGCCATTAAATATCCAAAAGGTAAATTTGCAAATGTTGAACCTGACCATTTCTATTAGTGAGCAAACACATTAACGTCTTATATGATGACAAAATTTGCATTTCAGCAATATTTATTTGAGCTGCCCCATCTGTATTAAAAAATATTGGCCTATAGGATGGTGTGATGTCATCTGAAACACAGCAATAGGAAGTGAAAAAGCTGGATCTGTGCATCTTTGAAGGAGGTGGAACAGAGAACATTTACTTGTGTGTTTAATTTGTTATATTTACTATAAAATGTTGTGATCAGCAGTTAAATGCTAAAGGTGACATGTTAAATGTAATGAAAACACTACAGTCAGTGGGATACTATGAACGGAATGTGTTTTATTAGTGTCTGTTTATTATTGTCTAACAACAAATATGTGTAGCACCACAGACTTTGAGGGCACAACTCGGCATTAGGGATTCCTAGATACTATTTTTTTAGTTGTTGTGGCACAGTGATAGTCATGATGGGGGAGGGCTTAGCTTAATGTCATGCAAATTAGGCAAGGAGGGCTGAAGAGACCAAACTTCGAGAAGAATTTTCTCGGATTTAGAAAATGTGGTATGGCTGCTTTCAAATAGAGACAACTTTTTAAAATATGGTCAGATTTTCACATGTAAGACACCATTGGAAAGCTTAGAACCTGTACTTTCAGAATCTGAGAATAACTCAAAACGCCTCCGCGACGACTTGGTATTGGTTTTCCTGCGGTTGGACACATATGTTAAAAGTGTGATTTACAGTGAAAAGTAAGAAATGGACTTAGAGTTGGTGGTTCAATCAATGCAACAAACACTGCCTACTGTGGTTGTGTCCTCGAGCAAAATACTTTGACCTTTATACTCTTAAGTCTGAGCCTGAGCTTGAAGTGAGTAAATGTAAATCAGACCCCCCAGGATTTCACGGGCATTTTTTGTGATTGTTTCGGGCTAAAATGCCTGAATTTGCGTGAGCTTTTCCAAAAAGTTGCGATGAAAGTTGCGGTGCTTTTAAGGTTTTTGTTGCGATTTTGTTGCGGGAGGAAGCGAAAGTTGCGATAAATAGTTGTGATTTTCCCTTTTTGTAATTAAAATTGAGTAATATTTTGAATACTGAGTTATTACTGACAAAAAATAATACAAAGACACAGAGATCACAGATATGGTCCTAAAACAACCTTACCAACATCGAAAATAAATTACTACTACGAGGGGAACGGTTTCGCGCGGTCTTTTGCTGTTATTTTTGTGGACATGTTTCTTTGCCATTAGAAGCCGTGTCCCAATTCCCAGAGTGCACAGTTCGGAGCGTGGCCCGAAGGGCATGTGCGTCACACATTTCGACATTTCACACCGGTGCGACGACTGCTGTCCCACTTCTTTTTTGTCCCATGCGCAGTTAACACATGGTCTGAAGACCGCAGTCGTTAAGCGGTCCGCGGACTGCAGTCGGGGCTGAGCAAGTGTGCACCGCCTTGACTGCAGTCTGAGCCCCCTTCGGGCGCTCTGGGAACTGGGACACGGCCGCAGTTTCGTTTTGTCACACGGAAGTAAGGCAGAAGGAAGCTGGTCGACATGAGTTCAATACGTCACCGATGACTGGTCAAAATTAGTAAAAATTGCGGGAAAGTTCCGGTGATTGATCAAAATTGCAACACCGCCCTGAATTCACGGGGATTGGCTGAAGTTGCGTTGAAGTTGTAAAACGCACTGAATCAGAGCTCTCAACTGATAAACCCATGCTTGAATACGTTTCCACGGCAACAAATTCAGAGTTTAGTTGAACATAGATTTTCAGCTATCAGTTTATCATACTCAGACTTAGATAATCCTGCTCTCATGAACCAGGCTCTGTTTAAATTGCACTACTGCATTTTCACACTTGATATGATACATGGACCACAGTCTATATTCAAACAGTGAAATACATAAGCCTCTAGTATAGGGTATAGGGTGTAGGGTATAGGGTATAGGGTACAGGGTATAGGGTACAGGGTATAGGATATAGGGTGTAGGGTTTGGACAGGTCTGTACACTCATATCACTGATGTGCAACTACGCTCAAACAAAGGCAAGATTAGCTTCGCTGTATTGCACTGGCACCCTTAAAATGATTTCTTCTCAAGTTATAATATTTAAAATGTCTCTAAAAGTGTCTCAGCTCCACAGAGTTCAAACAGGATCGAGACCGGGACTAGACCAGGATCAGAACCCGGTCCAGATAGGGTCCAGAGGGAGTTTGTATTGCCTCAAAGCAGCAGAAATGAGGTGACAAGGAGAGGAGGGGCAGGCTGCGTTCAAGGACCAAGGGACTGGTCAGGAAAACTGAAATGACTTTAGAATTTGTGATAGCTGGTAGACGTGTTAAATAAACGATAGTTCTATATTGAACAAGAAGTTAGAGTAGGTTAGAGTAGATTTTTTTTGTTCTTTTTTGAGATCAGAGCTAAAACAAAAGTACAAGTAAGGTTGAATATTATTAGTAGAATTTCAACCCAGAGTTATTACATGTTACTACATTATTCTGTATATCTTTCTTCATATATTTGAGGTCTTCTGTGTGTATCTAAAATGTAGAAAGTCGTAGAAATAAATACATTAAATGAGAAGGTGTGTCCAAACATTTGACTGGAAGTGTACAGCTTTTCTCAAAATAGTAAAGTAGTAAAGTAATGTTGTTGCTATTGCACCTTTTTTTTTTTTGGTTACCACAATTACAAACTCAAACTGAAACTTCCCACACACCCAGAGACACATGAACGCAGCCTGGTCACCTAATGCTGCTCCTCTGTTGTGATTTTTAAAGAGGCGATGGCTTTTAAACACGTCTGGACATTTTCCTCTTGTCCACTGTCCCGAGCAGAGGGGGCGTCCTGCTCCGAATGCCCCGACCCGGCCTCGCTGCTCTGGGGAGAGGCTATAGGCATGTCCCCCGCTGAAGAACCAGGAGGAGGGGAGCTGGGTGGCACCTGTAGCCCACCGACAGGCCTCGCGGGCAGGAGAGAGGGCTGCGTGTGCTGGGAGTGCAGAGGGAGGTGGCTCAGCAGGTTTGGAGGGAGAGAAGGAGCCAACACGGGCTTCTGATCCTGAAGGGAAAAGGGAAAAGCCTGGGTTAAATTAGAATCAAAAATGAAAATATTGGTCTAAGGACAGAGAATGTTCATTTGCTTCTTTTCTATAAAATATTGGTTAATTTGTCTGATTGACCATGCTTATTTCACTGTTGGATTTTCTAACTTTTTTCTAAGTTTTTGTTAAAGGAGAATTAACGTTTTTTACAATCTGAGCCTTATTTCAGTAATAAAACAAGTTGTTTTACTCACCCATAGCACTTTGGTGTCATATGGAGCACTTCCAGAGATGTTTTAGATTTGCGATCTTCGTAACATGAGTTCTCGGGGCATATGTTTGCGGTCTCCAAATAACACAAACTTTAGCACTTTTCAAATCATAGATCATAGATCATAGAATCAGAGATTTATCCATAGTTTCGAGTAGTTGAGGAGGACAGTGCGCATGTGCGGAGTCACAGCTTATTTCACTCTCAGCTCCCGGGACCCAAACATGAAACGCAAAGCTGTAAATTATGGATAAATCTCGGATTACAGGCCACTTTTGACTCAAGCGAAAGTGTAGACTAAGACATTGAGCTTCTATGATTTGAAAAGTGCTTAAGTTTTTGTTATTTGGAGACAGCACGGGGCACATATTGTATGCCCCGAGCTACGGCTAGAACTCGCATTACGGATATCGCTAATCTAAAACATCTCCGGAAGTGCTCCATATGACACCAAAGTGCTATGGGTGAGTAAAACAACTAGTTTTATTACCGAAATAAGGCTCAGATTGTAAAAAAACGTTAATTCTCCTTTAAAGGGACAGTGTGTAGGATTCGTGGCGCATAGGTGGTTACTAGCTATTCCACTTCCTCTTTTGGCTATGGCAGACCTCGAGGGTCACCCGGACGCGACGTAGCGCCGAAATCTCGCGTGCCCGCGCACGAACCGCGCACCGCTGTATACATAAAGCGCGGTCCCCCGTTCACTTTTTTTTTTTCTTTTCGCATGAAAACACACAATCCCGATCATGATTCATGACAATCTACACATCAAATGAAACCTTACAGTCTCCTCTTTTTGACTATGCAATTCATTTCCCTGCAAAACAATCACTCCCCGAGCACATGGGGCTTTTATACGGAAAAGCACAAAACTTAGCTTACTTAGCTTACCTTTGAAGGCTTTGCACAGGTCAAACTCTGTATTTCATCATAAACTTGGTCTCAATCTGTCCATAAGGATCCAGCGAATAAAATCCAGTAAAACAATTTAGTCCAAAATACGTGTTGTATCCATTACGATGTGTGATCCGGCAGCATGCTTCTTTACACAGGCTCCCCCCTTCCCCCCTCCCCTTCCCCTTCTGTCCTTCTGTCCTTCACTCCCAAACGCAGCGCGGCTAAGCAGCTGTTAGCAGGAGCCGAGGCGAAGGATGAGCCCAAATGTCCTTCTGTGGCTCTCGTATTCAAAATGGCTGCCTCTATATGGGGAAGATCCCCCTTTTATGTGACTATATCTAAGTCCAAAAGAATACTTTGATTTCATGATGGAAGTGAAAAGGCTAGGAAAACAATGTATTTTTGAATGGGTATCTTCAATTTCAGTAATTAACAGGTAAAAATCTTACACACTGTCCCTTTAAGCCCTGAGAGGTAAGTGCTGTTGTAATTTTGGGCTTTACAAAATAAAGTGAATTGGAAATGAGATGTGAGGAGTCACTATACTGTGAATTCAAAAACAGAAGTATGCTGTAGTCGTTCATCTGTGTTGTGAGTTGTGTTGCCATGTTGTGTTGTCTTTGAAAAGGAAGTTGAACAACCCTCTAGCATTAATCAGGTTATACAAGCGCGACAGCTTTTGCAGCTAAACGTAAGGAGAGTTTGAAAAGGGGCTCAGGAGAGATTGCTAAAATACTCTAACATGGATTCATGGATGACATCTAAAACCTCTTCAGGCATGTTTTTAATGAGGGGATAAATGTTATAACGTGGAAGAAATCTTCAAAAAACAGATTTTGCATAATGTTCCCTCTTTAACATTTTAACATTATTATAATATTTTAGGGTACATATTATGTTATTTTTTATTTATGATCTAATGTAGCTTCCTCGTCATAAACAGACCTGGAGTTGTGTTTTCATTCACACACATTTAACACGCAAACCCTTCTTCTCTCAAACAGAAAACGCTCCATTCTCCACCTTGTGACGTCATGAGGTCAAACAGGAAGTGCTCCAATGTGTTTTCACTAGAATCTTTTGGATTATTTCAGCCAATCTCTACTGAACTTAGTTAAAAGGAGCTGTTAACCTGAAAACTACCACTATATGACATCACAAGGTGGAACAGAGCATCTTCAGCTTTGGAGAAGGTAGACAAGACTGTTACTCAAACATGTGTGAATCAAACAAAACACAACTCCAAGTCTGTTTTTGATGATGTTATCGCATTATAACGTGGCTGAAAGCTCACAAGAGTCCATTTTGTGTAATACGGGACCTTTAAATAGTAAATCTGACTTTAACTTACCATCTCCATGTCCTGAGCTCCAAGCTGCTGCTGTTGGACCATCTCGATCTTGGCCTGATACCTGCTCTTCTCCCCTTTGTGCTGATGGGACCCTCTCCTCGGGGACACAGCCCGGAGCACCACTCTCTGTCTTCCCCTCTTCCCCACCTCCGACCCGGGGGACAACGGCCGCTCCAAAGCCCCAGGAGAGAGGTGCTGGATGGGGGTGAAGCTGGGTGACCCTGGCCTGAGCGGAGAAGTGTCCCATCTGGGAGAGGAGCGCCCTCTAGGAGACATCTCTCTGCGCGGTGAGGGGTAACGCAGCCGAGAAGGAGACGGTTCCCTGATGGGAGACTCCCAGCCCGGAGAGAGGAGGCAGGACGAATATGGATCGAACAGGAAGCTCTGGTCTGGAGAGAGGAGAGTGAGAGAATCGTCGTCTGAAGGAGGAGGAGGGTAAGAGCAGCGTTTGGGTACGGCGCCCCCTGCTGGCAGGGAGGTGATGGAGGCAGAGAGGTTGGTGGCGCCCCCTCCTGGCAGCGCGGTGACAGCAGTAGAGGACAGGAGGCAGGGCTGGGGACTGGTGGAGCGTGATCTGAGTTTGGGGGTGGAGTCTCCGTCGTAGTCTTCCTCCTCCTCCTCTTCCTCCTCCTCCTCTTCCTCACCTCCGTCTGAGTCCTCCGCGTCAGAAAACTGGTGTTTGGCTGCAGCTGCCTCCGCCTTCGACTCCACAGGAACATCATCCACTGGAAACACAAGGAACAGAGTTAGACATAGTTTTAAACAGAGATCAACCTATATCTATCTATACAGGGGGGTCCTCGGGTTACGACGGTCTCGGGTTACGACGTTTCGTGGTTACGAACGCGCCCCCATTAAAAAAAATATGTATATATTACGCGTCATTCCGTCTTGCGCGGTTTAGCGTGGTAAGAGATGTAAACAAATGCGAACGGCGCGCGGCGCACGGCGGAAGAATACGCTCTGTTGTGGTTGTAGGGCAGAGAAGACAGCCTCGTGTGCGTGCCCAATGTGGGCAGAAGTACCTGATGTGGGCTCTGATCTGCTCCTATGAAAGCGGCAGTGATAACCAAGCAGCGCAGTGGTCTAATTATTGAGATGGAAAGGTTATTGGTGCTTTGGTTGGAAGATCAAAGGCAAAATCCGGTTTACGACGAAATTCGGGTTACGACGCGTCTTAAGAACGGATCAACGTCGTAACCCGAGGACCCCCTGTATATACCCTCTTCACTCTTAAGTGTCCAAATAAAGCTAGATGCATATTCTTTAAGCAGAAAGTTGCCCCAAGCAAAATATTGGCCAAAATATCAGCCTCTTGTATTGGTTTGCCCAGGCTTCCAGATGAATTGGCCCACATGACTAAAAATACTAAAAAAAAATTTAAGTCTGCCTTCATAACTCAAATAACAAACATTCTGATGTGACACAGAGTTAAAATAAATGTTCCAAGTCCTATTAAAGGTCCCATGGCATGAAATTTTCACTTTCTGAGGTTTTTGAATGTTAATGTGAGCTCCCCTACCCTGTTTAGGCCCCCCCATGGTTAAAAGTTGCGAAATGTCTAAACTGAGCATTTGCGATCCTTTTCTGCGTTACAAAAAATCGGAGCTCAAACGGGCGATTTTGAACAAGGCACCTTATTGACGTCAGATCGAAAAAAGAAATGCAAATGCAGTTCCACCCCGTCTGTCTGTACTCAGCGTCTCTGTAAATCACGCCCAGAGAGTTTGGACTGCGAATGCGCTAGGCAATGCGAAATGCGTTTTTTTATTTGCCTGGAGGCACGTCCAAGTGTTTTTAGGCTCGGAAGTCCTTTATCTGAGCCTCTGGACCTTTGAACAGCAGTGGTTTAATTTTATTTTCTGTGGAAATGTGTTTATTTTTCAATGGAACGCTTCAAATCTCTCCCCCCGTGCAAAAACACGGAAATGGATCAGCTGAGAGCTGCTCCGGGAGAGCGGAGAGTTTGGCCACGCCCCCACCCTCTACTATAGGCCAGCTCTTTTCTCCTCATTTGCATTCAAGCAACAACGCCCAGAATAAAGTGTTTGAGAGAGATATTTATGACTCTTTCTCATCTTATCTATGTTTCTCATGCACTGAGTCTTGATTTTGAAGAAGGATTCATTTACAGTATTAGGGAACCATTAAGGAGCCATATAAAAGCATCAAGAAGTACCATGTCATGGGATCTTTAAAAGTGTGGTGGCTCAGTTAAACTTGCGTCAAATGCATCATTTTAAATAATTTACTTCATTGTAATGAGTGTGTGGCCCTTTGCTCCCCTGGGTGAGCTGATAATTATAACACACATAAACATTTACACAGTCATACACACAACTGTACATATATAGGCACATAAAAAATCTGAACCATAAGAAAATACATCAAATATATTATATTCATATTAAAGAAGCTTAAATCTGAAGACAGATCATTGACTCTGGCCTTATAAAACCCAAGGTGGATCTTTATGATGCCAGAGTGAACCAAGCTCTGACTGTGTATGAATATGATGTGTGGGGGAAGAGGCTGTTGCCACAGACTGACAGTCATGTCTCTTTCAGACTGCCTCAGGGCAACTGTGGCAATAGAAGCAGCTTACCAGAAATAGTGTGGAGAGTGAATATAAAATGTAGTGATATAAAGGGCTGAGAGAAACTGACCCTGCTCCTGTATCTCTGAGTCATCCACAGACACAGACACACCCAGCTCCAGACACTTCTTCATGTGAGCCTTGGACTTCATGTGTTTCGTCAGATTCCCTTCAGAGAAAACAGAGAAGATAAAATAAGTTATAACAGCTCTAACCCCCGCGTGCATTCACATCCCACCTTTAGTCTTGAAGGCGAAATTGCAGACTTTACAGACATAGGGCCTGACGTCAGTGTGAGTTCTGATGTGCTTCTTTAACATGGACGGTTTCTTACAGCGGATGCCACACTCCTCACAGATGTACTTCCCCCTCCCCCGGCCGCGCACATACACATAGTCCTCATTGGACTTGTACCTGCACCAAGCACCACAAAGATTATTTCAAAACAGGAGTAGGGCTGCAAAATTATTCTCAATAATAATAATAATAATAATAATAATAATAATAATAATAATAATAATAATAATAATAATAATAATAATAATAAATCAATTAATCATAATGACAAAATTATAGCTTTTTAAAAAAGAAAGAGAATAGATTAAATCACAGTTGTAAACATATAGTTGTTTTAGATGCAGATGCATGTATTTTATAGAAGATTTTTATATATTGTGTATGTTTGTGTACAGGCATTATTTAGGGTAAGGCATTAAAAAGTAGTACCGTATTTTTTGGATTATAAGTCGCATTTTTTTTCACAGTTTGGCCTTATACTCTGGAGCGACTTATGTGTGAAATTATTAACACATTATTATATCATTTCACATGTTATTTTCAAACTAAACCGCAAGAGGGCGCTCTAGGCCTGTGTTAATCATTTCAACATTGGCGGTAACTTATAAAAACAACTGAGAAGGGCTGAACAAAAATGGCACCGAAAAGACAATCATACTCTGCAGATTACAAGCTGCAAGTAGTGAAATATGCAGCCGAAAACGGTAATCGATCAGCAGAAAGAAAGTTTGGAGTTAGCGAGAAACTTGTAAGGGACTGGTGAAAAGCGGAGGTTACTCTTACTGAAATGAAGAAAACAAAAAAAGCTTGTTAGCATATTCTTTATGCTATAGTTATGTGAATAACTCTTAATATGTTACGTTAACATACCAGGCACTTTCTCAGTTCGTTGTTTATGCGTCATGTAACGTTAACATACCGTACACTTATTCAGCCTGTTGTTCTCTATTCTATTTTTATTTTAAATTGCCTTTCAAGATGACACGTCTGTTCTTGGTGTTGGATTTTATCAAATAAATTTCCCCAAAAAATGCGACTTATACATGTTTTTTCCTTCTTTATTTTGCATTTTATGGCTGGTGCGACTTATACTTGAAAATAACATGTGAAATGATATAATAATTTCACACATAAGTCACTCCAGAGTATAAGTCGCACCCCAGGCCAAACTATGAAAAAAACTGCGACTTATAATCCAGAAAATACGGTATTAAGTGTACTCATAATACACGTTTTAGGCATTTTATAATTACATAATTGTACACTCAACAAAAATATAAACGCAACACTTTTGTTTTTGCTCCCATTTTTCATGAGATGGACCCAAAGATCCAAAATTCACTCCAGATACACAACACTACCATTTCTCTCAAACATTGTTCACAAATCTGTCCAAATATGTGACAGCGAGCACCTCTGCCCCGCCGAGACAATCCACCCCACCTCACAGGTGCGCCACATCAAGATGCCGATCCGACATCATGACCAGTGCACAGGTGCACCCCAGACTGCCCACAATAAAAGGACACCCCGAAATGTGCATTTTTTTTTGCTTTATTGGGGGTCTGGGGACTCAGAACCAGTCAGTATCTGGTGTGACCACCATTTGCCTCATGCAGTGCAACACATCTTCGCATAGAGTTTATCAGATTGTCAGTTGTGGCCTGTGGAATGTTGGTCCACTCCTCTTCAAAGGCTGTTATGGACGAAGAACACAGGTGCATTTTATTGATGGCATTTTGAATGCACAGAGATACCGTGATGAGATCCTGAGGCCCATTGTTGTGCCATACATCCATGAACATCACCTCATGTTTCAGCAAGATAATGCACGGCCCCATGTTGCAGGGATCTGTACACAATTCTTGGAAGATGAAAATGTCCCAGTTCTTGCATGGCCAGCATACTCACCGGACATGTCACCCATTGAGCATGTTTGGGATGTGCTTGACCGGCGTATACGACAGCGTGTACCAGCTCCCACTAATATCCAGCAACTTCGCACAGCCATTGAAGAGGAGTGGACCAACATTCCACAGGCCACAACTGACAATCTGATAAACTCTATGCGAAGAAGATGTGTTGCACTGCATGAGGCAAATGGTGGTCACACCACATACTGACTGGTTCTGAAAAAAAAAAAATGCACATTTCGGGGTGGCCTTTTATTGTGGGCAGTCTGGGGCGCACCTGTGCACTGGTCATGATGTCGGATCGGCATCTTGATGTGGCGCACCTGTGAGGTGGGGTGGATTGTCCCGGCGGGGCAGAGGTGCTCGCTGTCACACATTTGGACAGATTTGTGAACAATGTTTGAGAGAAATGGTAGTGTTGTGTATCTGGAGTGAATTTGGGATCTTTGGGTCCATCTCAGAAAAAATGGGAGCAAAAACAAAAGTGTTGCGTTTATATTTTTGTTGAGTATATTTCGAGGGTATAAATTAAGGTAACTGTAAGATCTCGTATTTAGTATGTGAGTTAAATTAGATTAGATATCGTTGATGTTTACGAATTTGTTCATTTTTTCTCATTGTTTAGTGTTTAAACCTCACACATAACGCAGATAGGAATTGGGAAGCCTGTAATTGTTATTTAGATTTTAGATAATGAGATGTTAGAAAAATGCATTATTATAAAACAGTTTTACAATGACAATGCCTGTAGTGTCTCTGCTTAATAACACTACATTGCCACATGTACTATACAACAGAGAAAACTAGGTGCACGTACCCTCCCTCAAAGATCTTGATCCTGGTGGGGGCGCTCTGTCCAGGGGCCTCCTTCCACTCGTCTTTGCCCGTCTTCGGCCTCACGTCCTTGGGCTTCTTTCCGTAGACACTGGCCTCTGTGTCGTGGGGCTCTGGTTTCCTCTGCATCTGAGGAGGGACATGCATTCTGTTAAACATCCATCTGAACCATATCGACGCTGTGGTAAAGTGACACTGCGGGATATTATCACACATGGGCCTACTCCCTTTGATTCTGTCTCCGTTTCAAGGAAATGCCCACAATAAATGCTCCTATGGTATTTAATCCCAGAGATCGAGTGAAGGGTGGGAGCTAAAGGACTTTTCTGAGCAGTTACAGCTGAATCAGCGATCTGGCTTTTAGTTCATGAAGATTTAATTGAACGTGAAGAAGAGGAGGGAGGTGTATTCAAATGGACAATATCCACTAAAATATGAAATATATCAGCTATAATTAAAACTATTATAACCTTAAAAAGAGACAGAAAGTCTAGTGTAATCTCCCAAACAAGTTCCAGATGCACTGATAAGAAATTGTCTTGTTGTTTTGTCTCTCTTGTTGAGGATGCAAAAATTATACTGGAGCAAATGCACTTGGTCTGTTGAAGGGTAAGGGTTTATCTGGGACTGCTGCTCTTTCAAACAGGGGAAGTTCTTTACATTTTCATTCTTATCATAATTGTAAACTGCCTTACATTACATTTGTATAAATATGTAATGAATTAGAAAGAAAGCTTTATTTTTACAACGCTAATTGTCTCATTGCACCATAACCCTGCTTTGCAAGTAAGAAAGTCAAGAGTAAACTAGTTTCATTATAATACTCCATTTCTCGATTTTGCAGTTTTTCACAGTCTCTTTTGTTAAAAACACAAACATTCGAGAGGGGATTTGTCGCTTCTCTTCTTAAGGACAGAAGTTTAATGCCATACTGCGGAACAAAAGAAGTTAGACATGAGCTATACACTCAGAGGACAAATAGCCTATATGCCTGGGGTTTGAAAAGATGAAGCATAATGTAATAAAGACGCCTCGTATAATAAAGGTGACTTTAGGGATTAGCTTCGTTTTCATGGTAAACTCAGAAGAACATGTGAACACTTATACACTCATGCTGCAGCTCTGACTCACACACTTCAAATCTGATCTTTTCAAAATACTTCCAGACGATATTTAAGACACAAGGACACAATTAGCTGCACAAGAACTGCTCAAAGAGAATTCAGAAAGAACAGAGCATTTTTAGCAGTGCCGGAGGAATATGTGTGATTAATGTAGGGTGAAAAATATGCAGGACAATCAAGTGGAGTGTTAAGTGATACAGCAGGTTATTTATAACCTAGTTTTGTTTTTTTTAACATAAATTTCAGAAGAATTTAAAAGTGCACTATGTAACACTATGTGATGTTGACTGGTGGGCCTGATGGCTCAGACTGGCATCTCCACATCTGTGAGTCTGTCTCAGGGCAGCTGTGACTACATCAGTATCTTATCACCACAGAGTGTGGAGTGAATGAATAATGACTATAGCCCTTTGAGAGGCATAAAGTGCATTATAATATAATACTAAATATAATTTTGTGATAGTTTAAGTTTAATCATTTTTATGTGTACAGAAATGGATAAACCCAATAATTACAGAGATATTAAAGACAAACCAGGTCAACAAATCTACAATCTGACAGTTCCACAGCAAACTCCACCTGAGAGCTGTCTCCAGCTCTGTTTAAATTAGAGAGATTCATATCATGTGAACACAACATATAAAGGCTATAAAAATGACTGTATAAACTGAATAATTTTTAAAGGTACATTGTGTAACTTTTCTGGTGGAAGATCCGTTAAATGCTTTTCTCCATTGAAATGTTATTGCTATATCCAGAATGTTTCCCAGTATGGTATTAAATCTTTCTATCTGCATGGAGACTAAACCAGACCAAGGTACAGGTCAGGGGCCTCATTCTAAAGCATTGAATACGTGCTCTTTATGCCAACAGCAGATTTTATGAAACTCTTACTAAGCGCCGCGCTTACATTTGAATCTGTGAACTCTCATGCACAAGCACGTGGTCTCCCGCAGTCTGCACTCTGACCTTAGACTTCTGTTGGACATAGTCTGTAGCTATGACCCAACAGAGAGGATGAAATAACGACGCAGCACAGGAGCAAGGCTTTGGTTTAATGAAGCACTGGGACTAAACGCAGCTCCATCACATTTACTTTTCTCTTTATGCACCGAGCGCCAGAGTGGCCCGAGTCTACTGGAGTCTATAACATGAAGTCTACTGGCCGAACCTGACCCGAACCCAAAATATTCCCTACATTTTTGTGTAACAGGAGCTCTTGCAAATGAGAGCTTGCTCTTAAGTGCCCGTCCCGGGCACTCACAGAGGTAAGACCCAGGCGCGCATACACAGGTAAGCAGTGTTTGGCTGTTTTGACTTTTTTTGGCAGAATAACAGCACCTGATATGTGTCTAATCTATGTTCTAGCTGCCGAAGCGCACGTCCCCTGGCCGCTGGTCCCTTGCTCCTTTTGCTCTCGGGGAGGGCATCTGAAGCTCTCACATGCACTCAGCCTCCTCCTTTGACCATTCAGACCACTGCATGTCTGTATCTACTAGGACATATTATGTGCATAAACAGGACCATCCCCCCACACACAGGCATACTTAAAAACATAACAATAAAACTCTTGAAACAGCGAGAAAACAATTCGGCTTTATCTGCCAAGATGTGCTGCCTAAATATGATGAAATATGATTAAATTAAGAGATGAATCATTGTTGTCACTTTCAGCGTTGTATTTATTTGTAAAACCTTGTTTTAGCCTTTGACATGACTGTGTGGAGTGCCCCCTCCCTCTCTGTCCCACGTGTCTAGGTCAAACCCACAGATCTCATTCACGAGTCACTTTGCTCCTTTTATGGTGAGGTGGAGGTCTGGAGAGGGCGTGACATGACGTGGGTTCAGGTGCACAGATTCTAGCTGCAGGTGGGATTTATAAAGCACAGATTGCATGGTGGAGGGCGCATGGAGGGTATTGTAAATTTGGAGTTTGCGTGGCACTGCCTCTGGTGGCCACTAAAGAAATCCCTATTACTTTAGTGGAACGCTGTAATGTCTACATATACACACTTCACTTTAGCCCAGGCATGGGCAAACTACGGCCCAGGGGCCATATGCGGCCCGTTAAGCCTTTTAATCCAGCCCGCTGAACTTGAAGAAATTATATTAATAAACCTTGTTAATGTTTTAATGTTTTAATTTCCCTGCAATTCTGGGGTTTTCCAATAGCTGGTGCACTAGATACATTGACCTTTGTTGAGGTCAATGTATCCGCGTTTTGCGGTTTTTAAAGAATATAATATCAACCGTCACTTTGCCACAAAACATGCCAACAAGCAGTCAACGAAAGAATAAAAGAACCTGAAGGAGAACAGAACTTTCAGTGCTTTAAAATAGTAACTGTTAGTAATTTTTTTTAAAGCTATATTTTATTAATAAAATGTTCTGTGTTTTAAGAGTCATTTCAATAAATAGTTAAATACCGTGGACATTTTGTTGTCATGCTTTTGTTAATTTTTAGCACAAATTTTCTACATATCCCATGTTATTTTTAGTGTTTTTACCAAAACACTAAATCCACCTGCTCCTGGTCCGGCCCTTCTGTTAAATTTTAGAACCCTTTGTGGCCCACGAGTCAAAAAGTTTGCCCACCCCTGCTTTAGCCCCTAAGTAGGCTAACATTTATTTAATTGGCAAATTTGTAGACCTATAATTCCAAATTCAGAAATGATCAGGGTCAACAAATCTGGGGTTATATTTGGAGCTTTCTTTAAATTCTCAATATTCAAGACGTATACTATAAGAACTATAAACACACCTGTAATTGAATAAATGTACAGTAGACCTGTTTGTCATACTATGGAACATTCCTAGTTAGACAATGTTAGAAGTTTGTTTATTCTCACCTGCTCCACAGTGTGCCTCCAGAGCAGAAGAGAGGACACAAGTTTTCCCGCTCCAGGCTGACACATCTGGGCTGCGCTGTAGATGACGGGACCCCCCTTCTGTTTGGACCGGAGCAGAGCCAGAGCAGAACCCGTGCTTAGGTCCAAAGGATTCGGATTATGAGCGCTGATACTCCACACCGCGTACACCGACTGGTAAGGAGGGCCTGCACTTTGAGAGACACTTGGTTTGGTGTAGTTTAGGTAGCACCAAGTCACTCCCGTTGTGGTGCTAAGACTTGGAAACTGCCGTAAGATTTTTGCATGCTCTCTGTCTATAATCATCACATCAGCAGTGGTTACTAGCTTAGCCACAACCTCCATAGCAAAATGTTTAGCTTCAAGTTTAGCTTCTTTAGCATTTCCCATTGGCATAACATTGATGTCCATTGAAGTGCTATCCATTGACGATTCGCTGCTTTGCTCCTCCATAGCTCTCTGGATCATTTTGTCTTCGCTAACGTTGCATTTGCCAAGCTCCACCGCGCTCAGTTCTTTGGCAATTTCTCCAAATATTCGCTCCTCTTTCACACGTTTTTGCTGCTTGACTTCCATAAACAAATCCAGGCTGCTAGCTGGAGATAGCATCCGTTTGCTAGCACCGCCGCTCGATGCGTTGGTTGTAGATATGGTTCGGGATGTGAGCGAAAGAGGTATTCCCGTTTTTAACTTGGCGGATGACAGGTCTAAAGCTTCAATAGTTTGATCAGAACATTCATTGCTTTGTTGCATTTCTAAATTTCGTGAAATTTGTGGAGTTGGCGAACACAAGCTAATACTTTCACTTTGATTGTCAAACATTTGCGATACCGTGGTGTAGGTTAAGCTGCCAAAAGATGGCATGTTAGTTTGGATTCTCACCGGGACAAGCAAACTTGGATGGGGCAAATGTGGGAAAGCGCTCCCGGTTGAAAATATTGGCAAACTTTGGGTCAAGAAGTGATGTTGGTGAGACGATTCGGTTTCCATGTTCAAAGATTCCTGTCGTACCAAGTTAGCTCTTCGCTTATCACCTTTTGCGTAGTCAACCAGTTTGAGCTTAGAAGTTGGCGAGAGGCTTCCGTAGTCAAAAGAGATGCTACGAACTTCAGGTAACTCTTTGCGCAAGTTACAAGGTGCTTGCTCAGATGACGATCTACGCATTTCGTGTTGTTGTCGTTGATGTAGCAAGGATAGAGAATGCTGCCCGCTACTTCCTGGTACAGCTAGTAACTCCTTCCCAAATTCGTCTAGCTTTCCCGGAGATTTAATACTGTCCTCTCTGTCAAATGAAAACGTCGAGCTGTACGATAAGTTGCTGTCTTGACTCGGGCTCCGTGACAAGCTTGTACACGCTGATTCAAAACTAGATTCTCCAGACGAATGCTCGATTTCCGCTAAACGTAACCTCTTCTTTTTCGGGGGTAGCTTCTCAGGAGGAAATTGCGCTAACGTTTCACTCCTTTGCGGCCATTGGAACTCCTCTACATGTTTTTCCGGTTCTTTAACTTGGATTTCTGGAGCTTTCTCTGGACTATCCGGCTCTACTGTCACTCTGATCTCTGGTACTTGGATATTGGGTTGTCTGACTAGCTTGGGCCCCATTTGAAAAGACTGCCTTAACCTGCTATCGCTTCTCTCAACTTCGTATGCATCGCTAGCCTCCATAGCTTGATAATGCTGGCTACTGTGGTACTTATAATGCTCAGCTTGCTCCATTTGAATCCTGTTTAGTGAATTTGTATGCTGTATTACTGATATAACATTTCCAAGAGTCTTTCTAGTTGTTATTTCTGCGCTTAAAGTTACGTCCATCTCACACACAGCTTGCCCTTTAGCTTTGTAATCACTTTCGTACATAATTTCCTTGCTTTGCTCGTGATGCATCTCGTATTGAACCGGTAAATCCTCCTCCTCGCGTTTCTCTTTGCGGCGTTTTCGTGTTGCTAGCTCCAGCGCATGTCTGTGCTGACTTAAATGCGCAGACATCGTTGGATAATTTTCCATTTCTAAACCAGTTTCGGTGATTTTTACATGGCTTTCTGTAGTTTCCGTGTGGGTTTCCTGTGCGGACAGTTCGAAAGCAGCTTGCCTTCGTAACCGCCTTGAACCACCTGTGCTAGTTCTTTCGTCAAATGAGTGGCTGCCTCTCAAACTTTGTGGTGTTGGTAAAAAAACTGCAGAAGATGTAGGCATAGAGTTACTTCGTATCAACAATCCTATATCTGAGGTATCCATTTGAGGTTCCTTGATTTCTTCTCTTGTAAACGATTTTGTATTTATCTTTATAGAATCAACAATATCCTTTTCTTGCGTATAAACCCGAGACACACCCCTTTCCGAATCCTTATAATCACTCATAAAAGCTTGCTTGGGGCTCGGTCTGTAGCATTTTCCAAACATAATTTCCTGATACGATTTTGCGTTTGTATTTGGCGGACCAGTTTGATGTTCTGAACTTTCGGATCTCGAAAAATATCCAGAATCCGTACTTCCTTTGCTGGACTGACTCGGAAGTGACAAATTATGCTCAGAATCGCTGCTACGTTTTTCTGACAACCTTAATGCTAACCTTTGCTTGATAGCGATGGACGGTATCGCACGGCTAGGTTCCAAAGTCGAAGAACTGGACTCGTGGTGCTCTTGCGTAGTAGAAGAAGAAATTGTAGTTCCCTTTTTTTGAGCAATAAGATTTAATACTTTCACAGCGGTATTGTCAGACCCTTCGGTATCCAAAAGCAGCAAAGGATCGCTAGAAGTGTCATCGTCTGTATCTGTGGTCTGGTCTCCATCGGAAAACTCGCCTTCTCCTTCAAAAGATCCATGCTCCGAACTGACGTTATAAGTGCCCATTTCTGTTAACGTCCCTGCTTTTACTGAGTGAGCATGTGATTTGCGATGTTTGTACAAATTACTTTTAGTCTTGAATGAAAATCCACACGGTACACACGGATATGGCCGTTCTCCAGTATGTGAGCGTATATGCTTCTTCAGCACACTAGGTTTAGCACACGCCCTTCCGCAATAATCGCAAACATATTTTCCGGGTTTCTGTTGCGATTTTTGCTCCAGTTTTCCTTCGGACACCTCCATGCCTGCCTTCAAACTTTGCGCCAATCCTTCTTCTTGCAAACTTGGAGACTTTCTTGGCCTTCCAACAGGATTCACAGAAACTTTTACATCAAAATGACCAGAGCATTTCTCCTCGTCATCTTTGAAGCTACTCGTATCCATGCTTTGACCTTCTTGGAGTAGTTTGGCTTTATACTTTTTAGGTGGAACATTTTTGTCTGGAGTCTCTATATTAGCAGCAGTAGTAGTAGCAGCAATAGAAGTAGAAGTAGGAGATTCCATGACTTTGAGGTGGGGTTTCAAGGACAGTCTTGGTTACGTAATGGTGAAGATATTAACACATGTGCGAACTGATTGCATGGAAGGGTCATCTGGAAAAGAACAGAAAGAAAGAGAGAAGAGTTGGATTCAAAGTAAGTAAAACATGCAAAACAAAATGCAAAGTCCTAGTGCTGCAAGCAAAACGTATGAAATTATTGAAGGGCTGTTTTCTGGTCAATGTTCTAAAAATGTGTCCTCATCACAAACATACCTGAAGTTGTTTTGTTTCATTCACACATGTTTAACACACAAACCCTTCATTAGAATAATTTGGATCAATACAGCCCTGCAAATCTCTACTGAACTCAAGGTCAAAGCTGTTGACTTGAAAATTACCACTAAGTGAAATCGCCAGGTGGAACAGAGCATTTTGAGTTTTGGAGGTGTAGACAGACTAATAATAAAAGACTACTCAAACATGTTTGTATGAAAACACAACTCCAGGTCAGTTTTTGAGGAGGTAGCACCAATATAACTTGGATTGAAGTTCACAAGAGTTAATTTTGTGCAATATAGGACATTTAATCTATGCAAGATAGATGCAGTTGCCATACTCTTTCATTCCACATTCCAAAGAAAGCAACATCTCCATGGAGACAGAATGCCCACTAGCCACCAGAAAAGTTGCATAATAATGATCCAATACTTGAATCCTTAACTTTTTTGTTGAACTGTTGGATAAATATACAGTATATACAAATTTACATTACAATAGAATGAATACATGTGCTTCTGTTTGGAATTCTCTGCTTTACAACCCAAGTATCAGGATCTGGGTGATAAAAACTAAACCTGTAATGTCACAACTGGAGTGAAAACTGTTTACCTGATAATAGAGGTAAAACTCTGTGAATAAAGTGTATCATAACGAGCCTGATCTCGAGAGGAACAGAAAGTCTAAAGTACAGATTCTCCAAATGTGTCCAACTATAAAAATAGGTTATGTTTCAGAAGATGTTAATTTCAGGTATCAGGTTGTAGTAGTAGTTGTTGTTGTAGTAGTAGTAGTAGTAGTAGTTGTTGTAGGAGTAGTAGTAGTAGTAGTTGTTGTAGGAGTAGTAGTAGTAGTTGTTGTAGGAGTAATTGTAGTAGTAGTTGTTGTTGTAGGAGTAGTTGTTGTAGGAGTAGTAGGAGTAGTTGTTGTAGGAGTAGTAGTAGTTGTTGTTGTTGTAGGAGTAGTAGTAGTTGTTGTTGTAGGAGTAGTTGTTGTAGGAGTAGTAGGAGTAGTTGTTGTAGGAGTAGTAGTAGTTGTTGTTGTTGTAGTTGTAGTAGGAGTAGTTGTAGTACGAGTAGTAGTTGTAGAAGTAGTAGTAGTAGTTGTTGTTGTAGTAGATGTAGTAGCAGTAGTTGTAGTAGTAGTTGTTGTTGTAGTAGTAGTAGTTGTTGTTGTAGTAGTAGTTGTTGTTGTTGTAGTAGTAGTTGTTGTTGTTGTAGTAGTAGTTGTTGTTGTTGTAGTAGTAGTTGTTGTTGTTGTAGTAGTAGTTGTTGTTGTAGTAGTAGTTGTTGTTGTAGTAGTAGTAGTAGTTGTTGTTGTAGTAGTAGTTGTTGTTGTAGGAGTAGTTGTAGTAGTTGTTGTAGGAGTAGTAGTTGTTGTAGGAGTAGTAGTAGTAGTTGTTGTAGGAGTAGTAGTAGTAGTTGTTGTAGGAGTAGTAGTAGTAGTTGTTGTTGTAGGAGTAGTAGTAGTTGTTGTAGGAGTAGTTGTTGTAGTAGTAGTAGTTGTAGTACGAGTAGTAGTTGTAGTAGGAGTAGTTGTAGTACGAGTAGTAGTTGTTGTAGTAGTAGTAGTAGTTGTTGTAGTAGATGTAGTAGTAGTAGTTGTAGTAGATGTAGTAGTACTTGTAGTAGTAGTTGTTGTTGTTGTAGTAGTAGTTGTTGTAGTAGTAGTTGTTGTTGTAGTAGTAGTTGTTGTTGTAGTAGTAGTTGTTGTTGTAGTAGTAGATGTAGTAGTTGTTGTTGTAGTAGATGTAGTAGCAGTAGTTGTAGTAGTAGTTGTTGTTGTTGTAGTAGTAGTTGTTGTTGTAGTAGTAGTTGTTGTTGTTGTAGTAGTAGTTGTTGTTGTTGTAGTAGTAGTTGTTGTAGTAGTAGTAGTAGTAGTTGTTGTAGGAGTAGTAGTAGTAGTTGTTGTTGTAGGAGTAGTAGTAGTAGTTGTTGTTGTAGTAGTAGTTGTTGTAGGAGTAGTAGTCGTAGTAGTAGTAGTTGTTGTAGGAGTAGTTGTAGTAGTAGTTGTTGTTGTAGGAGTAGTTGTTGTAGGAGTAGTAGGAGTAGTTGTTGTAGGAGTAGTAGTTGTAGTAGTAGTAGTTGTTGTAGTAGCAGTAGTAGTAGTAGTAGTTGCAGTAGTAATTGTTGTAGTAG
Organism: Paratrypauchen microcephalus; assembly: GCA_036785185.1. Classification (NCBI taxonomy): domain Eukaryota; kingdom Metazoa; phylum Chordata; class Actinopteri; order Gobiiformes; family Gobiidae; genus Paratrypauchen; species Paratrypauchen microcephalus. Next base: position 2,000,746 of record JAVJIX010000108.1, read on the forward strand.
TACTAGTTGTAGTAGTTGTCGCAGTACTAGTTGTAGTTGTAGTAGTTGTTGCAGTAGTAGTAGTTGTAGTTGTTGCAGTACTAGTTGTAGTTGTAGTAGTTGTTGCAGTACTAGTTGTAGTTGTAGTAGTAGTAGTTGCAGTTGTTGTAGTAGTAGTTGTTGTTGTAGTAGTAGTTGCAGTTGTTGTAGTAGTAGTAGTTGTAGTACGAGTAGTAGTTGTAGAAGTAGTAGTTGTAGTAGTAGTAGTAGTAGCAGTAGTAGTAGTAGTAGTAGTTGTTGTTGTAGTAGTTGTAGTAGTAGTTGTTGTAGTAGTTGTTGTTGTAGTAGTAGTTGTTGTTGTAGTAGTAGTAGTTGTAGTAGTAGTAGTAGTAGTAGTTGTTACAGTAGTAGTAGTTGTTGTTGTAGTAGTAGTAGTTGTTGTAGTAGTAGTTGTTGTAGTAGTTGTTGTAGTAGTAGTTGTTGTATTAGTTGTTGTAGTAGTAGTAGTTGTTGTTGTAGTAGTAGTAGTAGTTGTAGTAGTTGTTGTAGTAGTAGTTGTTGTAGTAGTAGTTGTTGTAGTAGTAGTAGTAGTAGTTGCAGTAGTAGTAGTAGTAGTTGTAGGAGTTGTAGGAGTTGTAGTTGTTGTAGTTGTTGTAGTTGTAGTAGTTGTAGTAGTAGTTGTTGTAGTTGTAATAGTAGTAGTTGTAGTTGTTGTAGTAGTAGTAGTTGTAGTAGTAGTAGTTGTTGTAGTAGTAGTAGTTGTAGTAGTAGCTGTAGTTGTAGTAGTAGTAGTTGTTGTAGTAGTAGTAGTTGTAGTAGTAGCTGTAGTTGTAGTAGTAGTTGTAGTAGTAGTAGTTGTTGTAGTTGTAGGAGTTGTAGTTGTAGTTGTAGTAGTAGTTGTTGTAGTAGTAGTAGTAGTAGTTGTAGTGTTATCATGATACTAAAATTTCAAACAATTTCATTACTAAGGAAAAGACCCAAAACTCAATACTAATTCCGATACTACAGTTTGTTTCTTTAGACCACAGAATGTGATTTTCAACATTAAGTAGTCGTAGTACTGTCTTCATACTGGTGTACTCCCACAGTGGTCCTGTAGGTTCCATAATGCTCCATGGGCGTATACTAGTCTGTGTACTCTTATATACAGCTCAAGATCATTCTAAGGCTAATAAAGAATCTTTCAATGCGTGTCTGAATTTCTTTGTAAACCGTAAAATTAAAGACATTTGTTTATTTATTTAATTTTTGCAGGGGTTGTGTTAAAGGTAAACTGTGTAACTCTTACATTACACATGACATTAAACCACTCGATCTTATGTTTATTCAATCACAGGTGGTTTTATAGCTTAGACAAACAGACATTCTGACTGTGAGCGGGGTCGCCTCTCCAAAGATCTGACCTGTAACTTGGTCTGGTTTTGTCTCCGTGAAGATAGAAAGGTTTAATGCCATACTGTGAAACATTCCAGACAAATCAAAAACATCTCCACGGGGAAAAGCATTTGACGGACCCTCTACCAAAAAGCTACACAATGCCCCTTTTAAACGTGTGAATGTTTTTGATGAAGAAACAACATTATAACATAGAAATACAACGGAAAATATGAGCAATGTATCAAGTTTACAATAAAAAAAAAATCCTGTTTCAAATTCTTGTACATTTTGTGTATTTATGTCGTCTCATTCAGATTCTGTTCCAGTGTTTGGTCTGGTCTCATTCAGCTCCACATGACTGAAGCACCTTTAAATGCTTCAATTTCCACTGATTCAACAGTAGCAGGCTTCAGACTCTGATATCACTGCTCTATTGTGAACACAGACCTCCTGCTGTGTGGAACTGTACACAGTAATATGTGGATATGGGCACACTGGGAAGAATTTCAACCACAGGACTGAACCTGGACTAAAACCAGGTCCAGACCGGGATGAAACCATAATTAAACCAGGACTAAACAAAACCTGAACCAGGACTAAACAAGAAATAAAACAAGACTGAAAATGGATGAAAAAGGACTAAAGCAGGACTAACATAGGACTAAACCAGGACTGAAACCAGGACTAAACAAGGGACTAAACCACGACTAACCCAGGACTGAACCAGGCTTAAACCAGGACTATATCAGGACTAAATTAAACTGGGATAAACTAGCACCAAACCACGTCTGAACCAGGACTAAAACAGAACTAAACTAGGATTCCGTACCTGGCCGGCGTTTCGGAAAAACTACAGAGGATTTTCAGACAATATGAAATCCCAGTTTATTTCAAACCCACAAACACTTTAAGACAAAAACTCGTCCACCCAAAGGACAAAACACCGAGCCACAAACAAAGCAATGTGGTCTACTCCATTCAGTGTAGTGAAGACTGCAGTGAGCGCTACACTGGGGAAACCAAGCAGCCACTCCACAAGAGGATGTACCAACACAGACGGGAGAGCCAGAGTGGACCGTCATCTGCCGTACATCTTCACCTAGAAGCCACGGGCCATTCTTTTGAGGACAGTGAAGTTCAGATCTTAGCCAGGGAAAAGAACTGGTTTGAGAGGGGGGTTAAAGAGGCTATTTTTGTCAAAAAAGAGAATCCGTCGTTAAACAGAAATGGGGGAGTTAGACATAACTTGTCTCCCATTTATAATTCGATTCTTAAACCAAGTCATAACAGACGGAAAAAAATATTAGGGCAGACGAGTCAGGGACAGAAGGGTGGAGACGGTCTGTAGTCTGAATAGAGATGCTAAATATTCAAATAACAAAAGGAACAAATGAGGGGATAGTTTCAGAGCTATTTCAGAGCAGTGAGCTCCTCATAGGGCTAAATAGAGATGCTAAACGAGACGCCAGGGAAACAAAAGATACAAATTAGCTGAGATAGTTTCAGAAGGATTTCAGTGTAGTGAGCTCCTCCCTGCAGCTAGATATAAACAGGGACTAACCAGCACTAGAACCAGAACTGAAGAAGTCTCTCGGATGAGCGGCGAAACGTCTTCAACCAAACAAACTTTGTCCAGTTGACAAATTGAACTTCTCCTTTTATCATGGATTCTACCTGGACGACTGAGGGACTTTTCACGCAGAACTAAACTAGGAATTAACCAAGACACAGGGAGAACATGCAAACTCCACATATGAAGACCCTACACATGAATGGGAACTGAACCAGAGGCCTCCTGGTGCTGCGACTAACCACTCTGCCACTGCAAAAAGACCACAAATGGGAAATATATTGATCCTTATGTTTGTGCAGCAGTGTTATGTTTGTAGGACTAAACCAGAACCAAACCAGGACTAAACCAGGACTAAACCAGGACTTAACAGGATCCTTGTCATTCTGAACATCGTTATGTAAAAGATCTGGATCACACCCTCCGAGTTCACTTTAATTAGGACATCCTCCTCCAGCTTCAGCAGCCATCAGTCTCTCTCTCTCTCCCCTCATCCTCCCTTCCCTCTCTCTCTCTGTCCTCGCTTTCTCCATCTCTCTCTGCCTCTCTCCCTCTTTCTCATCCTCTCTCCTCCTCTTTCTTTCCCCCTTTCTCCCTCCTCTCTGTCTTTCTCCCCCTCTCTCCTCTTGTCTGTCTCTCTCTCTCTCTTCTCCACTCCCTCTCTCTCTCTCTCTCCTCCTCCTCCTCCCTCTCTTTTCTCTCACATCACATCCAAGGTGACTTCATAGCACTGCCGCACAAACATATGGATCGATGTATTTCCCATTTGTGGTCTTTTTGCAGTGGCAGAGTGGTTAGCCTCACAGCCAGAAGGTCTCTGGTTTGATTCCCGTTCATGTGTAGGGTATATGTATACGTGGAGTTTGCATGTTCTCCCTGTGTCAACTTTATGTTTCAGACTAGAAAAGACAGGACCAAGCAAAGCAACACTACTACACATGGACAAAATCGGATCTATGTCATAATGTTTGTTTCATTCACATGTTTAACACACAAACCCTGCATATTTAGGCTGAGTTCTTCTCTCAAACTGAGAACACTCTGTCCCACCTTGTGATGTCACATGGTAACACAGGAAGTGCTCCACTGTGTTTTGAAACTCTACACACCTTCACTAGAATAATTTGGATAATTTCAGACCTGGGATTGCCGATCTGTACTGAACTAAGGGCACAAAGGAAGCTGTTCACTTGAAAACTACCACTTCATGACATCACAAGGTGGAACAGAGCATTTTGAGGTGAACGTGTGAATGAAACAAAACACAACTCCAGGTCTGTTTTTTGAGGAGGGAACAACATTATAACATGGCTTAAAGCTCACCTTAATAAAATAAAATAAAACCACAACATAATCCAGGTGTTGCTCAAAGACACAAAACACCTGTCTGACTATACTATAACTATAGGACTAAACAACATGAAGTACAAATACAAGGTTTAAGGACTAACTTGGGGTTGCATTCAAAACTGCACTATATGTAACTTTTTAGATGGAGTTTAAAGGTTGTATGGAGGATTTTTTGTTTGTTTGGTTGTTTCAAATGGTCAATGATGGCATTATAGAGATGCAGCAGCCTTCTAATTATGATGACCAAAAAAAAAAAAAAAAAATCTGGACGTGGTGGGGCCAGATAAACATTGGTTGTCAATCAAACTTCCTATGTTTCTAGTGTAACTGACTTGCTGGTGCTCTGGGATTACGTTCGCCTCTCACACATTCCACATATGCAAGACGCTGTTTACTCGACCAACGCAGCAGTTCTTAGCGACTTTTTCCAACTGTAGCTTCCTCACAGTTTGCACAAAGTGCTGCAATGGCAGACAAGAATCCACTACCAGTTAGCCGCAAAAAAAAGTCAGTTTTTGAGGTTGCTGAAAGAAGAAGACAAGGGGATAAGGAGCAAAGCCAAACTCAGGTGATTCTCGGAGATTCTTTCCAACAATGGCGTGCAGTGAAGCAGAGGGTCGAAGGACTAACTAACTGCTTATCATTTGGAACCGTACAGTATAGTTACAGCAGCAACAGCGTTTCTGAACACACACTGGCTGTAAACAAATGATTGCTAGTGTAAGGAGGCGGGAGGAGGCGTTTCTACTTGGGGAGCTGTGGGAGGTTATGGAGACAAATGTGTTTAATGCCAAACTGTGGAGCATATCAGACAAAGCAATTACATGGAGACACAGCTTAACTTTAAATAAGACTAAAAGATCTCAACCTGCAGTAAAGACAAATACAGGGACAAAATAAGCTTAATTATGGACTATGTGAAGATTAAACCACATTTTCACATGTGAGGACATAACATGGACTAAACCAGAACTACAGAACTGTTAAATTCAATAAAACAGGATATAACAACAGGACTAAACTAAAGGTGTGTTCACATAGGCCAGAACTAAACTAGGACTATAACAAGGCCAAACCAGGTCTACCATCCGGACTAAACTGGATTCAAACCAGGATCCGACAAGGATAGGTTTGAACGCATGCTAAAACTAAACCAGGACATAGACTGCTCCAATTAAAAAAAATATTATAGAAAAATGATAAAATACTTTGGTCTAAGAAAGTTATACCACAAATATGTAATAATATTGTTTCCTCATCACAAACATACCTGCTCTGTTCCACCTTGTGATGTCATGCAGTGGTAGTTTTTAAGTTAACAGCTCCTCATTACCTTTAGTTCAGTAGAGATAGATCGGCACTTCCAGGGCTAAAATCATCCAAATGATTCTAGTGAAGGTGTGTGGAGTTTAAAAACACAGTGGAGCACTTCCTGTATTGCCACATGACATCACAACATGGAACAGAAAGAGAAGAACTCAGCCTAAATGTGCAGGGTTTGTGTGTTAAACATGCGTGAATGAAACAAAACACATTAGAACATAGATCAGAAAACAGTGTATTCTGGGTCTTTTAAGGTGATACGAGGTCCGCTTTGAGAAATGAATGTCCTTATGGAGTCTTATTCTGTGTAAAAGCTGCTAACCCTGTAGTTTATACTTCTATAAACATGTCCTGAAATGTCCATGTGTCAGTGTCAGATGCCCTTCCTGTAGTTTAGATCTACATATTCTGAAACACACGCAATTCTTGTATTAGTTTATCCTTTCAAAATTCAGTCTTCTCTCAAATTTTACTGCTCCTGGACACATTTTCATTTATTATCTTGATGTAAAAACATAAATCGCCTAATAGCGCAATAGCCCGCCTGTAGCAGCGCCGGCCCGCTCCCCCCGTGTTGAGAAACCCTGCAGTCTCAGTGTGTCTGTGAATGTAAACGATGTGGGGAGACCCTTTGGAGGAGGAGGAGGAGGGACGAAGAAGAGGAAAGGGGGGGTAGGGGGGGGGTCTGTGCTGTGATCAGGCCTGGTTTAGTGCGGGGACCCCCCACTCCTCAAGGTCGCTCTGACCTCATTACAGCCTCACAACCTCCTCCAACCACGCGACGAGAACAACGCTAAAGCTAAAACAAACAGAACACAACGGGGTAAACCGGCCACATTGTGCACGGCTTTTATGTTGTCAAATCAAGATGGTGGGAGATTGTTGTTTTTTTTTTTCATTGACAAGAGCTATTTCTCAGCAGTGATGACGTGTGGTGGACAGGAGGCAAGTGGGTGGAAGGAGGATAGATGCTGGGTTGATAAAGCTTATAAGAAAATGCAGTTTTGAGCAGCTGTAGAAAACTGCAAGAATGTTCAGCCAATTCAGTTAGGGTTAAACAGTGCAAATCAGCCTTCCAAATCGCATTACATCATTATTACAAAGCTCTTAAAACATCATTCTTGCATGTGACAAGCTCATAGAAAAAAAAATACATACCAATTGGAAGCCATTTTCAAGCATGCACAGTTCACACAGCTAATCACTGATATCATATCATGTAAGAACGCATCAGGCAGAGGTCCATAGGCAGTGTACACAAACGAAATATAATACCTGATAATTGGACAGTCCCGTGGTCCATGTCTGCGATCATATGTTAGATTCCACATGTGTTGTAGGCTCCATGGTGGTCCGGGGAGCTGTGGAGGGGGGATACAGGGGGAGATGGTCAGTTTTTAGTTCCATTTTGGTGCCTTGTTTTGGGCTAGCGTGCTCTGGCCCCTGCTACTGCTTCTGGACATTAGAAGACCTATTGATGCGAGCGAGTCACCAGAGAAAATACCCAGGCGTGACGCGCGAATCCAGGCATAAAAATAGAAAAGGGGCCTGGGGGGGGTCTGAGTGAGGGACCACGAGGAGGGAGCTTTTGCATCGCCCACAGTCTCTGCTCTCCTCTCTACCTCTCTCCGATTCTGCGCTTCGCTCTCGTGCTTTCATAGTTTCTGCACTCTCTCTCTTAAGATATCTCCTCCCTCTCATGCGTGATATCCCCCCCGCTCTCTCTCTCTCTCTCTTTTTCTTTGTTTCTCTCATCTTTTCCTTTTCCCTTTCCCCATTTCTCTTCCTCATTCCTTACTTCTTTCTCACTCGCTTTTCCTCTTAGCACATAATCCCTCTTTCTCTCTCCTCTCATTCTACGCTCTGTCTCTCACTTTCATAATTTCTACACTATCTCTCTCATACTATCTTCTCCCCTCCCTCTCTGTCTTTCTTTCTCATCTTTCCCTCTCACACATCTACCCATTTCTCTCTCTCTCTTTCTCTGCTTTTGTCTCCCACTTTCATAGTTTCTACACTATCTCTCATACGATATCTCCTCCCTCTCATCCTTGATATCCCTCCATCTCTCTCCCTTTCTCTCTCTCATCACCCCTCTCCCCATTTCTCTTCCTCATTCCTTACTTCTCTCTCTCTTCATCTTTTTCCGCTTAGCACATAATCAATCTTTCTCTCTTCTCTCTCATTCTGTGGTTCTTTCATTCTCTCGTTTTTCCCTCTCTCCACTCTCTCGCTCCTTGTCTCTCTGTCTTTCCTCTCTCTCAGTCCTTCTTTCTAGTCCTTCCTCCTTTCTCTCCCTCTTTTACTTTCTACTACAGGACTGGAGATATGACATCACGTTCGTTCTTGTGGGTGAGATGACAAATCAATGCGACAGTTTCATTAACACATTGAGTATTGGGTTTAAACCTGATTATTAAAGACACAATACGGAACTTTTCAGCTTGCCTCAGAAGATATGTTATTGTATTACATGGAATGTTCCCCAGTATTGTAATAAACATACACAAGTACTTCCACAACTGCAGAACATTTCAGGCAAAGCAATAACATCTCCATGGAAACAAGCAGGTGGCAGACCCTTCATCAGAAAAGTTACAAAGTGCATCTTTAAAACATACAATCATCATCATAACCCTGCTCTCCTATATTACGCAGATTGTCTCCTGTGAGCTTTAAGACATCCTCTAATGTTGTTCCCTCCTCAAAAACACACCTGGAGTTGTGTTTTGTTTCATTCACACATGTTTGAGGAATCCTTTATTATTAGTCTGTTTACATCTCCAAAACTCAAAATGCTCTGTTCCACCTTGTGATGTCATGAAGCTGTAGGTTTCACATTAACAGCTCCTTTTACCTTTAGTTCAGTAGAGATTGGCAATTCCAGGGCTGAAATCATTTAAATGGTTCTAGTGAAGATGCAGGCATGAAAACGGGTCAGGGGTGAAAAAGGTGAGAAGGGTACACTAACCCTAACCCTAACCTGGTTTAGTCCTGGTTTAGGCCCCTGCTGTCAGCTAATATGCCCCTTTGATGCAGAAATAATACGATAATATGACTCACCCCATAAGAACGGGGTCACTCCATTGTAACAGTTTGCCATGTTAATTTGTATTCACGTGTATGCGCATGTCGCGTATATCCACGGACTTTAATTATCCGGTGCTCCGGAGAAACAGACGTATCCCGAACGTGTCCGTGTTCGTGTCCGTGCGAGAGTTCCTTCTTACGCAGCATTAACAAAACAAGTTAAGGATTTTCTCCAGTTTCATGAAATGCCGCGTACGAGGCTCGCTCACAGCTGATCGGCGAACAGGCGCAAACACAACAGCGCTAATCGTCATGATTGGCGGGAGCGCGATCGGTGGGTAATTATGCTGCAACATGTTTAGACGCTGGAGCACCAAATCCTCATATTTCCATGTTTTTCTTCAGTGTATTTCTTATTTATTTCTTCCCTCTCACTCCTCTACTTTCCTTCTCTCTCCTTTCTCTCCTCTTTCCTTCTCTCTCCCTCCTCCTCTTCCCTCTCCTCCTCTCTCCTTTCCTCTCCTCCTCTCTCCTTTCCTCTTCCTCTCTCCTCATCTCTCTTCTCTCTAAAGCCGTGAGAGTCGTGATGAAGACGCTGTAAACACCAGGACACACCACAGACACGAGCAGCAAAAAACCCGACAAACCCACAAACCCACATGCACCAAAGCACCAGACTTACACCACATCTCTGGATATGCACCAAAACACCACCAAAACAGAACCGTGTGGTCAGTGAGAGAGGGAAGGCAACAGTGGCAAAGTTTAGGAAGTCTGCAACTGACAAAAGCTGTTTTATATTAACTTCAGATTGTAAATCAGGCAAGTTTCTCTTACTTTATAGTTTAAATACACTTTCACTCTTACTTTAGTAACTCCTTGAATCCCTTTGTACTTCTACTTTTGAACTACTCAATGAACAAGACTTTTTCTTATATCAGACATATTGTGCTTGTGTGTGCTCCAGTTATAATCTATGACCCCTGTGGATGTTTTAAGTTGGACATTCATATACATATATTTCTTCCACTTTATTTTAAAACTATACTATTCATCTAAAACTACTTAATAAAGGAAACGCACATTAAAAAACGGTGCTTTCCAATGTGAGCTGACGTCACCGTAAACGTCACAACAATGCGCCGCGCACTGTGGGCCCCTCCTGTGGAGAGCTGCACATCACACCAGCAAAAAGTGGAGAAGCAACACTGCCGAATCCTACGAGTATCACTGATTAAGAATATCAAACTAGAGAAGGAAATAATTACGTCACAGTGGCCGTGTACCGGTAGTGGTGAAAACGGGAGCTGATCGGCAAAATGGCGTTGTGAAATTAAGCAATTAAACATGACCCAAACATGCACGAATCACTCCAAAGGTCAGAAGGTCAATGAGAAGAAACTAAACTACTAACACTAAAAACTACTCTGATCAATTCAACATAAAATATGTGACCGACAGCAGCAAAACAGGACACAAGTCGTCCCAGGGGCATTTTGAGTTATTCACGGATTATGAAAGTGTAGATTCTAAGCTTTCCAATGATGCCTTACACATGGAAATCTGAGAACATTTGAAGAAGTTGTAGCCATTTGAAAGCACAGCTGGTTTAGTCCTGTTTTAGCCCTGGTTTAGTCCTGATTTAGTCCTGTTTTAGTCCTGTTTTAGCCCTGGTTTAGTCCTGGTTTAGTCCTGATTTAGTCCTGGTTTAGTCCTGATTTAGTCCTGGTTTTAGCCCTGCTTTAGTCCTGGTTTTAGCCCTGGTTTAGTCCTGGTTTTAGCCCTGCTTTAGTCCTGGTTTTAGCCCTGCTTTAGTCCTGGTTTTAGCCCTGCTTTAGTCCTGGTTTTAGCCCTGCTTTAGTCCTGGTTTTAGCCCTGCTTTATGTCCTGGTTTTAGCCCTGGTTTAGTCCTGGTTTTAGTCCTGGTTTAGTCCTGGTTTAGCCCTGGTTTAGTCCTGGTTTAGTCCTGGTTTAGTCCTGGTTTAGTCCTGGTTTAGCCCTGGTTTAGTCCTGGTTTAGTCCTGGTTTTAGCCCTGCTTTAGTCCTGGTTTTAGCCCTGCTTTAGTCCTGGTTTTAGCCCTGGTTTAGTCCTGGTTTAGTCCTGGTTTAGCCCTAGTTTAGCCCTGATTTAGCCCTGGTTTTAGCCCTGGTTTAGTCCTGTTTTAGTCCTGGTTTAGTCCTGATTTAGTCCTGGTTTTAGCCCTGCTTTAGTCCTGGTTTTAGCCCTGCTTTAGTCCTGGTTTTAGCCCTGCTTTAGTCCTGGTTTTAGCCCTGCTTTAGTCCTGGTTTTAGCCCTGCTTTAGTCCTGGTATTAGCCCTTCTTTAGTCCTGGTTTTAGCCCTGCTTTAGTCCTGGTTTTAGCCCTGGTTTAGTCCTGGTTTAGTCCTGGTTTAGTCCTAGTTTAGTCCTGATTTAGCCCTGGTTTTAGCCCTGGTTTAGTCCTGTTTTAGTCCTGATTTAGTCCTGGTTTTAGCCCTGTTTTAGTCCTGGTTTTAGCCCTGGCTTAGTCCTGGTTTAGCCCTGGTTTAGCCCTGGTTTAGTCCTGGTTTAGCCCTGGTTTAGTCCTAGTTTAGTCCTGGTTTAGCCCTGGTTTAGCCCTGGTTTAGTCCTGGTTTAGCCCTGGTTTAGTCTTGGTTTAGCCCTGGTTTAGCCCTGATTTAGTCCTGATTTAGTCCTGGTTTAGTACTAGTTTAGCCCTGGTTTAGCCCTGATTTAGTCCTGGTTTAGCCCTGATTTAGTCCTGATTTAGTCCTGATTTAGTCCTGGTTTAGTCCTGGTTTAGCCCCGATTTAGTCCTGGTTTAGCCCTGATTTAGTCCTGGTTTAGTCCTGGTTTAGTCCTGGTTTAGTCCTGGTTTAGTCCTGGTTTTAGCCCTGGTTTAGTCCTGGTTTAGTCCTGGTTTAGTCTTTGTTTCTTAGCTTAGTCAACTCACAGCAAGAAGGTCACTGGTTTGATTCCCAGATGGTCATTAGAAATGTTTCAATGTGTTGATTTGAATGTGAAGCACTTTGCTCACCTTGAGTGTTGTAAAGGGCTCTATAAATAAAGTCTGTGTGCCTAAAAATACCTTGAAGTAAAACATGCATTGTTAAAATGAATGAGCTCACCTCCACTGATCTGACCTGTAACTCCCTGGTGATGTCACGCACTGGTCTCCATGGCAACAGGAGTTCAGTGCCGAGTTAAATATTATTTCCAAGCAAAGCAACAGCTGCATGGAGACGAGCACGGCAGAAGACTATCCACCAGAAAAGTTCCAGAGTGCAGTTTTAGTTTGATGTTATGGTGATGTGTGTGTGCAGTGGCCCCTCCCTCACTGAGTGTGTGGGGCCCCTGTCATCAGAGGGCCCTTGGCTCTGGAGCACAGCTGTGAATACTACAGCTAAGATTAGACCACAGAGCAGGAAAGAAGAGGGGAGAGGGGGAGCAAAGAAGGGAGAGGGGGAGGAAGGAAAGAGGGAAGAAAGAAGGGACAGGAGAGAAAAGAAGGAGTGGGGGAGAGGGGGAAAGAGGGGGGTGAATGAGAGAGGGTTTGAAAGTGAGAGGAAGAGACAGAAAGGGGGTGAGTGAGTGAAGTAGATGTGGAGGGGAGGGGAGAGGGAGAGGAAGAAAAAGATGGGGGGGTAGAATGAGAGATAGAGGGGAGTGAATATGAGAGAAAAGAGGGTGAGACAGGAACAAAGGGTAGTGCAAGGGAGAGAAGAGAGGGAGAGATAGAGAGAGGGAAGAGGGTTGAGAGATGGAAGAGAAGGAAAGGGTGGTGGTGGAAGAGAGGAGAGTAGTGAGAGAAAAGAGGGAGAGAGGGAGGGGCAGTAATGGAGGAGAGAGACGAACTAAAACATAGGTTATTATCAAGTCCCTGTACCTGATTTTATTACAAAAATAATCCCGCTGTGAACTGTCCGCATCTCATTATAAAGCCTTTCATTGCCCAACGATCAGGAAGTGTGGCTTAGCATGCTAGTTGTTGTTAGCTTTACTGTTACTGCAAAACTTCTAAACTCATCATGGTGAATAATTTGGATGTTCTGAATGCATAAAATAAGTAACTTTGAGCCACTGCAAACAGTATCAGATGAAACAGTTCTGTTTTTCCCATTTTTAAGGCCGTTAAAATCAGGTGTAGACACTTAGAGTGTTTTTGTAATATATTGAGAGTGAATTCACAGCGCACATTGTAAACAACTCCAGGAGCATGCAAATTTGAGAGAAGATTGAAATCTGAACTGCTTAACTAAAAATCCAGCTTTTCCACAAAATAAGACCCCATGGAGACACAGGGAGGGCATCTGACACAAAAGGATATGTAGCACTCAAAGAAGACATTATATTACCTTCATAATTTCAGCCTCATTGTAATTTGCTAATTACGATGATTAATAATGTGATTTTGATTCAATTGCTGTCAATCTGAATCAGAATTTTCAGTAAAATATCCAAAACCAAAGTGCATAAATGCTGAACCTGCTGATTATAAGCTAATATTTATTCAACTGTGGCAAAAACGTTAGTCTGTTTTACTGTACACGAGCTCCGTTAGCCTTTAGCGTGTTGTGATTTTATCTGAACGTTAACGATAGCGCCGTGGCCGTGACGATGGCTCTGCTCGCCACTTCTCCTTCAGCTCTTTAGAGGCAGACCTAAGAATAGCCCAGTCTGCAATTCCATACTGCCATACACTGTGCTGCCTTCACTGTCCTCTGGTAAACTCAGCTCTCTGCACCATTCACTGTCCTCTGGTAAACTCAACACTGTGCGGCGTTCACTGTCCTCTGGTAAACTCAGCACTGTGTTGCGTTCCATATCCTCTGGTAAACTCAGCATTGTGCTGCCTTCACTGTCAATGGTAAACTCAACACTGCACTTTGGGCATCTTGAAACATATAAATGCAATTGATTAATTAATAAAAACATTTATTAAAACTGTGCTATGTTCACTGTGCTCTGGAAAGCTCACTACTGTGCGTCCCTCACTGTCCTCCAGTAAACTCAACACTGTGCTGCATTCACTGTCCTCTGGTAAACAGTACTGTGTTATATGTGAGTTACAGTCACAACCAGCGTTGTATAGTAGTGAAGTAATAATACTTCACTACTGTACTTAAGTACATGTTGGGAGACTTTGTACTTTACTTGAGTTTTTAAAAAAATTATAACTTTTACTTTTACTTCACTACATTTCCGAATTTAATTGCATACTTTTACTCCAATACATTTTCAATGTGCCGTTTAGTTACTCATTACAAAAAAAAAACTCTACTGACTGAAGGAAGTCAGGAAGTGCCTGGGCTTGTTCGCTACTTGCGCATGACAATCAGCCTACACCTGCTGGTTTCATACAGCTAGTTTAATCAATCAACATCCCTGATGGAAGAGGAGACAGCATCCACGTCGGCTACAAATGAAGGGGGACCTGATGATGAGCATCCCTGGCCGTACTTAAACACAATGTTCTCTTACGCTGATATGAAGGATTCGTCCTATCCGTCCTTCCAAGAACATTTACTACACGTCATTAGTGCTACCGTACCATAATTATTAAATTACAAATAATGTATTTTGTGCCTGCATTTACTTGCTCATAGGACGGCTATCACCAAACCCAATATCTTCAACAGTGCTCCATATGACACAAAACAACCATGGGTGAGCCGAACATGGTGTTTTAAAGTAGAATTAAGGGCCCAATTGCAAAAAACCCTCTTCCTCCAAAAACACTCATTCAATGGTGTTATGTATGCCTTATTTTCAGCACTGTTATTTAAAAAAACAAAACAAAGACAAATTAAAAACAAATTTTAAAAATGCGGGAAAAGTCCCTCAGTCGTCCAGGTAGAATCCATGATAAAAGGAGAAGTTCAATTTGTCAACTGGACAAACTTTGTCCAGTTGACAAATTGAACTTCTCCTTTTATCAAATTAAAAAAATATTAAATTCAGACTGCCTTTGCTTGATACTTTTACTTGTACTTTTAATTACATTACTTGAGTACATTTATTTTGACATTACTTGTCATACTTAAGTACAAGAAGTTCCAGATACTTTAAGACTTTTACTCAAGTAAGATTTCAGTCAGTGACTTCGACTTTTACCAAAGTCATTTTTGGGAGGTGTACCTATACTTTTACTTGAGTTTGATTTTCCAGTACTTTATACAACACTGGTCACAACTGAGATTCTGTGTGGAGGATTTTGTAGTTCAAGTTTTAATTATGAATCTTTTTTTGTTTTTTTTAAATAAAAATATCAAATTAAAATTGCTAAATGAAGGCTGCAATAGGTGACCGACCGCAGCAAAACCAGACACAAGTCTTCCCGGAGGCATTTTGAGTTATTCAGATTCTGAAAATGTAGATTTTAAGCTTTCCAATGATGCCTTACACATGGAAATCTGACAACATTTGAAGAATTTGTGGCCATTTGAAAGCAGCACATGGGATTTTGCTAAAGAGTGAAAACATCTCATAAAGTTTCCTCACTTTAGCCCTTCTTGCCTCATTTGCATGACATTAAGCTTAGCCCTCCCCCTGCAGATCATCACTGACATTACTCTGGTGTTAATGTTCAGGCAGGTCAGAATTAGAAGGTACTTTAAGGTACTTCAAGATTCGATGCCTTACACAATCTGAGAACATTTGAAGAATTTGTGGCCATTTGAAAGCAGCATATTCTGAAATCAACGAGCTGAGAAAAAACGCGTTTGCATGACATTAAGCTAAGCTCTCCCCCGACACTGACATTACTGTGGTGTGGTGTTTCATGGCAGGTCAGAGTTAGAAGGTAACGTTGTTAAAATGGAAATGCTTTTATAACAAAAAGTCCATATAATCAGTCAATAATTCAATAATACACAGGACATGTTAAGTTAAAAATCACCTGTATTGTCAATTTAATACAATACAAAATAGTATACACACTACACACACACACACACTCTGGACACACACAGACCTTAGTCCTGGTTTTAGTCCTGGTTTAGTCCTGGTTTAGTCCTGGTTTAGTCCTGTACACACACGTACGCACACACGTACACACACATACACACGCTAATGTTGACACAAGCCGCTGCTTTCACCTAATATCTCCATTTGATGCAGAAATATGATAATATGACTCACCCCGCGTTGCCGTGTTGTCCGATAATTCGTGTATCTCCACGTGTATTTGCGTACGCGTGTATATCCACGGATTTTCAGAGCTAAATTCATCGACCGCACTCTGTACACGAGCTCTGGAGAAACGGACGTGTCCCGAACCTGTCCCGACCGTCTCCCGAACGTGTTTGTTTCAGTAAATTGTATTACAATGTTAATATTTTAATCTTTGCAAAACGTGAATAATAAAAAGCAATATACTCGTACTTAAAGGCGCTACACATGTAATACAAGTATGCCTACCTTTGCCATCACAATATGCTTGTCTCCAATTTTCTGCACTTTACGCTCTCGTACCAGCCACAAACAAACTGTTGTTGGTTGTTGTGCTGTATAAGGGCTTGGGAAGAAGACCAGGTAGTTCACAATGTTGGGATAGCTTACAGCAGCAGAATCGACAAATCGCCACTGTCATTGAACAAACTTGAATCCATGTCATACGAATCTTCTTGCCCAATTAATTCGAGTTTTTTCATATAACGCTTCTTTTCTTTGGCATCCAACTTATCCCTATACAGCTGGTCAACTGTGTCAGAACTTTTGGATTTTGATGTGGAAGGTTTCTCGCGAAATGTAGATTTTTTTCTGCATGCTATAAACACATGTAATTTTGAGCCCCCAAGATGGCCACACATCTGGGTAATGTTCTGTTTTTCCGGGTTCGTGAAAACGCTCTATTGTCTTGAAATGCCGTATACATATTCACGAGCTCCTCACAGCTGATAGGTGGAAGCACATCGGCGTTACTCGCAACATGATTGGCGGGAATGTGAGCGTGGGAAATTATGGTGATTTATGCCCGCCTCCTTTCTTTCCAAAAAAAACAAGCAAATTTGAAATTTAAAAAATGTATGTTTTTAATGTCACTAATGCTGTTATCTGAAACATGGAGTGGCTTCTTCATGATCTCAACTAGCATATTCTGCAAAAAAAAACAAAATCACAATTTTTAAAAAATATTACTAAAAACTCGATTATCTGGGTTTCACTAGGGCTGGGCGATATGGAGCAAAAATATAAATCTCGATATATTTTCTTATATCTCGATATCTGTACAGGAAAAATAACCCTTCAAAAACCACTGCTAAAACAAATATGCCAAATTCCACAAGGATTTTATTGAAGTGTAATCAAAGTGCAGGTCATGTAGGAACAAAGTGCTTCTGCGACATTTAAAAAGAAAAATAGTACAGAAAAATAATTTAACTGTAAAATAAAGGGAAGAAACTATACATGTTGCCTCATTTTTATTCAAAAACTCAACTCGAGCTCATCTTTGCATTAACACTCTTAACCAGAGGATAACCATGAGCTCCTTTAGCAGAGGAAGCTCGGGAGGTTCCTTATTTTAATAGATCCATGTAACTTATTTTAATAGATCCATGTTCATTATTTTAATAGATCCATGTTCCTTATTTCAATAGATCCATGTTCCTTATTTTAATAGATCCATGTTCCTTATTTTAATAGATCCATGTTCATTATTTTAATAGATCCCTGTTCCTTATTTTAATAGATCCATGTTCCTTATTTCAATAGATCCATGTTCATTATTTTAATAGATCCATGTTCCTTATTTTAATAGATCCATGTTCCTTATTTTAATAGATCCATGTTCATTATTTTAATAGATCCATGTTCCTTATTTTAATAGATCCATGTGCCTTATTTTAATAGATCCATGTTCCTTATTTTAATAGATCCATGTTCCTTATTTTAATTGATCCATGTTCCTTATTTTAATAGATCCATGTTCCTTATTTTAATAGATCCATGTTCCTTATTTTAATAGATCCATGTTCATTATTTTAATAGATCCATGTTCCTTATTTTAATAGATCCATGTTCCTTATTTTAATAGATCCATGTTCCTTATTTTAATAGATCCATGTTCCTTATTTTAATAGATCCATGTTCCTCACCAGTGGTCAGGAGCTCTGATGTTTCCCACTGTGCAGATCAAACCAAACTTTTCCAAATACGATTGTACAAGTTTTACACTGCAGCAGATTAATTAAAATCTTCTGTATAAATAAACATTACATTACTAAACTTTAGAACATACAATCCATAACTACTATAGAGCCACTTCAGCCTGTCTGAGATTATAATGTGTTTAATGTGGCTTTGCGCATATTTCTTTACATTTTATAGAAACGAAACTTAACACCACATGGCTCATTTGCATAAACTATGAAAAAAAAACAGCTCTGTCCTTGTGCCACTGATGCGGTCAGCTCCTGAAAAAACAAAAAAACAAAAAAAAGCGCCTTAAACCCAAAGTATGGCGCGAGTTGTCCTTTGTTTGAGAGGAGTCCTGTATCCTCCGGGATGTTATGGCGCCGCACGCGAGGGGGAGGTTGGGGGCGAGCGGGAGCACACAGAGAAGGCAAACAAGCGAAGAGGCGAAATCAGAATTAAATATAAACATTATATTGATATATACGATATGTCAAAATCCATATCGAGTTTAACAAATATCTCGATATATTTTAAATATCGAGATATCGCCCACCCCTAGGTTTCACTAATGCCGACATGCGGCCTGTTTCCACGTGTTCAGTCACTAATGTCCCTATGTGTCAGATGCCCTCCCTGTGTGTCCATGGGGTCTTATTCTGTGTAACCCTGTAGTTCAAAGCTCTCAAATTAATAATAAATGCAATATTTTTCATAAAATTACAGTCAGAGGGGCTATACCTGTTTATAAAGTATTTAAGTAAAGTAATTGTCTTACCCTAATACACACTATATACTCTACTGTAAAAACAGCTCTCAAGATCTCAAGATGATTCTCCTGTGTACTGACTGCATCTAATTGTAAAGCGTTTTCAAGACAGTATGTCTGGTGCACTGTTAGCAAGCTAGTTGTTGTTAGCATAACAACTCAGTAAAACTCCGCTCTGCTCTCTGAAAGTTCTGAAAAGCTCTTACAAACTTATTGTGGTGAATATTTCCAATGCTCTGAATGCATAAGGTAAGTGAGAAAGAACTTTGGACCATTGCCACCGAGCCACCTCAGCTGGCTCCTCTCGACGTGGAGAAGCAGCGGCTCTACTCCGAGCTCCTCCCGTGTGACTGAGCTCCTCACCCTATCTCTAAGGGTGCGTCCAGCCACTCTACGGAGGAAACTCATTTCGGCCGCTTGTATCCGCGATCTCGTCCTTTCGGTCATTACCCAGAGCTCATGACCATAGGTGAGAGTAGGAACGTAGATTGACCGGTAAATTGAGAGCTTCGCCTTTCGGCTCAGCTCCCTCTTCACCACAACGGTCCGGTACAACGACCGCATCACTGCCGACGCTGCACCGATCCGCCTGTCAATCTCACGCTCCATCCTCCCCTCACTCGAGAACAAGACCCCGAGATACTTGAACTCCTCCACTTGAGGCAAGGACTGCCCACCCACCCAGAGAGGGCAAGCCACCTTTTTCCGGTCGAGAACCATGGCCTCGGATTTGGAGGAGCTGATCCTCATCCCAGCCGCTTCACACTTGGCTGCAAACCACCCCAGTGCACGCTGGAGGTCCCGGTTCGATGAAGCCATCAGGACAACATCATCTGCAAACAGCAGAGATGAGGTCCTGTGGTCCCCAAACCCAAGTAGCGCTGTTTAATGTCACACTGTGGAACATTCCAGGCAGAGCAATGACATATCCATAGAAGCAAGCAGAAAAGTTACATAATGCAATTTTAATTTAAACTACAATATCCAGGTGTCTGTGTCGGAGAAAGAGACATCAGCATTTTTATATGAAGACAATCTCTTCCCCGTCTCCTCACGGCGCTGCTCTTTAAATAGGACGCTGATAGTGGCTGAATGTACGGCTGCGAAGGTCAAGGCGTCTATTAATAACAATGGACTGTCCCCTCGGAGGATCCACTCTGGACACAGGGATCCCACTATGTTGTATTTTAGTGTTACAAATAGAGTGACACGAAACTTTTGATTACTAAGATGATAAAGAAAATACAAAATAGATAATACTGTAGACAAAATAACAAAAAAAATGTCCTAAATTTAGATTTTTGATTTATAATTAAATTGTGTTTAATTATTGTGGTTTTAAAGGGATTAACTAGTGACTAAACTAGTGTGGACTCCTTTTCATTTGCTAGCACTCTTTTCAATACAAAATTTACCCCTACTCCTGGTTTACTCCAGGTTTAGTCCTCCTCCTCACTTTCGCTCCTTTCCTCCTCCCCTCTTTCTCCTTCTCTCCCCTCTCTTCTCTCTCTCATTAACACTCCTCTCTCCCCCTCTCTTTTTCATGCACATGCCTTCTCCTCCTCTCTTTCATTCGTCTCTTCCTCCCCTTTCTCTCCTTCTATCCCCCCTCCTCTCTCTTTCATTCACACAGCACCTCTCTCCCCCCACTCTCTTCTCTCTCTCTCATTCACTCTCCCCTCTCTCTTTCATTCACACTCCTCCATCTCTCTCCCTCTCTCCTCTCTTTCATTCACACTCCTCCCCCTCCTCACTTTCGCTCCTTTCCTCCTCCTCCCCTCTTTCTCCTTCTCTCCCTCTTTCACTCCTCTCTTCCTCCCCTTTCTCTCCTTCTTTCCTCCCTCCTCTCTTTCATTCACACAGCACCCCCCCTCTTCTCTCTCTCTCTCATTCACTCTCTCCTCTCTCTTTCATTCACACTCCTCCATCTCTCTCCCTCTCTCCTCTCTTTCATTCACACCCCCCTCTCTCTCTTCCCTCTCTTTCATTCACACTCCTCCTCCTCCTCCTCCTCTCTTCCCTCTCCCCCTCTCTCTCTCCCCCTCTCTCTTCCTCACCCCTCTCTTTTCCCCTCTCTTCTCTCCGTCACCCCTCTGTTTCATTCACACTCCTACACTCGCAGCGGCCTCCTCCATTATCCCAGCGGCACCTGAAAATCCAACGCGTGTTTCCGTGGCAACAGTTACTTCCTGTCTACATGTATAATTACCAACGCCGCGATGAGAAGAAAGAGACAAACCCAGAATTAGACCTCTGCAAATCTGATTCAAATGTGCTCAAAATGTGCCCTGGAACTAAGGTGGGAGCTCTATTTTTGTGTCACTGGGCAAGACACTTCACCCACCGTACCCATGTATGTTAATCATGGTATCAGAATCGGTACTGTGTATTGAGTCTTCTCCTTACTACCTAAATCGAGTTTTAAGTTTGGCAGCTCAGTTGTTGTGTCCTTAGGCAAGACTCTTAACAATGTTCCCCATCTGGAACGTCCTAAAATCGGAAAACTGACAATACTACGGAACATTCCTAGCAACCGTAACCCAGAAGTGTAAAAACCAAACCAGAAAAGTTACACAGAAATGTATGGAAAAAAGGTACGACTCTACTACAATCAAAGTGTCTACGGCAGGGGTGTCAAACATGTGGCCCGGGGGCCAGATCTGGCCCTCCAAGACCTTTAATCTGGCCCTTGGCTGATTTTCTATTAAAATATTATAATTATAATTATATTTAAATTTTCTATTAAATGATTGGTAATTTTCTCTTTCCAAACGCTCTTAAAGGACTATTGTTTTGACTGTTGAATAGGGGTGTGCAAAATAATCGTCATGATAATACATCGCGATACTAACTTTCACAATATACTGCATTGATTCTTGATGTCAAATATCGATTATTATTAATTAATAATTTATTAATTATTAATAAATACATTTTTGTTTTTGTTTTTATAAATCCTATGCACTTTTTTCTTTGTGAAAGGGTATTGTTTGTTATGATTAGGGGCGGGTATTGGCAAAGAAGTCACAATTCAATTCGAATCACGATTCATATGCCACGATGCGATACTATCACAATGCATCACGATACTTGAATTATTGCGATGCATTGCAATATATTCGACATACTTCAGTGAAAATGTACCAAAAAAAAAGAGGATAACTTAAATATCAGTGTCTGTGTATCTGGGTCGTGTTTTCAATTGATACATAACTCTGAGCAACTCAATTCATAACTGAATTTATTGAATAACAAAAACAAATAAACCAAACCAATAACAAAAAAAGTGCATAGGATTTTTTTCTAAAACAAAAAAATGATGCTCAAACATTTGCCATTTTGGAGGTAGCTACATCATAACAAACAATACCCCTTCACAAAGAAAAAAGTGCATAGGATATATATATATATATATATATATATATATATATATATATATATATATGTATATATATATATATTGTTCCCAGAGGGAACAATATCATGACGATTATTTTGCACACCCCTAGTTATGATGGTAGCTACCTCCAAAATGGCAAATGTTTGAACATCATTTTTTGTTTTAGAAAAAATCCTATGCACTTTTTTGTTATTGGTTTGGTTTATTTGTTTTTGTTATTCAATAAATTCAGTTCTGAATTGAGTTGCTCAGAGTTATGTATCAATTAAAGACACTACCCAGATACACAGCCACTGATATTTAAGTTATCCTCTTTTTTTTGGTACATTTTCACTGAAGTATGTCGAATATATTGCAATGCATCGCAATAATTCAAGTATCGTGATGCATCGTGATAGTATCGCATCGCGGCATATGAATCGTGATTCAAATTGAATCGTGACTTCTTTGCCAATACCCGCCCCTACTGTTGAACGTGACCCCCTCATCAGCAAAATGTCAAAAAAGTGGACGCCGAGTGCAGGATTTTCCAAGAAAAATTGACTAATTCCTATTTATTCACGGAGGCGAATGGGAACCTTTAATGCACGTGTTGAAACTGCATTTTTCTTAAAGTTTCAGGTTGTTCATAATATTATAATATTTAGTTGTTGTTGACTTCTGTCATAGATTTGCATTTCTCTGCACAAATATCTGGATTTATTGTTATTTTTGGGGTATATTTGCCATGAGTTTTCTGATCCGGCCCCTTTGGGATCAAAGTAGGTTGGATATGAGTTTGACACCCCTGGTCTACAGTGTGATCTTTAAAACCTGCTCAGCATGTTTATCATTGACACATTTGATAAGACACCAGACACATTTTTAACCTCAACTTAAAGAACAACTGAATCAATGCCTCCCACACCACTGCCTTCTGTACCCAAACTCACATTTAATCATAAAAAGCCCAAGCTCCTCTCCAAATTATTAGTTCATTGGAATTGCACCTCTGAGTGTACCAATGATGTTTATGTGGAGAGCAGGATTCGAAACACCAACCGACCAACTGACACACTGTCGAAAAAGGCTAATGGTAAGACATTTCCTCTTTAGTATCAATACTTCTTGTTGTATCTACTTATTCAAATTATACTATTACAGTACTATTTTACTACCTAAAATCTGGGTATACATATTTCTGACAATAAAATTCAATGTTATCAGAAAGTAGGGATGTAAAAATAACCGTATCGTGATCGTGATTATCGTATCATCAGAAGTCTTACAATAATATCAGAGGCTATCAAAATATATCAAATTACAAGTCTCTTTGCTTAAATTAATAGTTACGTTGATTTTCATGTCTTTCTTATTCTGTAAAGCGCTTTGAATTACTTTATGTATGTGCTGTACAAATAAACTTGCCTCATCTCATGAACATTCCATGAACATTTTGTTGTTGTAAATGACATCCAAAAAAACAATCTCACACACACGGATGTCCATGCAGCTTTCAGCACTCCTGCACTTTACAAATTGCACCTTCACCTTACATATTGCACATTTCATCCCACCTCGAACTTTCCTTCTTGTTGTCTGTTACATAGTGAATTGACAATAAAGTACACTTTGAATAGCTAAAAAAAAAAAGGGAACTACATAGACCATGATCCTTTGGTGTTGTCAGTGCAGACTATGAGAAGAAATCTGTTATTATTCTTAAAGGTCCCATGGCATGAAATTTTCAATTTCTGAGGTTTTTGGACGTTAATGTGAGCTCTCCTACCCTGTTTAGCCCCCCCCATGGTTAAAAGTTGCGAAATGTCTAAACTGAGCATTTGCGATCCTTTTCTGCGTTACAAAAAATCGGAGCTCAAACGGGCGATTTTGAACAAGGCACCTTATTGACGTCAGATCGAAAAAAGAAATGCAAATGCAGTTCCACCCCCGTCTGTCTGTACTCAGCGTCTCTGTAAATCACGCCCAGAGAGTTTGGACCGCGAATGCGCTAGGCAATGCGAAATGCGTTTTTTTATTTGCCTGGAGGCACGTCCGAGTGTTTCTAGGCTCGGAATTCCTTTATCTGAGCCTCTAGACCTTTGAACAGCAGTGGTTTAATTTTATTTTCTGTGGAAATGTGTTTATTTTTCAATGGAACGCTTCAAATCTCTCCCCCCATGCAAAAACACGGAAATGGATCAGCTGAGGGCTGACAGCGGAGAGCGGAGAGTTTGGCCACGCCCCCACCCTCTACTATAGGCCAGCTCTTTTATACTCATTTGCATTCAAGCAACAACGCCCAGAATAAAGTGTTTGAGAGAGATATTTATGACTCTTTCTCATCTTATCTCTGTTTCTCATGCACTGAGTGTTGATTTTGAAGAAGGATTCATTTACAGTATTAGGGAACCATTAAAGGAGCCATATAAAAGCATCAAGAAGTAGCATGTCATGGGATCTTTAATTCTTTATGCTATAACAGAACCAAAGGCTTTCCAAGGCTTTTCCAATGCTTTTAAAAGGAAAAAGTAGCATATTTGCAGTTTTTTTCAATAAATATCAGACTGTGATATGCATATCGTGAAATTATCGTATCGAGGGATTTCAATATTATTACATCCCTATCAGATAGCTTATATGTTCGTATAATGAATAACAAAACGTGTGAAAGGACAAATTATTATTACCAATAGACCTAAAGCAAAAACAGCAGTCCAGTACATCTTAAAGGTACACTGTGTAAGATTTTTACCCGTTAATTACCGAAATTGAAGATACCCATTCAAAAATACAGTGTTTTCCAAGCCCTTTCACTTCCATCATGAAATCAAAGTATTCTTTTGGACTTAGATATAGTCACATAAAAGGGGGATCTTCCCCATGCAGAGGCAGCCATTTTGATTACGAGAGCCGCAGAAGGACATTTGGGCTCCGCCTTCGGCAAGGCTCGTGGTTTTCACACAACGAGATAGTACGCGTTTGGATAAACAACGACAAGCATGTTGCCGGATCACACGTCGTAATGGATCTAACATGTGTTTTGCACTAAATTGTTTTACTGGATTTTATTCGCTGGATCCTTACGGACAGATTGAGCCCAAGTTTATGGTGAAATACAGAGTTTGACCTGTGCATAGCATTCTAAGGTAAGCTAAGTAACAAACCTCGTTTTGTGCTTTTCCGTATAAAAGCCCCATTGATTGTTGTGCCGGGAAATGAATTGCATAGTCAAAAAGAGGAGACTGTAAGGTTTCATTTGATGTGTAGATTGTCATGGTACACGATCGGGAATGTGTGCTCTCATACGAAAAGAAAAAAAAACAGTGAACAGGACCACGTTTTATTTATACAGTAGCGCCGGGTGTGCTTCACGCGTTCGTGCGCGGGTACGCGAGCTGTCCGTGTTACGGCGTGCCCGGGTGACCCTCGAGGTCTGCCGTAGCTAAAACAGGAAGCGCAATAGCACCATCCACCTTTGCGCCACGAATCCTACACACTGGACCTTAAAGGCTAATTATAAACCAAATCAAAGCCTCAGTCTATGTGAACAACTGGATTAAATTCCTGCTCGAGTGTGATCTTTTATCCACAACTGCAGTTAATAGAACATTTGAGTAATAATCTCTGGGAAATTAGGTCTGTGTGTAGTTATTATCATTGGTATTGGCTATATGCTAAAAGAGGCAACAGAATATAACTAACATAAAGAACATTCATAAGGGGATGTTGTATAGGCTAAATTAAAGACCCTTTATCACCCAAAAATGTATTCTTGTGAACTTTAAGCCTTGTTATAATGTTGTTACACAATGTTGTGAGTTTTTTTTTTTTCACATGTTTCAGTAGCTCTGCATTATTATTCTGTCTACATCTCCAAAGCTCAAAATGCTCTGTTCCACCTTGTGATGTCATGAAGTGGCAGTTTACCTATAGTTCACCTTTTGCTCAGTAGATTGACAATTCCAGGGTTAAAAAAATGATCCAAATGAAATGATTCTAGTGAAGGTGGAATGAGTTTAAAAACACAGTGGAGCACTTCCTGTATTGCCACATGACATCACAAGGTGGAGTGGAGTGTTTTCCGTTTGAGAGAAACATGCAAGGTGTGTGTGTTAAACATGTGTGAAGAAACATTATTGTAACATAGAGCAGAAAAGAGCGTTATACGGGCCCTTTAAATCAAAATATTACATTAGAATTGATCCGGGTTGAATGATACTTTGTCCTTGTGTATTATAATCGAATGTTCTCAAATATCTAGAATAATCTACAGAGTGTTTATGTCTCTCCATGCACGCGTCCTCTCCTCCGCACGGGGCGGGGGGAGAGACACGGGGGAAGCCGGAGCACAGGAGCCGAGGAGCGGTCAAAACCCCCTGAAATCCCCCCCTCTACCACCGCGTCATGGAACATTTGCGGAGCCGTGGGCCCTCCCCTCGCCTTCCCTTCGTCCCCCCCGTTAAAAGACGTCCACCCGCGCCAGAACAGCCACACCGCACCGACGCACCGACGCAGCGGGCGCACGGACGCACAGGCTCCCGCGCCCGAGCAGCGACACACGGCGTAGCTTCCGAGCATGCACCGCTCGTGATCACGGAGGTGGAGGAATGACGGAGAGAGCAGGCAGGGGGGTGAGTGGCAGGGCTTACCCGGGAAGGAGAGCCGCAGCGCCGGCTCGGAGAGGTGGCAGTGCGCGCAGGGCTGGAGGAGGAGGAGGCTGGCTCACTGTTGTTTGGTCGCGGGCGGAGAAGGAGTTCCGAGGGGAGACGGAGGATCGGGTTTGCGCCGTCAGCGAGCTTCAAATGTCCCACACACACGCGCCTCCCTCCCGCTGCTGCGGAGAGGCGGTAGGGGGCGCTACAGACGAGGAAAGTAAAGACTGTAGCGTCCATAACAGAGGTCACATGCAGGATTACACTGGATTAGGCGTCTGTAGGATATTTACCAAGAGCTATAGGTTAATTAGTGACTTTATCCACTGCCTAATTGGTTTTGACTCTTTTCTGATCTCTGTTCTAATGTAGTTTCCTCATCACAAACACACCTGGAGTTGTGTTTTGTTTCATTCACACATGTTTAACACACAAACCCTGCACATTTATACGGAGCCCTGGAAGTGACATAGGTGAATAAATAAAATAAGTTGTGGGAACAAGTTATAAGGTGTGAGAACAAGTTATAAGGTGTGGGAACGCGTTATAAAGTGTGGGAACAACTTATAAGGTGTGAGAACAAGTTATAAGGTGTGGGAACAACTTATAAGGTGTGGGAACAACTTATAAGGTGTGGGAACAAGTTGTAAATGTGTGGGAACAAGTTATAAGGTGTGGGAACAAGTTATAAAACTTGTTCCCACACCTTATAACTCGTTCCCACACCTTGTTATTTTATTTATTCACCTATGTCACTTCCAGGGCTCCGTACATTTAGGCTGAGTTGTTCTCTCAAACAGAAAACACTTGTTGTGATGTCATCATGTGGCAATACAGGAAGTGCTCCAGTGTGTTTTTAAACTCCACACACCTTCACAAGAATTATTTGGATAGTTTTTACAGCCCTGGAATTGCAAATCTCTACTGAACAAAAAGTAAAAGGAGCCGTTAACTTGAAAACTATCACTACTGTGCATGACATCATAAGGTGGAACAGAGCATTTGGAGATTTGTAGACAGAATAATAATAAAGAGTAACTCAAACAAGTGTGAATGAAACAAAACACAACTCCAGGTCTGTTTCTGAGGAGGTAACAACATTATAACATGATTTAAACATCACAAGAGTCAAGTTTGCATAATATGGGACTTTTAATATAATAGACTATCCACGTGCAGATATAACTTCATGAAAAATATTTACAGGTACCCTACGTAACCTTCACCACCTTCCCGTCTCCATTTCAGAGTATGGCACTGGTATTAAAATGTGCATTTATTCACTGGCTAAAAAAATACCTGAAAAAACATGCATCTCCACAGATCTGTGTAATGCTGTGGAACCTTCCCGGCAAAGAACATCCCCATGGAGATGAGCACGTTTCCAGTACAAGTTACACGGTGCACCACAGCCCAATCAATTCAAAATGACAGAATGTATTGAATTTGTGACAAGTATTTGGAAATATCAGGAATTTTAAGCAGTCTAATTTACGAGAGGCTGAACTGTTTAAGAGCTTCATAATCCCTTCAGATTAGGTCAAATCTTTTAATTAGATCTTCATTATCACTTTAAATCTAGTCCTGGATTAGAGGATGCCATTTAACAGAAAGGCTCAAGGATTTCAGGATTACACACATTAACAAAGTCCATGAGAAAACATTTGAGTATTACTTTCACCTGTGTAAAATCTGTAGCTGTAGTATATACATTTAATTTTTACATGTATTTTAAGATACCCAAGTATCTCGGGGTCTTGTTCACGAGTGAGGGGAGGATGGAGCGTGAGATTGACAGGCGGATTGGTGCAGCGTTGGCAGTGATGCGGTCGCTGTACCGGACCGTTGTGGTGAAGAGGGAGCTGAGCCGAAAGGCGAAGCTCTCAATTTACCGGTCAATCTATGTTCCTACCCTCACCTATGGTCATGAGCTCTGGGTAATGACCGAAAGGACGAGATCGTGGATACAAGCGGCCGAAATGAGTTTCCTCCACAGAGTGGCTGGGTGCACCCTTAGAGATAGGGTGAGGAGCCCAGTCACACGGGAGGAGCTCGGAGTAGAGCCGCTGCTTCTCCACGTCGAGAGGAGCCAGCTGAGATGGCTCGGGCATCTGTTTCAGACGCCTCCTGTTCCGGGCATGTCCCACCGGGAGGAGGCCCCGGGGAAAACCCAGGACACGCTGGAGGGACTATGTGTCCCGGCTGGCCTTGGGGTCCCCCGGAGGAGCTGGAGGAAGTGTCCGGGGTGAAGGAAGTCTGGGGGTCCCTATTTAGACTGTTGCCCCCATGACCCGGCCCCGGATAAGCGGAAGAAAATGGATGGATGGATGGATTTTAAGAAATGTGTACAAAATTAAGTATTAAAATCACAACTTTTTAATTTAAAATTTGAGACAAATTTGAGACAACAACTTACCAGAGAAAGCGCATAATAGTGCAAAATACAGAATCACTTTACCAGTTTCTCTAAATATAACTCAGAACTCAGAAACCATTGTGGTATTGAAAGTACAAAATTATGATTTAAAATACACGTTTTTATCCTAAATGTGCATTGATTCAGACATTTCTGGAAATTAATAAAAAAATATGTCATCATCTCATGTCAGTGCAGTCCATACGATTGAAAGCCTGCATCTTCTAGAATCATTTAATATTTTTCCCCTTCATATCCAAATATTTAACCCATAAACTTCAAAATTCACATTATTTTAATAGGGATTTAAAAATGAGCCTTGTTTTGTGGGTTTATGCAGCTCCCGTGATCTTGAGCGTCCAGGCCCACAGACAGGGCATCTGGTTTAGAGGCAGAGCAGGCACGTGCACCTTTATTCCACTGGGTTTCGCCGACTCCCATTTCAGAGCTCCGTACCCCAACAACTCCACCTGCACCAGAGATAACATGGAAAGAATGAATGAAACTTGAATTTATTAGTGATTTATTGTACTGAAAATGACCCTGTAATGAATCTGTGTATATAACAGGGTCTAATGAGCAGGCTCACGAATCAATTCTAACCACAATTTAAAGGTTTTAAGATATGGCAATGGTCGTCTGTTGCCATAGCAATTAAAATACTAAAATTCTATTGATACTTTGCAGCTGTGATGTCACTGCAAAGTACCAATATCTTTTGAATGGGGAAAGGCCCTCACAAAAACCTTCAAATCAGAAAGTAATACTTTGCCTGAAAGTGCCAGTTATATGCAACATTTTGAGATCTTTTTCCTCATTCACAAGATGTCGTATTATATTTTTAAGTTGTTAATTGCTATGGCAACAGTTTTCATCATTCTGAAACCCATGAATAAGATGCATTTGCGTCCATGTTCCAGCATTTGATGATGTCGTCATTTGGGATGAAGAGCAGGGGTCTATAACTCTACTGTTTTTGAAATGTGGACCCTTCTCATTTATTTGTTTGGATTTAGCTCCATAAACTTGTCATATTACTCTTATGGTTTAAAGGAGAATTAAGGTTTTTTACTATCTGAGCCTTATTCCGGTAATAAAACAAGTTGTTTTACTCACCCATATCACTTTGGTGTCATATGGAGCACTTCCGGAGATGTTTTAGATTAGCGATAGCCGTAGCGCGAGTTCTCGGGGCATATAATGTATTCCCCGAGCGGTCTCCAAATAACACAAACTTTATCACTTTTCAAATCATAGAAGCTCAATGTCTTAGTCTACACTTTCGTTTGAGTCAAAAGTGGCCTGTAATCCGAGATTTATCCATAATTTACAGCTTTGCGTTTCATGTTTGGGTCCCGGGAGCTGAGAGTGAAATAAACAGTGACTCCGCACATGCGCCCTCGCGTCCTCATCTACTCGAAACTATGGATAAATCTCGGATTACAGGCCACTTTTGACTCAAACGAAAGTGTAGACTAAGACATTGAGCTTCTATGATTTGAAAAGTGATAAAGTTTGTGTTATTTGGAGACCGCTCGGGGCATATTATATTGTATGCCCTCGCATTGTATGAACTCGCGCTACGACTATCGCTAATCTAAAACATCTCTGGAAGTGCTCCATATGACACCAAAGTGCTATGGGTGAGTAAAACAACTTGTTTTATTACCGAAATAAGGCTCAGATTGTAAAAAACGTGAATTCTCCTTTAAACCATAAGAGTAATATGACAAGTTTATGGAGCTAAATCCAAACAAATAAATGAGAAGGGTCCATATTTCAAAAACAGTAGAGTTATAGACTCCTTCTCCTTTAAAATTCCTTTCAACTGACAACAGTCACATTAAATAATGGCACCGCTTTTTGAAGCGGTGGTATAGACTGTTTATATAAATACACAATAGCCGCCATGTTCCAAATAGGAATTTCAACATGCGGCTCTTCCGGCTCCTTCTGATCCTGGCTCCCATTGACTTATTGTCGCCCTTCTCTCTGTAACTGCTGCTGTGAGCCTCGTCATTTTGGTCTTAAAGTGTCCGTATTAACCCGCTCTACATGATCCTTGGTGTTTTTATTTCACACTTTTGCCGCTAAAATAGCCCCTGTAACCTTGAGCATTGCTAGCTTCATTTGAGTTGAGCTGAACGCCATGGGTGACGTCACACTCACTTAGTCCACTTCTTTATGCAGTCTATGGGATATAGTAAAAAAAAAAAAAATCCACTTTTGTTTTTGTATGTTGACAGAGAAGGTAAGGCAAGGTATACTTTATTGACCTCTCATCTATTCTCTGCATGTGAACCATAAACCAGGTCAACAAATCTGCATCTGACAGTTCCACAGCAAACTCCACCTGAGGATTCTGACCTGTCTCCAGCTCAGTTTAGACTAGAGAGATTCTACAATGTTGTGATGTCATGTGAACTCAGCCTCTTCATCAGTTTCAGGCAAATGATTCTTTCCTGATTTGAAGGATTTGAAGGACAACAAAGTACCATTGCATGTCACATCCTTCAAATCAAGAATCCTGATGCCTGAAACCCCTTAAAGGAAAAGTAAGTAGTTTTTTACAATCTGAGCCTTATTTCGGTAATAAAACAAGTTTTTTACTCACCCATAGCACTTTGGTGTCATATGGAGCACTTCCAGAGATGTTTTAGATTTGCGATCTCCATCATGTGAGGTCTTGGGGCACTTATTTGCGGTCTCCAAATAACACAAAATTTAGCACTTTTCAAATCATAGAAGCCCGATGTCTTAGCCTACGATTTCGTGTGGTCAAAAGTGGCCTGTAATCCGAGATTTTGCCATAGTTTCGAGTAGATGAGGAGGCCAGTGCGCATGCGCGGACTGTGCTCTCAACTCCCGGGACCCAAACATGAAACGCAAAGCTGTAAACTATGGATAAATCTCGGATTACAGGCCACTTTTGCTTCAAACGAAAAAGACATCGGGCTTCTATGATTTGAAAAGTGCTAAAGTTTGTGTTATTTGGAGCCCGCACGGGGGAATATATTATATGCCCCGAGCTATGGCTAGAAGTCGCGCTAGGCTAACCGCAAATCTAAAACATCTCTGGAAGTGCTCCATATGACACCAAAGTGCTATGGGTGAGTAAAACAACTTGTTTTATTACTGAAATAAGGCTCAAATTGAAAAAAAAACTTTACTTTTCCTTTAAACTGAGGTAACCTGATCACACTGCAACAAAACTGTTCTGAGTGATTCATAGAGACCGATACAAAAAAGTGCCTTGCTCAAAGACACAGCAACCGTACACAGAGTAGGTTAGATTGGTTAGATTCCCTCTCTCTCTCACCTGGGTTTGTCCCTGGGTGGGCACAGGTTCACCCAGGACCACAGCTCCAGAGTCGGGCCACTGCAGCAGGAAGGCAAACACAGCCTTCTCCTGGGGCTTCCACGTGTACCTGTTCACACACACACAGATATCAGGGTCTCTTTGGTTCTCTCCATTTAATTAGGTTTCATTCTTTCCATGGTAACAGTTGCAAATTTAATTAATATATTTTTAAGTAAATTACAGCTCACCCATCTGGTCCAGTAGTGATTCAGTCCTGGTCCAGTAGTGATTCAGTCCTGGTCTAGTCCTGGTCCAGTCCTGGTCCAGTCCTGGTCTAGTCCTGATTCAGTCCTGGTCCAGTTGTGATTCAGTCCTGGTCCAGTCCTGATTCAGTCCTGGTCTAGTCCTGGTCCAGTCCTGGTCCAGTCCTGCTCTAGTCCTGGTCCAGTCCTGGTCCAGTCCTGCTCTAGTCCTGGTCCAGTCCTGCTCTAGTCCTGGTCCAGTCGTGATTCAGTCCTGGTCCAGTCCTGATTCAGTCCTGGTCTAGTCCTGGTCTAGTCCTGGTCTAGTCCTGGTCTAGTCCTGATTCAGTCCTGGTCCAGTCGTGATTCAGTCCTGGTCCAGTCCTGATTCTGTCCTGGTCTAGTCCTGGTCCAGTCGTGGTCCAGTCCTGATTCAGTACTGGTCTAGTCCTGGTCTAGTCCTGCTCTAGTCCTGGTCCAGTCCTGGTCTAGTCCTGGTCTAGTCCTGATTCAGTCCTGGTCCAGTCCTGCTCTAGTCATGGTCCAGTCCTGGTCCAGTCCCGCTCGAGTCCTGGTCCAGTCCTGATCCAGTCCTGATCCAGTCCCGATCGAGTCCTGGTCCAGCCCTGCTCTAGTCCTGGTCCAGTCCTGGTCCAGTCCTGGTCCAGTCCTGGTCCAGTCCTGGTCCAGTCCTGGTCCAGTCCCGCTCTAGTCCTGGTCCAGTCCCGCTCTAGTCCTGGTCCAGCCCTGGTCCAGTCCCGCTCGAGTCCTGGTCCAGTCCTGGTCCAGTCCTGGTCCAGTCCTGGTCCAGTCCTGATTAAGTTCTAGTCCAGTCCTGGTCCAGTCCCACTCTAGTCCTGGTCCAGCCCTGATCCAGTCCCGGTCCAGTCCTGGTCCTGCTCTAGTCCTGGTCCAGCCCTGGTCCTGGTCCAGCCCTGGTCCTGGTCCAGTCCTGGTCCAGTCCTGCTCTAGTCCTAGTCCAGCCCTGGTCCAGTCCCGCTCTAGTCCTGGTCCTGGTCCAGCCCTGGTCCAGTCCCGCTCGAGTCCTGGTCCAGTACCATATGTTTGCAGTGGTGGAGTCATTTTGCGCTCTCCAGGCTGAGCTGTTGTAGATTCCTTCTCCGTTGACCTTCAGCCACTGTCCCATCTGCCTCAGACGCTCCTCAAAGATGGGCGAGATCCTTCCGTCGTGAGTGGGTCCGATGTTCATGAGCAGGTTTCCTCCACACGAGACCGTTTCTACAAGAGTCTGAGAGCAGGAAGAGGAGAAGAAGAAATATAGAACAGATTTTGCTGGATCGGCTTCCAGGTAACGGTAACGGTAAGTTAAATACTTATCAAAATGTTGAAGTACGATATATGGCTACAGAGAAAATACTGTGATAAATGATGGTATTAAAACTACTTTATGCCACTGTCACAATAACAATAAAGCAAGAGAAGATAATAATAATCCCAGTAAACCATTTTAAATAGACAGTCTCATTAAAAGGCCTGAGCTGCAACAAATAAATAACACAATGAACCAGTAATCAGCCATAGAAGTGTTTTATTGTCCCCTCTACAGCTCAAATCTTATCATATTAATTAAAAAACAGCTAAATCTCACCATTATTGCAAAGAAATTGTACAAACGATAAATATCCAATATCTTGTATATACTGAATGATAAGTCGATATAGTGATTATGGTGACAGGCTTATCTATCTTTAGTATTTTTATATTTATGAGATGCGTGAAAAGTCCCTCAGTCGTCCAGGTAGAATCCATGATAAAAGGAGAAGTTCAATTTGTCAACTGGACAAAGTATGTTTGGTTGAAAACGTTTCGCCGCTCATCCGAGAGGCTTCGTCAGCTCTAATTAGAGTGCTGGTAAGACACTTGCTTATATCTTGCTGCAGGGAGGAGCTAACTAGCTAACTACTTTCCGAAACTATCTCATTGGTTTCCGTCTTTTGTTTCTCTGGCGTCTAGATAACGATCCCTATTCATCCCTGGACTCTACATAAACATGGCACCCACTCTTACACTGTCACTGAAAATAGAAATAATAGTAGAAATTCCCTGTCTTTAGAAAGGTCTGACCTCTGCTCTCGGTTCAATCAACTTCATCGATTTCCAATCTGACCCCCCCCATCCTTCCTTATGTTACCAACAAAAAAGATCACCTTATGTTATATCTCCAATTGTTTTTCTGTCATTACATGTTGTTAAATTGTCACTGATTGTATTGCATCTTTTTCTACTCTGCAACCAAGTTGGCGCTGCGAATGGCAGCCCTGGTCCTCGGAGTGTCTGTCCGCTCTAGGTATCGAAGCAAGTTCCTAATGTTGTGAACCTGTTCACTCATATGGCAATAAAAACATTCCTGATTCCTGATTCCTACGACTGTTTTTCACACCTCTGGCCCTGACCTGGCTAGCCCTATTGTTCCCCTGTTTGCTTGATCTAGGCTTAAGAATGGAATTGTAGATGGGATGCAAATTATGTCTGACTCCACCATTTCTGTTCAGAGAAGGATTCTCTTTTTTGACAAAAATAGCCTCTTTAACTCCCCTCTCAAACCAATTCTTTTCCCTGGCTAAGATCTGAACCTCACTGTCCTCAAAAGAGTGGCCCGTGGCTTCTAGGTGAAGATGTACGGCAGATGACGGTCCACTCTGGCACGCCCGCCTGTGTTGGTACATCCTCTTGTGAAGCGGCTGTTTGGTTTCCCCAATGTAGCGCTCACTGCAACAAAGCAATGTGGTCTACTCCATTCAGTGTAGTGAAGACTGCAGTGAGCGCTACTGTATATTGGAGAAACCAAGCAGCCACTTCACAAGAGGATGTACCAACACAGACGGGCGTGCCAGAGTGGACCGTCATCTGCCGTACATCTTCACCTAGAAGCTACGGGCCATTCTTTTGAGGACAGTGAGGTTCAGATCTTAGCCAGGGAAAAGAATTGGTTTGAGACAGGAGTTAAAGAGGCTATTTTTGTCAAAAAAGAGAATCCTTCTCTGAACAGAAATGGTGGAGTTAGACATTATTTGTCTCCCATCTATAATTCCATTCTTAAGCCTAGATCAAGCAAACAGGGGAACAATAGGGCTAGCCAGGTCAGGGCCAGAGGTGTGAAAAACAGTCGTTGTAGGGATGAATAGGGATCGTTATCTAGACGGCAGAGAAACAAAAGACGGAAACCAATGAGATAGTTTCGGAAAGTAGTTAGCTAGTTAGCTCCTCCCTGCAGCAAGATATAAGCAAGTGTCTTACCAGCATTCTAATTAGAGCTGACGAAGCCTCTCGGATGAGCGGCGAAACGTTTTCAACCAAACATACTTTGTCCAGTTGACAAATTGAACTTCTCCTTTTATCATATATTTATGAGAGAATATTTTAATTAGCAACGTTAGATAAATGGCTGAGCAGAAGAGTTCAAAAAGTCATGAAAAGGGGAAACTTACTGGAGTAAATGGTTTGCAGCATTGATAGCAAGATGGCATATTCTTTCACACTATTTTCTGATCTATCTACACTCTGTTCCACCCTGTGATGTCATGTGGTAATACAGGAAGTGCTCCACTGTGCTTTTAAAATTCACACACCTTCAGTAGAATAATTTGGATAATTTCAGGCCTGGAATTGTCAATCTCTCCTGAACTTAAAGGAAAAGTAATGTTTTTTACAATCTGAGCCTTATTTCAGTAATAGAACAAGTTGTTTTACTCACCCATAGCACTTTGGTGTCATATGGAGCACTTCCGGAGATGTTTTAGATTTGCGATCTCCATCATGTGAGTTCTCGGGGCACTTGTTTGCGGTCTCCAAATAACACAAACTTTAGCACTTTTCAAATCATAGAAGCCCGATGTCTTAGTCTACGATTTCGTGTGGTCAAAAGTGGCCTGTAATTCGAGATTTAGCCATAGTTTCGAGTAGATGAGGAGGCCAGTGCGCATGTGCGGACTGTGCTCTCAGCTCCCGGGACCCAAACATGAAACACAAAGCTGTAAACTATGGATAAATCTCAGATTACAGGCCACTTTTGCTTCAAACGAAATCGTAGACTAAGACATCGGGCTTCTATGATTTGAAAAGTGCTAAAGTTTGTGTTATTTGGAGCCCGCACGGGGCATATTACATGCTCGGGGAATATATTATATGCCCTGAGCTATGGCTAGAAGTCGCACTAGGCTAACCACAAATCTTAAAACATCTCTGGAAGTACTCCATATGACACCAAAGTGCTATGGGTGAGTAAAACAACTTGTTTTAATACCGAAATAAGGCTCAAATTGTAAAAAAAAAACGTTACTTTTCCTTTAAAGGAGCACTGTGTAAGTAGACTAATAAGAGAGGATTACTCAAATGTGTGTGAATGAAACAAAACAACTCCAGGTCTGTTTTTGTCGAGGTAACGAAATTCTAACAGGTTTTATAGCTCACCAGAGTCAATTTTGCGTAATAAGGGAGCTTTAACATCAATAATGTGCTTTTTCCGGTTCAATTTCCATGTACTGGCATAAACTGAATAATGGGCTCTATTCACGCTTATGTCACAAAACCGGAAAACATTTGGAAAGGTGCGAATGACGACTTCCTTTGGGCTCTGTAGGCGATAGTAACACTGACAAAATCTGGGAAAACTGAGAAAATGTCCTGGTTTTCTTCATCTAGATGTCATTGTATTCTTTCTTTTTTCTTTTATAAATTGCCTATTCATATGTGTATTATAATTTGCTAATTAAAAAAAAAAAAAAGGTGCCGTTGTAGTGTTCTGTTAGGTTTGGCAGATCAACAGTTCCAACCAGTTGCCTGTAAGTGACATGGAAGAAAAGATTAGAGTGACCTCATGGAAAGCTTTGGCAGGTTGTGAAGACGCTGCTGCTGAATCCACAGTTTTATCACATGCCCAGTGTTCGGAACTACACCGGAAGGCGTCATCCGCATGTTTCCACACATCTTCTAGTAAGCGTGAATAGAGCCCATTTCACAATAATATATATATATTTGCTCTGTGTTTGTGTACTCACAGACACTAGTTCTTGAATAGTGAGGTAGTCCTTGAGCTGTGCGTTCCTCCTGTAGCCCCAGCTATATTTGTCGATGGTCATGCAGTTCTCCCACTTGTGTTTGAGCAGGTGTCCAGGCTGATATCGGTCGTTACATGTGTAGTACCCTCCGTGCCTGCAGATGGAGCCAAACCCCCAGCGGTCATTTGTCACCACTGTGTCTCGCACCGGACTGAGGAGAAGAGGAACAAGGTTTACAATTTGTAACAATTTTTAAAATGTATTCAACGACGAGGACTAGGGATGCATATTGGCACCAGATCTGACATCAGTCTCTTGTTTCAGCCAATATCTGGGTTGAGCTTTACATTTGATGTAAAAAGACTAGCTACCTGATGTGGACCTAGAACACTGTCCTGGATCATGTTTTATTTTGACATTTGTCCTGTCTGCTTGTGTTGTTGAGTGTTACTTCCTGTCTGTTGATTGGTTGCCCTGCCCTAATGTCTTACCAGGGCTCTCAAGTCTCACGCATTGAGAGTGTGACACACGTCGAATTGTGTCGACACAATTCGACGTGTTCACACGCTCACACGCCACACATGGCATTTCTCACGCTGATTTTTTTTTTTTTTTTTTGTGCCCAGAAAATCGGTCTGTGTGGCTCAGTTTATGCAGGCACCGCGCGTTTTCAGCGCGTGTTAAGTCGATGGAGCCGAAAGCACCCCCCATACTCACTTCCTGTTTGAAACATGGCGGCTAGCAGGTTAGCTATGTCCATTTATATAAACAAAAGTCTATTCCCCCCACTCTGACCTGTCATTGTAGAGCCAGGCGAGGAACCCAGTGCTGTTCCAGTATTTGTCAGGTGCATTTCCATCTCCGTCCGACCATAGCACCTCTGGTTTGTATTTGTTCACCAGCTCATACAGCTCGGGCAGGGTTTTGGTGGAGGGGAAGTAGTTTGAATTGAACTGATTGTCTTTGTCCAATAGAAACAGTGGGTTGAACCATTCGAAGAGGGAGTGGTACAGCCCCAAACGCAGGTCACTGTGGGCTCTCAAGGCCACGGAGAGTTCATCCACCAGGTCACGCTTCGGTCCAACGTCGACCGCATTCCAATTCCATGAGTTTTTAGATCCCCACAAAGTGAAACCTAGAAGATAAATTTGAAAACACACAATATGGATTTTAAAGATTCACTGTGTAACTTTTCTGGTGGAGGGTACAAGCAGATTAGATCGGACTTTAGAGAGATGTTATTGCTTTGCTTGGTATGTTCCACAGTATGGCATTAAAAGTCTGTTCAGCCTTGGTTTCATTAGGTGATTTTACTGTTCAGAAATACTTGTAAAAATAAGTATTCTCACGTGAGAATATTTGTTTTTAAAGCTTCTTCCTGACCTTTGCTGAGAGCGGACACATTTTCCTCTCTCCCTCATCTGCTACTCTGTGTCTGCGTGCCTCTCTTGTCTTCGTCTCTGTTCCTCCTCTTGGAGTAGATTTTCGAAATCCTAAATTATGGAATTGATAAGCTGGTCTCTCAACACAATTGGCAAGCTTTTTACGAAGAAATGTGGGTTTGGGAGAACTGACTTGTCCTACTATTTACTTATTGGATTTTTGATGACAGGACATCTGATGACTGGTCTGGGGATGTTTCTGATTCATTGGAGAATTGGAATGCTGTCAGCAAATAAGAGTCCCCTGAAGCTGTCGGATGTCATTTTACACCACAGCAAAGCCGTTGCAGACTAGGGAAGGCACGACATCAGAAGGTGACACAGATTGAGGAACTGTACCATCTCCAATGTGTGGATACCCCCTGACGCTCACATACCATCACAAATATGTTGTAGAACTGTGCGAAACTAACGGCTCAGTCCGCAGTCATCGCTACGCGCCAGGAGGGAGGCCTGGCGATTCTCAATGGCCCGGCTTGGTGACATGAAGTTGGGGACTTTGCAGTACCAGGTTTTGGACCAATTGTCCGTTCAAAAGTTCTAAAGTGTGTTTGATTACACGTATCTTTTAGCTAATTTCAACTCTTCCAGAAAATCTGCAATAAACAGGACTGCTGTGTTTTGTCTATCTCTGTTGCACTGGACATTCCCAAGGACACACAGCTGTGTTGACACAGCTCACCATGAAATCAAAAGAACATAATTATCAACTGGCTAGAACATGATGACACATATTTGTAAAACACTCTGCCCTTCTTACATAGCTGTCATATAATATTTTCTGTATTTTCATTAAACTGTTCCACTGTAGTATGACGTATGCGTTTGTGACGACTGTCATTGTATCTGCATTTTCTATTCTGTTAAGGTGGCGCTGCTCTGCTGGCGACACGGAGAAGGGCTCTGGTTGCATGTCCTGCAACCTTCCCTCACCTCCAAGTCAAATTTCTCCCTAATGGAGACTAATAAATAAAACCTTGAACCTTGAGTGTGCCCGCCTCTCCAATAATTACTGTGAAACATTCCAGGCTGTGTGGCGAATTAGATATTAATAGTAGCAAATAGTAGCAAGTAGCAAAAATAGCAAGAGACTGGTGTCAAATATGGCATGATTATATAAATGCTTATGTACAAGTAAAAAAAAAGAAAGTAGTATGTCTAGTAAGTAAAAATGAATGAGTTTTTTGAAGAATGTTGAGCTCCATACAAAATACTGCTGATCTTTTTAGCTGTACGCCATTTTGTCTCTCTCTGTGTCTCACTTTGTCACAATAAGACCATATAGAAAAGTCTCGGTTGTTTTTCTGCAGAACTAAACCAGTGACACCTGTTTAGTTCCATTTTTGTCTCTCATTATTCTGTCACTAGATTCTGTTTGAAGGTTTATGTGACTCGTGTTTATTTGGGGGCAGTTTAGTATATCATATTATTTTTATTATTTATTTCATTTATTCATTATTTACTTCAACCAATACTCGATTATGCTGATGTAATTTATTTATAATTTTACATCAGCATTTAATTTTCGATTGTTAGACGTTAGCCAGAAGACAGCTACATTTTCTCCAATTTCTGTTTTTAAGTGTTATTATTATTTAAAGATGCACTATGTAACTTTATGGTTGAAGGTCTGCCAGCTGCTTGTTTCTATGGAGATGTCATTGCTCTGCCAGTTGGTTTTATAGCTCAAAAATACGTAGAAAAACAGGCATTCTGACTGTGAGCGGGGTCGCCTCTCCACAGATTGTAAATTGTAAATTGGTCTGGTTTGGTCTCCATGAAAATAGAATGATTTAATACCATACTCCCAAACAAAGCAATAAAAGTTACAAAGTGCATTTTTAATGTTCCCACCTTACCTTACCACCTGGAATGTTTCACAGACCAAACCAGACTAAGTTATTGCACATTTACATTTACTACTGGAATTCTTAGTACTGTTGTTTACTCCTGTTATTGCACTAGAATTACTACTGTTGCACATTTATTTTTATTTTATCTTAACTCCAATGCACATTCTACTGCACATGACCAATTCACTGCTGTATCTTCCATTGCACATTTTGATGCACACTGCACACTTTGGACATCTGTATATAGTATAGTTTATTTATTATGTTGCACTGTTTTAAAGGAAAAGTAACGTTATTTTACAATCTGAGCCTTCTTTCGGTAATAAAACAAGTCGTTTGACTCACCCATATCACGTTCGTGTCATTTAGAGCTGTTTGAAGAAAGTTATGTTGTGGCGTTTCTGTTAGCATTTGTTAGCATTTGTATTCGGGGCATTACTTTGCGGTCTCCAAATAACACAAACTTTAGCACTTTTCAAATCATAGAAGCCCGATGTCTTAATGAAAAATTTCGTTTGAAGCAAAAGTGGCCTGTAATCCGAGGATTATCCATAGTTTTCAGCTTTGCGTTTCATGTTTGGGTCCCCGGAGCAGTCCGCGCATGCGCACTGGCGTCCTCATCTACTCGAAACTATGGCTAAATCTCGGATTACAGGCCACTTTTGCTTCAAACGAAATTTTTCATTAAGACATCGGGCTTCTATGATTTGAAAAGTGCTAAAGTTTGTGTTATTTGGAGACCGCAAAGTAATGCCCCGAGCAAATGATACAGCACCATGTTAAGGATACGGGATCAATACTAGAACAGAACGGCTCAACATAAGTTCTGCGATACTGCTCCAATTGACAGAAAAATGCTATGGGTGAGTAAAACTACTTGTTTTATTGCCGAAAGAAGGCTCAGTTTGTAAAAAAACGTTAATTTGCCTTTAAGATTTTAGATCTTAGACTTTAGTTTTAACTTTAGATCTCTGTCTTAGATAGTTTTTGTTGTGTTTTGTCTTCATATTGTATTTTGTACACTGTCTTTTTGCACTACCTGGCCAGAGAGAAACGAAATTTCGATTCACTGTATGTTGAACACATATGGTAGAATTGACAATAAAGCTGACTTTGATCTTTGATCTTTTTGATCTTTGAAGTTACAGGTCAGATTTATGGAGAGGTGACCCCGCTCAGTCAGAATGCCTGTTTTTCTAACTATTTTTGAGTTCTAAACCCGGCTGTAACTGAGTAAATGTAAGGTAGAGCTGTTTAATCTCATACTGTGGAACATTCCAGGCAAAGAAAGGACATATCCATAGAAACAAGACAGACCCGCAACTGAAACATTACATAGTGCACCTTTAAGAAATGTTCCCACTAGAAAAATGATTAACAATAAATTAGGGCTGTCAGTTTAACGCGTTGATTAGATTAATTAATTATACTGCAAATTAACACGTTATAAAAATTAACGCAATAATTATGAGTGTCATTTCAATGCGTGCATTTTAAATTTGGCGTGCGGCGAGCAAATTGAGTTTATTTGTAAAAAGAAAGAAGACAGGACGATCAACAAGAACACGCTGATTTGTAGCTTTTGTCAAAAATAATTTTCCAATCACCGAAGCTGCTCCAGCCTGACGGATCATTTGAACGATAAACATGTCCGGACAAGTTCCATCGTTACCGGTGATAGAGCGCACTTCACCAAACCACCAAACCACGCTCGCAGAATTTTGGAAACGAATGAGCAAAGCGACCGCAGAAAAACTGAAAAACTCAATCGCAAAGTGG
Organism: Paratrypauchen microcephalus; assembly: GCA_036785185.1. Classification (NCBI taxonomy): domain Eukaryota; kingdom Metazoa; phylum Chordata; class Actinopteri; order Gobiiformes; family Gobiidae; genus Paratrypauchen; species Paratrypauchen microcephalus. Next base: position 2,043,343 of record JAVJIX010000108.1, read on the forward strand.
GTTCGCTTGCTCACTCTCTCAATCTCTCTCTCACTCTTAAAATGCGATTAATTAGATTAATTAATTACAAATCCTGTAATTAGATTTTTTTTTTAATCGCCTGACAGCACTACAATAAATATTTATTTTGTATAACTCCATCATGTATTGAACAGTAAGTCAGCACAGTACTTATTGTGACAGGCCTAGTTTAGTCTTAATTCACTTTTTCCAGTCAGTACCTTCATGGTGTTTTGTGGTGAGCACGATGTACTTGGCTCCTGAGGCAGAGAAGATGTCCGTCCACTCTTTGGCATCGAAGAACTCAGCGGTGAAGAGAGGAGCAAAGTCCTGGTATGTGAAATCAGGAGGGTAATTCTTCTTCATAAAGTTCACATAGGCCGGATACTTTTTCTGCAAGTAACACCTACAGGGGGACATTACATAATACTGGTTTTAGAATAACAAAATACATGCACACTCTTTTTTTTTGTTTTTTTTCTAATCGTGTTGAAATCAAGTTCAAGTTTTGCCACTAGAACATTTTGATTTTAAACGTGCATTGTGTAGCTTTCTGGTGGAGAGTCTGTCAAATGCTTTTCTCCATGAAGGTTATTCCTTTGTCTGGAATGTTTTACAGTATGGAATTAAAGCTTTTCATCACCATGGAGACCAAACCAGACCAAGTTACAGATCAGATCTGTGGAGAGGCGATCACGCTCACAGTCAGAAGAAGAAGACAATTATTTCTCTGCATTTGACCCATCTTTTGCAGGAGCAGTGGGCAGCTCATCTTTCAGGCGCCCGGGGGGCAGTACCGTGGAGGGTCTTGCCCAACGACCCACACTGGCTTGCTCATTGCCTGGGGGGATTCGAACCCAGGTCCCCCGGGTGAAAGTCAAGTGACTTACCATGACATTAGCTAAAATGTCTGTTTTTCTAGGTATTTTTGAGCTACAAAACCACCTGTAATTGAATAAATGTGAGGCAGAGCTGTTTAACGTCATACTGTGGAACATTCTAGGCAGAGCAATGACATCTCCATAGAAACAAGCAGGTGATGGATCTCCAACCAAAAAGTTACACAATGTACCTTTAATTTTCCATTTTGTCTCTAGGTTTTCTTACTGTAGATTGGACAAGCACAAATGTAACCTCTGTAGCTTGGTTCAAAATGTGGTGTTTATTATTTTTACATAGCCACTCAAAATGAAAATATAATAATTCCTAATCATTTTGACTTTTTTTTAGTTCTAACCATAATATTTTGCTCAACTGTATTTGGAGATTTTTTGGTTTACTACTTATTACTACTCCCATTATAAACTATAGATAAAGGTTTATTAACAAAAGGAAAAGTGACTGGGTTGAATCTGCATTTAACACATTATTTTCCATGTTATTTTTGTTTTTCCATTGAGCCCTGAAAAAGGCTATTAAAGGTGATCGTGTAACGTTTCTGGTGGAACTTCCATCACCTGCCATCACCTATGGACATGCCATTGCTCTGCCAAGAATGTTCAGCTTCAAAATACATTAAAAAATAAAATAAAATAAAAACAGATCTGACCTCTAATGTGGTCTGGTTTGGTCTTCATTAATAAACAAATAAATGGATGAAGATAGACAGGTTTATTACCATGCTGTGAAACATTCCAGACAAAGCAATCAAATCTCCATGAAGAAAAGAATTTGAAGGGCCCTTCACCAGAAAAGTTACACAATGCACCTTTAAACAGCTTGAGGTGAGAGCAAGTTATTTTAAATCTTGTCCTGAATCCTACAATATCTTAAATATAACTAAATATTAAGCAAACAAGTCAAAACAAAGATAAAATGAATAAACCAAGTCATCTATAATAATAAAAGGAGAAGTTCAATTTGTCAACTGGACAAAGTTTGTTTTGTTGAAAACGTTTCGCCGCTCATCCGAGAGGCTTCGTCAGCTCTAATAAGAATGCTGGTAAGACACTTGCTTATATCTTGCTGCAGGGAGGAGCTAACTAGCTAACTACTTTCCGAAACTATCTCATTGGTTTCAGTCTTTTGTTTCTCTGCCGTCTAGATAACGATCCCTATTCATCCCTACAACGACTGTTTTTCACACCTCTGGCCCTGACCTGACTCGCCCTATTGTTCCCCTGTTTTCTTGATCTAGGCTTAAGAATGGAATTATAGATGGGAGACAAATTATGTCTGACTCCATTCTAATTAGAGCTGACGAAGCCTCTCGGATGAGCGGCGAAACGTTTTCAACCAAACATACTTTGTCCAGTTGACAAATTGAACTTCTCCTTTTATCATGGATTCTACCTGGACGACTGAGGGACTCTTCACGCATCTTAACAAGTCATCTATAATTAAAAATTGCCTCTTATGCTTCAGTTCTGTATAATAAGTCAGTGCAGTGATTATCAATGCATAAGCTGTTCTAACTCTAATTACAGATCATATTTGTGCCATTTCTCACCAGAACCACTCGCTGCCAAAGCTGGGCACGGAGAAGACCCCCCAGTGGATAAAAATGCCAAACTTTGCCTGATCAAACCATGGAGGAAGAGGTCTGGAGTCAATGGAGTCCCAATTTGGCTCATATTTAGCAACACAGCTCCCTAAAATCAACAAAAACACAGAGATTAAAACTGCTGCTGATGCCATGGCTGCTTAAAACAAACGGGATGCATTTCCCGTGTGACTGGATTGTAAAAACACATAAAAATCACAAGATGAACAAGGAAGTAAAGCAAAACAAGGCGGTCCAAGGGGATTTTAGCACGTTTTGGACCAATCACATAAACTACACGCTTGATATCCACACCTACACACACATAGGCGGGGTTAAGAGCGTATACACATAACGCTTTGAGTTGAACTCCGTACGACGCTGTGTAGTTAAACGAACGCACAAAAAGCACGCATGCGCTGTAGAAACTTTGAGCTAATGTTTTGGTTTTGAAGCTAGCGTCCACATGAACGGCTACATCGACTGTCATTGTCATATCTCTTCTGGGGATTTTGACAAGGTTTAACAATAAATATATCATTAATGAAGCTTTGTTTAATTGTGTTTTATTAAAAGAAATGTAATCGTTGTTTTTGATCGTTTTTAGGACCTGGAAGAAGTGATTGAGTGTTCTAAAAAGGTAGGCTACCATTGTATTATCCCCATATTTAATACTAGAAATACTTAATACTATTAAAATGTGTGTGTTAACAAAATCACATGTTATTTTTATGTTCCAGGCTGGGTTATTAGCAATTTTAGCAGTATCTGAACATTCTGGAGAATTTGAGAAGATCATAGAGCTGTCAAAAAGGTAAAAACAAGAGTAAGATCATGTATGTTTCATTTAGTTTTGTTTGCCTTTATTTATACATTTAATCACTTCTTTATTTTTTAGGTTTCCAGGTTTTATTTTTCCATGTTTGGGAGTTCATCCTGTCCAAGAAGTTTCACCAGAACAACAGAGAGGTGCAAATCCACAGGTGGGAATTGAGTGTTAAAGCTGGAATAATATTTAATTGGACAAGTTTATACTGAGAAAGCTTTCCTACTATTAGTTTACAGCTCTACATTATTAAAACGCAAATTGCTTATACTTGGAGCAATGATCACAAGCAAACACACATTGACACAGATTTGCTCAACGACACAAGTATGTATGTCGAGTATGCATATAGACAGAACACAAGCAGGAATGACAGGACTGGCAAACTTTTGGTGGTTGGGCAAGTGTTTCTGTAAACTGAGCTGTCAGGGATTTTTCCTAATAAAAATCAACAAAGGGATAGAGCTGGGCGATATGGCCTAAAAATAAAATCTCAGATTTTTTTTTTTTTTTATCCGATTTCCGATTTTCATCAATTTTTCTCTGCCCTACTCAAAAACAAATAACAGATGACAGACAAATGGCTCAAAACAATGCAACGTTCTTTTATAAAACAAATACATTACACCTAGCATCAATTAAGCTGTTATTAAGCTGTTATTGTTTATTTATTTCAGTCGTTATAGCAAAACAAAAATAACAGATGCAACACAGTTGCATCTATACAATTCTAACTTAAATATGAATGAAAATGGAACAGAAAGAAGCATGCCCCTTATCAACTCAAAATTATATTACAACAAAATATATATAACAATAATAACATAGTTATATAAATATCTTTCTTTTATAAAGAAGCATTTTATGAAGCTAAATTATTCCCTGATTGTGGGAACGATGGACTGGAGTGGGTAGAGTTGTGTTTTAGTTTTTTCTCGAGTGATGCAGAAAAGCTACTGTGTTCATGTGTGTTAGCTTGTGCAGTCTGTATACAGCTGTGGCAACACAAGAAAAATATTTGCGTCTTGGTAGCACATACTTCAGGTCCAAAACTTTCACCATGTTAATGAATCCGGGCTTTTCCACAGTATATATCATGTTTTTGGTAAAACATACAACAGCGTGTGTGACTGCCTTCTGTCGTGGCCCATGCTTATACTGCAAACAGTTCGAAAATGTTTTGGAGACTGGACGGTGGATATTTTCATTCCGTTTGGACCTGCACTTCTCCCACTCCGCTGCGTGCAACAGCTTTTGAACAGACCTTACAGCGAGCACTCGTTTGTTCTAAGTCCGACGCAAGAAAACCGAACCAGTTCCATATAACAGATGTAAACACCTTTGTTTGGTACAAGCTCCGGCTTTAGCTCACTCGCTGCAGCGCTAGCTCTTACAATGTTTGGGTACGCCCCGCTAACTTACCCGTGTAAAACGTGGCCGCGGATTAGTTCTGCTCGCGTGTAAAAATAATTTAAAAATCAATTTTCATAAAAACACATCGTACTGAACTGTAAAGTTGAATTAATCGATTTAATCGATTAATCGCGCAGGTCTACAAAGGGAACAACTGACAAAACAGACACAGAAGTATTATACTCGTTAACGAGGGAGAATGAGGTGTAGCATTTGTTAAGCAGAGCCGCCTCTGCCTTCGTCCAGGCCACACACTCAAATCTCAAAGAATACCTCCTCATCCTTCCTTTTATTTAGAAACGCATAGGAGCGGAAAATTCCCAGCTCAAAACCAAACTTTCAACAAAGTTAATCTTTACCATACATACATCACTACTCAGCAGTTGCTTTGATTATTTGTCTAAGCTAAGTTAATCAGTCTTTGTCCTCGTCCCATCCTATGGTTTCACAATAGGAGATGAACCAACACAAGAAGAATATAACACTTTGATAATTCATTAAAGACACTATTATACAATTTTCTTTAACATGAGCTTCCACGGTGCATGAAGAAAAGCAGATATTTTGGGCAGTATAATTCTAATTTTATCATTTTTAAACCAAAGTTGTTACTTTTATGACTAGACATAATCAGGCCCGTCGACAGAAATTTGGGGGTCTGGGACAGAAAGCATCACATGGGTCCCCCCTCTAATAGAAATAAAACCCTGGGGCCTGGGACAACAGACCCCTTTGTTCTCCCCTTTCTTTACTGCCCTGGACATAATACCCAATAAGACCTGTCTTGTATTTCAAGGCACTAATGTTTGAAAAGTTTAACCAAGTTTATTTATCACTGTGTTGAACAAAGTATTTTAGCCTGACATTACTAAATATTCATTACATTTTAAAAGGTGAAATGTAGAAGATTTACATAACATATTTCTTTCTCTCATTCAGGATCTGGACGCTGCTTTGCCGATAATAGAGAAGTACAAGGACCAGCTTGTTGCCATTGGAGAGGTATATTGTTTTGTTTGTTTTTTTAACCTTTTTACCTTTTATTTCACCTTAATTTCAGTCAAAGTGGAAGGGAGAGTGGATTATTTTTGATTACAGTGGTACCTCACCTTACGAAAGACCCAACAAACGAAAAATCCAAGTTACGAAACGCCTTCACGTTAAATTTTGGTCTCAAGATACGAAAGAAAATTCAAGTTACGAAACGCGAAATCTCAAAAATTCGAATAATGCGCGCTCAGATGCACGCCCCGCTGTTATCCCCGCTTAAAGAGCACCTTTCTCGGCCTCTTAGCTCACAGTGTCAGCCTCCCGGCTCTGGAAGTCGTATAGAACCAGAGCCAGCCCCGGGGAAAATCCCGCGGTCGTGCCCGTTCAAAGAGCACCTTTCTCGGCCTCTTAGCTCTAGCGCCGAACACGCAAGGTGAGCGGAGACAGGAGCACCGCGAGCACGAGATAGAACCGCGGCGAACACGCAGTGTGATGGAGCGCCTGGAGCGCCGTCATTCCCTGTTGTGATTCAACTGTTCCCTGCCTATAAACTGTTCTCCGTGATCTGGACTCTGTTTCCCTCCCTGGGGCGTACGAGGGTGCACACTTGGACAGTTGAATCAGCAGTTGGTTACGCAAACCAGGAGAAGCGCTCCATGCTCTGCCGTCTAGGCGCACGCTGGGGCCAGAGAGCGAGAGAGAAACGCCGGTCGGGGAATGACGGCACTACAGGCGCGCCGTCACATGCAGCCCGAGCCACAAACCGAACACGCACAAACGAACGCAAAAGCCGCACGAAACCAGCAAAGAGCCACACGGGGTGATTTAATCCTGGTCTAGTCCCGGTTTAGTCCAGGTTTAGACCTGGTCCAGTCCTGGTTTAGTCCAGGTCCAGTCCAGGTTTAGACCTGGTTTAGTTCTGGTCTAGACCTAGTCTGGTTAACACCTGACCATATCACAAGTGAGATATGGGTCTGGAAACTCGCTTCGAAAAATCCCGTAGCGGAGGTGTGGTTAGCGATTGCCAACGGCCGTTTATTGGGCATTATGAATGTCTATCATTGAGCGTATACGTAGCCCATAGCCAATCATGTCAGTTGTCAGTTCAAACTACAAGCTTCCGTTTGTCATGTAGTACGCGTCACCGTCTTGCCACACCTCCCCCGCTCTCTGATTGGGGCCCTAAATCTGGGACTCTCGCTTGGACGAGTTTCCAGGCCGCCTTCCAGTTCGAAACGAACGGAAGCGGCCTGGGAATTCCCAGGCTAGTCTAGACCTGGTTTATTCCACGTTTAGTCCTGGCTCTACAGTCTCTTAGCCAATCAGGACGCAGAACACAGTTACACTATAAAAAAAAAGTTACACTATAAAAAAAAACCTTGGAACGAATCAGGCCTTTTCCATTGAAATAGCTACTCAACTTACGAAAAATTCACGTTACGAAACCACTTCTGGAACAAATTAATTTCGTAAGGTGAGGTACCACTGTATTCTGATTTTGTAGATTTGTTCTTTATTTTAGGTCGGTCTGGATTTCACTCCTCGTTTCGTGAGCGGTGATGAAGATAAAGAAAAACAGAGACAGGTCCTGATTAAACAAGTGGAGATCGCCAAACAGCTGGATTTACCAATGTAAGAGACAGGACAGCACAAGGTTAGAAATACAGATTTAATTGTTAAACCTCCTGCAGGTTTAGTCTTGTGAGTGCAATTTGAGTCAGATACACAGAGATATGTGATAGTTGTGAGAGCGTTTGCCACACCCCCTTTTAATCAACCAAGAATTTCTTTAGTCCTCTACAACCTTAGATTTAAACATGCAGAGGATAATTTATCAGTTTGGGGATCCACTGCCATGGAGATGCTATTGCTTTGCCTGTGATGTTCCTCAGTATGGTATTAAACTTGTACAGGGTGCATTTCTTCGATTATGGGTGGTTTTATAGCCCAAAAATCCTTGTGAGAAAATTGTGAGTGGGGTCTCCTATACACAGATCTCACCTGTAATTTGAACTTGTGGTGTCTCCTGCTTATTTCTATGGAAACTGAAAAGTTTAATGCCATACTTTGGAATATTAGTGGTAAAGCAATAATAGTAACTGTAGTAACTGGCAGGCCCTCTACCAGAAACGTGGTATATTGTTACAAAAATACAAATACTTTAAAATTAGATGCTGTTATAACATACTCTCTTTGTCATTTGGTATTGTATTGTTTCTTAGACTTTACTTTTTGTGAGAGATTATTCTATATAATTATAATTTATTTTGTTAACTAGAAATGTTCACTCTCGATCTGCTGGAAGACCTACCATCCACCTCCTCAAACAGCTCGGTAAGAAATCTACTATGACATTAAAATAATAAAATTTGACCCAAAACAATGTATAGATGTGAAAACTATCTCTGTATATGTCTGTATGTTTTCAGGAGTGGAAAGAGCTCTTCTTCACGCCTTTGATGGAAAACCGTCTGTGGCGATGGAGGGAGTGAAGGCTGGATACTACTTCTCCATCCCTCCTTCTATAATCCGCAGTGAACAGGTAAAACTGTCCAAAGGAGACTCTTAAAGGTCCCATGGCATGAAATTTTCACTTTCTGAGGTTTTTGAACGTTAATGTGAGCTCCCCTACCCTGTTTAGGCCCCCCCCATGGTTAAAAGTTGCAAAATGTCTAAACTGAGCATTTGCAATCCTTTTCTACGTTAGAAAAAATCAGAGCTCAAACGGGTGATTTTGAACAAGGAAACTTATTGACGTCAGATCGAAAAAAGAAATGCAAATGCAGTTCCACCCCCGTCTGTCTGTACTCAGCGTCTCTGTAAATCACGCCCAGAGAGTTTGGACTGCGGAGGAGCTATGCAATGCGAAATACGTTTTTTTATTTGCCTGGAGGAACTTGCGAGTGTTTCTAGGCTCGGAAGTCCTTTATCTGAGCCTGTGGATATCTGAAACAGCAGTGGTTTAATTTTATTTTCTGTGGAAATGTGTTTATTTTTCAATGGAAGGCTTCTCATCTCTCCCCCCGTGCAAAAACACGGAAGTGGGTCACAGAGCGGAGCGGAGAGCTTGGCCACGCCCCCACCTCCTACTATAGGCCAGCTCTGTCCTCCTCATTTGCATTCAAGCAACAACGCCCATAATAGACTGTTCCAGAGTCATATTTTTGACTCTTTCTCATCTTATCTCTGTTTCTCATGCACTGAGTGTTGATTTTGAAGAAGGATTCATTTACAGTATTAGGGAACCATTAAGGAGCCATATAAAAGCATCAAGAAGTACCATGTCATGGGACCTTTAAAAGGCCCTGATCTATACTATAGTTTCCTCCATAGCGGGAGTTTGTTTCATTCACACATGTTTAACAAACAAAACTCTGTGTATTTAGGCTGAGTTCTTCTCTCAAACAGCAAAGACTGTGCTCCATTGTGTTTTTAAACTCCATACACCTTCACTAGAATCATTTGGATAATTTCAGCCCTGGAATTGCCAATCTCTGCTGAAATAAAGGTAAGAGGAACTTGGTAACTATCGCTTCGTGACATCACAAGGTGGAACGGAGCGTTTTCAGCTTTGGAGATGTAAACAGACTAATAATAAAGTTACTCAAACATGTGTGAATGAAACAAAACACAACTCCAGGTCTTTTGAGGAGTTAACAGCATTAGGACATGGCTTAAAGATCCCATGACATGGTACTTCTTGATGCTTTTATATGGCTCCTTAATGGTTCCCTAATACTGTAAATGAATCCTTCTTCAAAATCAAGACTCAGTGCATGAGAAAGCCTCATGAACACAGGTAGAGTCATAAATATGTCTCTCAAACACTTTATTCTGGGCGTTGTTGCTTGAATGTAAATGAGGACAGAGACAGCCCAGTGCAGCGGGTGGGGGTGTGGCCAAACTCTCCGCTCTTTTCTCTTTAGCGGTGCGATGTGTGCGGTCACCCACTTCCGCGTTTATGCGCAGAGGAAGATATGAGATGATTTCCATTGAAAAATAAAAACATTTCCACAGAAAATAAAATTAAACCACTGCTGTTTCAGAGGACATCCGAGCCTGGAAACACTCTCATGTGCCTCCAGGCAAATAAAAAACCGCATCTCGCATTTCGTTGCTCGTTTGCGGTCCAAACTCTATGGCCATGAGTTCCAGAGGCGGTGGGTGGACATCCAGACGGGGGGGTGGAACTGCATTTGCATTTTTCCCTGAGTGTGACGTCAGAAATTTCCCTTGTTCAGAATCGCCCGTTTGAGCTGTCTTTTTCAAACGCAGAAAAGGATCGCAAATGCTCAGTTTACACATTTCGCATCTTTTAGCCATGGGGGGGGGGGGGGGGGGTAAACAGGGTAGGGGGGCTCACATTAACGTTCAAAAACCTCAGAAAGTGAAAATTTCATGCCATGGGACCTTTAAAGGGATATGCCACCCCCAGGTCAAACTTGGGCATCTCCCCACAGTCCAGAGACTAAAACAAGTGATGAAAAGCTGTGTCAAAAGCTTGGTCATTTTGGGTGGGAACTATTTTTCAGTGCGGAAAAAGACAGACGAAGCACACACCACGCTGACAGGGGAATCCCTGTTTACGCACCAGGAAGGGAGTTCCCCCGTTAAATAGTTCCCACCCAAAATGACCAAGGCAAGCTCTCCGTGTTGATTTGCACATTTATTTGCACTCGATATGAATGCGCACTACACAGAAAGTAATTGGGAAAAGCATCGAGCAAATTAATTCCTTTTGGCCGAAATCTTTCTCTGGCGCCGTTGCCTCCAGTCTAACGCGGAGGAGCAGCAGCTGCGCGCAGTGCTAACAGACTCGGACAATGGCTGGGTGACCAGGAAAACGCTTTTCATCACTTATTTTAGTCTCTGGACTGTGGGGAGATGCCCAAATTTGACCTGGGGGTGGCATATCCCTTTAAAGCTCCCAAGCGTCAAGTTTGCATAATATAGGACCTTTAATATCAACATTTCTTTTGGTCATAATGTTGAGTTTGTTGTTAGTGGTTGGATTTTCACACTCTCTGTTAATCACTGGTGCTTTTGTGTGTGTGTGTGTGTGTGTGTGTGTTTTGTATTTTTCTCTAAGAAGCAGAAACTGGTGAAGCAGCTTCCTCTGGAGAATATTTGTCTGGAGACAGACTCACCTGCACTGGGCCCAGAAAAACAGGTTTGACTGAGATTTAATTGCTCCACTATGGTGGGACACAGCCTTTGTATATAGATAGATAGATAGACTGAAATTTAAAGGAAAATTAACATTTTTACATCTGGACCTTATTTCAGTGATAAAACAACGTCATTTACTCACCCATTGTACTTTGGTGTAATTTGGAGTATTTCCGGAGATTTGGGAGTTTAGCGATATCCATTTAACGTGAGTTGTCGAGGCATGCTGTTGTGGCTAAACTCACACCCGAACTCCCACCTTACCCATCTCCCACCCCCCACCCCCCATATTGGCATAACCTGTATTCCATAAAAAGACGTATCACTCTAGACACTTTAAAAAACTGCTGCTAAGGACGACTGTTGCACTGTTGCACATTTACATTTACTACTGGATTTTACTCCTGTTGCACTGTTGTTTACTACTGTTATTGCACATTTACATTTACTACTGGAATTCTTAGTACTGTTGTTTACTCCTGTTATTGCACTAGAATTACTACTGTTGCACATTTATTTTTATTTTATCTTAACTCCAATGCACATTCTACTGCACATGACCAATTCACTGCTGTATCTTCCATTGCACATTTTGATGCACACTGCACACTTTGGACATCTGTATATAGTATAGTTTATTTATTATGTTGCACTGTTTTAAGATTTTAGACCGTAGACTTTAGTTTTAACTCTAGATCTCTGTCTTAGATAGTTTTTGTTGTGTTTTGTCTTCATATTGTATTTTGTACACTGTCTTTTTGCACTACCTGGCCAGAGAGAAACGAAATTTCGATTCACTGTATGTTGAACACATATGGCAGAATTGACAATAAAGCTGACTTTGATCTTTGATCTTTTGATCTTTGGTCACCAAATAACACAAACTTTAGCACTTTTCAAATGACAAAAGTTCAATGTGTTAGTCTACACTTTTGTTTGAGTCAAAAGTGGCCTGTAATCCAATATCCAGTCATGGTTTCGATTGGATGACGTCATCGAGGGCCGCACGCGAGCATTCATTCTGCTACTTTGTTTAGAAGACGCTCAGAACTTTTCTGTTGCGAGTGAGACATGGCTGAAGATTCGGACTTTGAGACTGAAGAGGACTTATTTGAGTATGATGGCCGTCCCTATCGTTTTGAGCCTGAGTATACGGATGAAGCAGAGACAGTTTGAGAAGCACCAGAGAACAGCCATCGGTATCTCATTACTTCTCAGAATCGTGCGCTGAATCCGCTGCCCTTCCTTCTTTTCCTTTGCTGGTAAAAATTGTCCGGACTGAAGTGGGTACTGCAAACACGATGGTCCAAACGTCTTACAGCTTTGCCTTTCATGTTTGGGTCCATTCTCAAGGCAACAAGCCACAGCTTCAACAACTCCGGATTGTGATGAGGAAGTCTGTGAAAACTCAACTTCAACCAAGCTGTCATTTTGTTTTCACAACCGGTATAAATGCTTGTTCGCACCATTTCGGGTTTTCTCAAGCGGAGATGTTTTCTTCTTCTTATTCCTTTGCTTCTTTATGACTGTAACAGAGAGCTGAGAGCGTCGTCTTATCTGCAAATCAGGTGTGAATGAGCGCGGTCCTCGATGACGTCATCCAATCGGAACCATGGCTGGATCTCGGATTACAGGCCAGTTTTGACTCAAACCAAAGTGTAGACTAACACATTGAACTTTTCTCATTTGAAAAGTGCTAAAGTTTGTGTTATCTGGTGACCGCAACAGCGTGCCACGACAACTCAGTTAAAGGAAAATTTATGTTTTTTTTACAATCTGAGCCTTCTTTCGGCAATAAAACAAGTAGTTTTACTCACCCATAGCAGTTTGGTGTCAATTGGAGCAGTATCGCAGAACTTATGTTGAGCCGTTCTGTTCTACTAATGATCCCGTATCCGTTAGCGTGAGTGCTCGGGGCACTGATTTGCGGTGTCCAAATAACACAAACTTTAGCACTTTTCAAATCACAGAAGATCGCTGTGTCAGGGTAGACTTTTAGTAGATTCCAAAACGGCCTGAAACCCAATATCGCAACAGAAAAGTAAAGTTCAGAGCGGTGTTAGCTTCTTTCGGACTAGCGGTGTTTACAAAACAGCTGAGTTCACGCATGCGCACTGTCCTCTCTGATGACGTCATCAAATGAAACTATAGCTGGATATCGGGTTTCAGGCCATTTTGGAATCCACTGAAAGTCTACCCTGACACAGCGAGTGATTTGAAAAGTGCTAATGTTTGTGTTATTTGGAGAGCGCAAAGTAATGCCCCGAGCATATGATACGAGCACCATGTTAACGGATACGGGATCATTAGTAGAACAGAACGGCTCCAACATAACTTCTGCGATACCACTCCAATTGACACCAAACTGCTATGGGTGAGTAAAACTACTTGTTTTATTGCCGAAAGAAGGCTCAGATTGTAAAAAAAAACGTTACTTTTCCTTTAAACGGATATCGCTAAACTCCAAAATCTCCGGAAATGCTCCAAATGACGCCGAAGTACAATGGGTGAGTAAATGACGTTGTTTTATCACCGAAATAAGGTCCAGATTGTAAAAACGTTACTTTTCCTTTAAATGAGCATTGCAAAAAAGAAAGTTATTATTCCCTATATGTTCACTAGATGGCGCCATACTACACACAATTTGCTTTCTTTGCTCAACTATTAAAAACTTTCTAATGTAAACTGATACAAAATGATTATGTGATACAATTGAACTATGATCTTTAGCTTTTGCCTACACCTGGCCATTGATTTGCTTAATGTTTGATTTGATTGTGAAGTTCTACAGACTGAAAATCCTTTGTTTTATGGGCATCTGACTTAATTTAATGTGTGTAGACAGTCATGAGTTATACATTGACCAAATAAAAGTAAATGAAACATTTTAAAAAAGTATCTAAAACCAATGTTATTTTGACCTGATTAGAAACTTGGCCAATAAAACTGTCATATACAACTGTCCTCACAATTTGAATAAGCAAAATAATCAAGTTTTTATGTGGTAAAACAACCGAATAAGCCTGTAACTTAGACCTTTATGAACATTTTTGTGTTAGTTTATCGCTCCTATTTTCAGTCTTTTCTCAAATGCAAAGTTCTTAGAGGTGTTTCACAGCAAGAATCCTGGGAGGATTTCCTCTGGGCATTCCTGTTTCCCCCATCAACCCAAAACATGCATGATGAGTCAGACCCTCCAGCTAATGTAGCCCTGACCAAGACTTACAATGGATTAACAAAGGTTCTATTACAAATGGACTCTTGTGAGCTTTAAGCAATGTTATAATGTTGTTACCTCCTCAAAAGCATGTCTGGAGTTGTGTTTTGTTTCATTCACACAATAATAATAAATAAATACTTTATTATTAGTCTGTTTACATCTCCCAAAGTCAAACTGTTCCATTTTGTGATGTTGTGTAGTGATAGTTTTTAAGCTAACAGCCTCTTTTACTTTTTGTTTAGTACAGATTGGCAATTCCAGAGCTGAAATGATCCAAATGATTCTAGTGAAGTTGTGTGGAGTTTAAAAACACAGTGGAGCACTTCCTGTACCACCACATGAAAGCCTAAACATGCAGGGTTTGTGTGTTAAATGTGTGAATGAAACAAAACAACTCCACGTTTGTTTGTGATGAGGAAACTACATTATAACATACAAGTAGATCAGAAAATAGCGTAATATTTATAGCGTAATAAAATGTAGTCGATTGTACATACTTATTATTATTATTTATCATAATTTTGATGCATGCTCATATTTTCCTACTGTTTCTGAAACTTGCGTTGTGACACTGCAATTTCCCCATTGTGGGACAAATAAAGGATTATCTTATCTTAGACCGTTGACGTTTGTCGTTCCAGGTGAGGAATGAGCCACAGAACATCAGAGTCTCGGCTGAATATGTGGCTAAAGTGAAGGGAGTTTCTCTGGAGCGAGTGATGGAGGCGACCACGCAGAATGCACTCAGACTTTTCCCCAAAGTCAAAACTAAAATAAGTCTTTAAAGGCACACGTAACTTTTTGGTTGCGGGTTCGTCGCCTGCTTGTTTCTATGGATACGTTATTGCTCTGCCTGGAATGTTCCACCATGTGACATTAAACAGCTCTGCTTTATATTTATTCAAATACAGGTGGTTTTATAACTCAAAAATACCTAGAAAAACAGACATTCTGACTGTGAGCGGGGTCGCCTCCACAGATCTGACCTGGAACTGGGTCTGGTTTGGTCTCTGTGAAGACAGAAAGGTTTAATGCCATACTGTGAAACATTCCAGACAAAGCAAGAACATCTTGGAGAAAAGTACTTGACGGATTCTCCACTAGAAAAGTTCCACAGTGCACCTTTAACATGAACATCCATAAAAAACAATTGGATTTATCACTATTATTAACTAAGATTATTAAAAATGTGCTGCATATAAAATGTAAAGATAATTTGGGGGTTATTAATAAATGATGTAAAATACACTGACCTGGAATATTATTTACAAGGTGTTCCTCAAGTATTAGTAGTTGTCGTATTTGTACTATTTTCAAATTCCTTCATGATCTGATTTTCTGATGACAACTGTGTTACAAATTTTACTCCTTATTTTAATTTTTTGGCTATTAAAAGTTTCATTGTGTAACTTTTTGGCCAAAGAATAGACGAATATAAAAGTAGTTTTCAATTTGGATGTTTTTATTGAACTGAAAAGCGTGCGTTCTTACTGTGAGCAGGCTCGCATCTCCACAAACCTGACTCTTAATTGGCCTGGACTGGAGGAGCTCACATGGAGGAGTTTCCAGGGAAATGTTCCTTTGGCTATAAGGTTCCACAGTGTTGTATTAAACATATCTGCCTTCATGGAGGATGTTCCCAAGTATGGAATCCTACAGGGGACACCTCCACAAAGTTCCACTCTTTAAAGTTATTCTGGAATTGACATGAGCAGTTACAGATAGAAATAGACATGAAAAGTGGCTGTATTTGTTTTTAGTTCAGATACAAATGCAATATCTAAAACTAACCAGTAGATGGGGCTTACAGCTCTGCATCTGGTTTTCATTTTGGACCAGAATAAAACCAGAGTGGACCACATCAAACCTTTAAACAGGACGAACAGTGGTCATCCCCAGGAGGTCAAACCCAGGGCAAACCTGTGGAGGACATTTCTACTTAAAACCAAACTACAGAAAGAATGAAATGGCAATAATTAAAGTACATCAGGTTTTGAGCTCTGGTTTACAATGTTATGTAGTAACTGGCAATAATGCACAAAATCTGGTCATTTCAAACATTTGTAAAATAAATCAGATCTGAAGCTGCAATGCAAGAAACAAATGTTCAAATCATTTCATATTGTCACATAAAGATCTTGTCACTTTAGACTCACAGAGGGAAGAGGAAACACTTTTACCCAAGTCAGAGTACTGTTACACTTTACTATATTATATATTCGTAGGATTCAAATCAAGGGACCTGAGTAAATGCACTCAAAAGATTAAAGGAACACTTTGAAAAAACATAATGTGAAAAAAAGTTGGATGTCTATGATGTGGCCCAGATGTGGGCAGGGAAATACCTCAGGAACACGGGAGCTGAGTGGCTAGCATTCATTCTTCACACCAATAAGGCTCTGGGTTTGATCCTGGGGTCACCTGGGCCTTTCAGTGTGGAGTTTGAATGGGTTTCCCCCCATCAAACCTAAAAAAACATGCACCAGGGACGAGAGGTGGGAGTGAGCTCTAATGCTACACCCTGCACAGTGCCTCTCTGCAGACTGTGCACTGTCCCTGTGTCATAAATAAAATGATGCTCCTCTTTTAACAGAAATGTACAACATAGTGACAACAATAAGACGTGCCTTAAAACAGGACTAGTTTTGCATGTGGAGGTCATTTTAAGTTTCTCCCTCTTGGTCTTTTTTCACTGGTTTTCCACTAGTGCTGCTCTGGCAACAGTGACCATCACTACTGAGAGTATGAGGCCGTTCCTGAATCCTACACAACTTACATAACTTGTCCAGTTTCTCCATGATGTGCCGTTTCAAGGAGATTTCAGGAGACAGGCAGTTACTCTAGTGTTCCTTAAATTTTAGTGAGCGGCGTAGAACTACCCTACCCCAGCTGGTCCTACAAGAACAGCAGTAGACCTGTGTATGGCTCTACCCAACTGTGTGATGCAGTAAATAACACATCCATAGAATCTGTATTATCCATTGGACCACTGCAGGTCTAATGTATAAAATATGTTATGTATAAGAGCATGTCTGTGTGTCGCACTGAAAGCATTTATGTCCATATCCTGCAGTGTACGATGTGAGAAATACTGATACAAGAATGAACTGTTCTTAATTCAATAAGAAATAAGGGGTTGGTTTAGTTAATCTCCACACTAAGAAATATACAAAACAAAGAGACAGACTCCCACTAATGCTGAAGTCACTAGAGAGGCCTGGATTTGGTTCATCTTTTAAGTCACCGTGTGTTTCTCCTTTCCCTTCAGAGGTGGGTACTGCTCAGTACTTTTCTAGAAGCATACTTTGACTCTTACTTGAGTTTGTTTGTAGAGGCAGAGTCACAGTATGTGGTCAAAGTTGTGGTTCTGTGAGTGAGTCTAACGTCCAATCCAATCCAACTTTATTCCTATAGCACATTTTATAAACAGAAACAGTTTCCAAAGTGCTGCACATAAAAATCAATAAAACTGAATAAAAACATTACTAAAATCGCAATAAATAAAGTGATAATAATAAAATAACTAAAAACAAAAGCACTTATAAAAAACACAGAGGAGCACACAACTCACACGGTGTTAAAAGCCAGAGAATAAAAGTAGGTCTTAAGACGAGACTTAAAACTCTCCAGTGTGGGGGCTGTTTTGACATGAGGGGCATAACTTAGGGCCAACCACAGAGAAAGCCCTGCTCCCCCGAATTTTAAGTCTAGCCTTAAGATCCCATGACATGGTACTTCTTGATGCTTTTATATGGCTCCTTAATGGTTCCCTAATACTGTAAATGAATCCTTCTTCAAAATCAACACTCAGTGCATGAGAAACAGAGATAAGATGAGAAAGAATAATTTTTCTCTCTCTGAACACTCCATAATGGGCGTTGTTGCTTGAATGCAAATGAGGAGAAAAGAGATGGCCAATAGTAGAGGGTGGGGGCGTGGCCAAACGCTCCGCTCTCCGCTGTAGCTCACAGCTGATCCATTTCCGTGTTTTTGCACGGGGGGAAAGATTTGAAGCGTTCCATTGAAAAATAAACACATTTCCACAGAAAATAAAATTAAACCACTGCTGTTCAAAGGTCCAGAGGCTCAGATAAAGGACTTCCGAGCCTAGAAACACTCGGACGTGCCTCCAGGCAAATAAAAAAAATGCATTTCGCATTGCCTAGCGCATTCGCAGTCCAAACTCTCTGGGCGTGATTTACAGAGACGCTGAGTACAGACAGACGGGGGTGGAACTGCATTTGCATTTCTTTTTTCGATCTGACGTCAATAAGGTGCCTTGTTCAAAATCACCCGTTTGAGCTCCGATTTTTTCTAACGCAGAAAAGGATCGCAAATGCTCAGTTTAGACATTTCGCAACTTTTAACCATGGGGGGGGGGGCCTAAACAGGGTAGAGGAGCTCACATTAACGTTCAAAAACCTCAGAAAGTGAAAATTTTATGCCATGGGACCTTTAGGGCCCACGAGCTGGAGCTGGCCCTCTGACCTCAGAGCACCGGTCTGTAGATTTGGATGAGGTCAGAGATGTATTTTGGGGTCCAGTCCATTCAAAGCTTTAAAAACAAACAATAAAATCTTAAAATCAATCCTAAAACGAACAGGAAGCCAGTGCAAAGACGCAAGAACAGGGGAGATGTGCTCATATTTCTTCCGTCCTGTTAAAAGGAGCGCAGCAGTGTTCTGGACTAACTGCAGTCGATAAAGTCTGACGTGACAAAAGCTTTATGTGACAACATGAAATGATGTTGAATATTTGTGTTTCTTGCAGCTCCTTCAGATATATTTTTTTCTCATTTTTGTGGTCCTTTGAAAGTACCAGCTTTTGTGTATGATTCAGTGTTTTGTCCTTCAAATTGTATTATTATAAATCAGATGTTCGTTTACTTACTTGAGCAGTGGTTTCACTCAAATATTTATTGGATTTGTACCACTACTTTGTACTTCTGCTTGACTTGAGTAATGTTATTTTGAAGTAGTTTGTGCAGACTCTGCCCACACATGAGCACATGTAAAGTTTAACCACACAGTGAAACCCTCTGTGACAGTCCGTGTTTCTGTTCACAGTTGTGATGTCACTGTATAGTTCAGGTTGTTTTATTTTATGGGAGAGTCAAACAGGAAATGTTCTGAACAGAGTGTATCACATTCTCGCCTGGAGAAGTGTGTGAATCCGCCATGTGTGCACTTTTACGCACTGGCCACTCCCTCTCCAGACGCGCGCTCTGAGGATGAGTGACCCCCGGAGCAGCCAGTCCGAGGCCTCTTCTCCTCCGCGGAACAGCTCCTGATTGGACCCGAGGTTTGTGACCCTCCTCCCGGGGTCGCTTCAGGCGAAGTGTGCTTGTCCCTTCACCCTTTTCTCTACCTTTTTTTTTTCTTGTGCGCAGAGAAGTGTTTACAGCGGAGCGCGTCGAGGCAAATCAAGGACAAATTGGAAACCGTCTATGGCACTATGTTTGAGGTTTTGTAGCGCAAAAACGGAGATTTGAACGTGATTTCAGTGAGTACTTTCTTTTTCAAAGTTTCCTCTTTCTTTGTGCATTATCTGTGCGTAAAATGAGTCGTGCACAGATGTGAAAAGCGCGTTTTGGCGTGGCCGCGTCTGTTGTCTGTAGCGGTGCAACATCTGCGACCTGTTGACACTTTTATTGCCCAATTTGAAGTGACAGTTTTACGAGTTAATCTTTGCATAAATAATTATTGACAACTTTCGAGCTGAAGATGCCCACATGGACACGTATACAAGACTCCGTGGCGGTGGGTACGTGATTCAAGACACGGTTTTTTACGAAGAATTCTGCAACGTGTGACTGAACTAAAGTCCTGCAGAGAAGAACAGGTTTGGTCGATTCACTGTCAGAACAGATAAAGGAAATCTAAAATAACAAAAGTGCAAACGCCTTGGATCGTTTCCAAACTTTCTTGCATTCATGAGCCAAGCATGCGCGCCCAGATAAGGAACTTTATCTGACCCAAGACTGGGCACGTTCGGTTTGGCTAAATATTATTCGATTTCTCTGCACAAAACACCGAAATTCACAGAAGAAGCAATGCAAAACTAATGATGACCACAAATGGATCGAATACAAATCGAATAAATAGTCAGAATTGTACATTTTACGTGAATGAAGTTTAGTGTTTGGAGATTTCTCTGCAGCCCTGGTGAATTAGCTGGTCCACATGTTAATCTTTGTTTTTATTATTATTATTAAAGACAGTAGAATATAACATTTAACAAACTAAAATAATAAAGACACAAAAACAGAAAACAGTTCTAAAAACAAACCCAAGACGCACACAAATTTAAAGGAAAAGTAACGGTTTTTACAATCTGAGCCTTATTTCGGTAGTAAAACAAGTTGTTTTACTCACCCATATCACTTTGGTGTCATATCGAGCATTTCCGGAGATGTTTTAGATTAGCGTTAGGCTAACGCCGTTAGCCTAGCGCGACTTATAGCCATAGCTCAGGGCATTCCCCGAGCATGTAATATGCCCCGTGCGGGCTCCAAATAACACAAACTTTAGCACTTTTCAAATCATAGAAGCTTGATGTCTTTAGTCTACGATTTCGTTTGGTCAAAAGTGGCCTGTAATCCGAGATTTAGCCATAGTTTCGAGTAGATGAGGACGCCAGTGCGCATGCGCGGAGTGTGCTCTCAGCTCCCGGGACCCAAACATGGAACGCATAGCTGGTTTCAGAGTGTTTCAGTGTAGTGAGCGGGCTGATAGATATGCTAATACAAGACGCCAGAGGAATTCGTAAAACAAAAGAGAGTAGCGGGGATAGGTCAGAGCTTTGTTCAGGGAAGCTAGCTCCTCCCTTGCAGCTAGATATAAACAGGGTCGAACCAGCATGAGGGCCAGAGCTGACAAAGCCTCTCGGATGAGCGGCGAAACGTTTTCAACCAAACAAACTTTGTCCAGTTGACAAATTGAACTTCTCCTTTGATCATAGCTGTAAAGTTTACAGCTATGCGTTCCATGTTTGCTCCGAGCTATGGCTATAAGTCGCGCTAGGCTAACGGCGTTAGCCTAACGCTAATCTAAAACATCTCTGGAAGTGCTCCATATGACACCAAAGTGATATGGGTGAGTAAAACAACTTGTTTTATTACCGAAATAAGGCTCAAATTGTAAAAAAAACAAAAAAACAAAAAAACGTTACTTTTCCTTTAACTAAAATATAAATATTTGTTTCTCTAAAGAAATCTATAGCATTCGTTCTTCTCCAAATTAGTAGTAGCTTAGTGTTATTGTTCGATTAGTCGACTAGTCCAACGATTATTTCTGTAAATTTTCAAAAACAGTTTTTAACCAAATAAAGTTAAAAAATCAGATGACCTGAAGGTTTCTAAATGAAGAATATTTACAAATAAGGTGTAGTATTGATAAAAATCAGAACCTGTATTCTTTTTTTTAGTCTGTCTTTGTTATAAAAGGTTTGTGGTTTGTGTTTTAGAGTCTGTTTAAACCACATAATGATTACAATTATTAAACTATAATTATTTTTTAATAGTCAAATAGTCACAATTATTTAATCCTTGCAGCTTTGTGTATTAGTCTAATGATAGTCATAACAAAAAACTTAAAATGAAACAACACAATTATTCATGATTCTGAGATATGTGAAACCAACTCTTTGTCCTAAATTAAGGGGAAAAAAAATCTTCAGTCTACAGTCGTATCACAGTCGCTCTTTGCCAAAGCTAACACAATGAAAACAGTGTAGATGTAGGTCCGAATTTGGGGGGAAAAACAAAAGCATTCCTCAAAAGTCATGGCTTCTCATTTTTCAGTAATTATTTTAGTTTCTTGCATATGTTTTTCAGGCCAAACCCACAAACGGAAGGATGGCTGGAGAGGCGGTGCTGAGGAGGGGAGTGAGCTGGGTGAAGCAGTCCGCCCACAGAGCTCCGATTCTGGGGCAGAGCTCAGCCAGGGAGTCCCTCTCTGGAGCCTCAGGGCGGAGCTCATTCAGGGTGAGTCCAGAACAGAGACTGTGCGGTCCACACCCAGTACACATGTTATCACAGGCAGAATAATAATAATAATAATAATAATACTCTTCTATACACTCAAACACGCTGTACAAAGAATACTGTTTTGAAAAGTACATATTTAAAAACCATTTCAGGAGTCTTCATTATGAGGCTCATTGAGAGGAGGTCGAGGGTTTGCAGCTGTCCACAATGCAAAGAGGTGCTACTTTGCATAATTAGAAATTAAAATTTTACAAAAGTTACTTGAGTTACTGGTCATGCCCATGTTATTTTTCTTCAGGCAGACGAAGGACAAAAAGCCCAATTTACCAGAGTTTTAATTTGTAGGAATGGAACGAAATCTAGTGCCAAAAACTCTCAGGATTGTGGAAAATCTTGTGAGATCTTGTGTTTATATTTGGACTGCACATAAAGGGGGTTATGTGTTGGTGAGCGGGAAGTCATAGTTATAAATAAAGTGCTACTATGACGGCAGGAATATTAAATGGTCACACTGATAGACAATTTCAAGGCCCCAAAGCACTTTACATCACCCATTCACACACACTCTCACACCAGTGTACACAGACACTTGGACAAGGAAGGGTTGAGTGTATTGCTCAAGCACACAACAGCAGTATTCATCTGTGGGAGCTGGAAGTGCACCGCCAGCCTGTGGGCTAGTTGAGGCACCCTAAGGGACAACCGTGGCGGCACGGTGGGTGGCGGCATGGTGACTGAGTGGATAGCACTCACGCCTCACAACAATCCTCGGGTCGCCCCGGCCTTTCTGTGTGGAGTTTGCATGTTCTTCCCGTGTCTGGGTGGGTTTCCTCTGGGCACTCCGGTTTCCCCCATCAACCCAAAAACATCCTCCAGCTGAGGTCCTGACCAAGCTTAGCCTCACAATAAGATCATGGAGATGGTCCCCGGGCGCCTTCATGTGCTGCCCACTGCTCCTGAGAGGATGGGTCAAATGCAGAGGACAAATTTCCCTACAGGGATAATAAAGAATGATAACTAAATAAACTTCTTTTACCTGAGCTAAATAAGTTTGGTTCTTTGTTTGTTGACTCTGCAGAAATCTGTCCTTCCTGTTTCTCAGTCCTGTTTTGTTTAGTTTTTTCCCTTTTCCTCGTAAGCCGCCATGTTTGAGCGTGTCTCTCTGATTGGTTAATCCACCTGTCAGTCATGCCCAACTGAAACCAGAGAGACAGACCCACTCGTCTTTAGGGGTGTGCAAAATAATCATCATGACAATGCATCGCGATAATAACTTTCACAATATACTGCATCGATTCTTGATGCCAAAAATCGATTATTATTAATTAATAATTTAATATTTAATATTAATAAATAAATACATTAATTATTAGTTTTTTTTTTTTTTTATAAATCCTATGCACTTTTTTCTTTGTGAAAGGGTATTGTTTGTTATGATGGTAGCTACCTCCAAAATGGCAAATGTTTGAACATCATTTTTTGTTTTAGAAAAAATCCTATGCACTTTTTTGTTATTGGTTTGGTTTATTTGTTTTTGTTATTCAATAAATTCAGTTATGAATTGAGTTGCTCAGAGTTCTGTATCAATTGAAGACACTACCCAGATACACAGCCACTGATATATAAGTTATCCTCTTTTTTTTTTTGGTACATTTTCACTGAAGTATGTCGAATATATTGCAATGCATCGCAATAATTCAAGTATCGTGATAGTATCGCATCGTGGCATATGAATCGTGATTCGAATTGAATCGTGACTTCGTTGCCAATACCCAACCCACTCGTCTTTGTAAAGTTTTGTCAAAGTTTGTGGTTCTGGCTGGGCAGATCTTGAGCGAGGCTTGGTCAGGACGGCCTGAGCTGGAGGATTTAACCAGTGGTGCATGTTTTGGGTTTTTAAGAGCAGGATTCAAACTGTCAACCTTCAGGTCAGAGAGCAAGCACTCTGCCAACTCAGCAACTGTTGGGCAAAATTTAAATTGTTGATTACTAATTATGCCAAAATCTCATCTGGTCTCATTTCTGTGTCAGACCTCTGTTCATTTGTTAATTGTGTTTTCCCCAGGAGCCCCACATGTGCGTCCACAGATATTCCACTTTGGGAGCATGTCTCAGTTCCTGTTTGGTCTTAAGAGGAAGAGGGAAAACTCCACAAACCTCCAGACCCAGCTCCAAGGGTGTGAAATACTCCAGAACACTTTCTCTGGTCCAAACTCACACCAGAGCTCTGAACCAGGACGGGTCTAATGTGGGACGACTGTCTGCGGAGGATCTCCAGAGAGCCAGAGGGGCCAAGATCTTCAAGCCTCACAAACAAGTGGTGAGTGAGGGCTTTGGATGCAAATCAAAGATGCTTTATTCTTGTTTATTTGTAACTTTGGACATAGTTCATTTGATTATTTTGTGTATGTCTGGGGACTTATCTAAAGCTGGACTGTGCGAGTTTTGGAGGTCTGTGATGACTGATTTCTGATGTTCAAGCACGTTTGATATTTTGGAACATTCTTCTCACCCCACAGAGGGAAATTAAAGTTTTGCTACAACATTTCCACTGTGCTTCTAATTAACCTTTGTCTCAGTGCAGTTTAACAGGAGGATTGGTCAATATCATAACATAAAAGCCCAAATCCATCGCCCAAAAATTTATATAATTTATCTCTTATTTTGTTTGCAGCTCAGTGAAAAAGCTCGAGAAAGAAAAGTTCCTGTCACTCGGTTGGGAAGACTGGTCAACTTTGGGGGTATGTTTACAACTTCAACATTATGCTCCCAGTTAAATCCAGGTCTTAGTCCTGTATGTGGGGACACTGCTCTGTTTAATTTGTTTATTCATTATTGTCTATACACCTCCAGTCTGTATTTAGTTTTCCACATTAACTTTGTCTTGTTGAGCACGACGGACTCTGGAAAAGCGCCTCGTCATAGTTAGAATGGCACATTAAGCGCCAGAGAGGAGCCAGGGGACTGCGGCTATAGTTGGCAGGAGCTGGACCGGGGCTGGTGTGGGGCTGTTCTCTCTCTGTCCGTTTAAGAATGAGGACACACTTCTCTTGGTCTTTACTCTTATCAAGTTACATATTAGTTAATTTTGTGCTTGGTCCTGGTGTCGACTTTGAAGTACTTAAAGCCACAGTATGTATTTTTTTTCTGGCGGAGGGTCAGCCACCTGCTTGTCTCCATGGAGGTGTTCTGGTCTGGTATCTACTTTAAAGAAGTGAGGGCGTAGATGCGTTTTATCCCGTACTGTGGAACATTACAGCCAACAGAACATTTCCAGAGAAACGAGCAGGAGTGTGCCCTCCTCCAGGCCAAATATGAGTCAGGCTTGTGGAGATGCAAGTCTTCTTAGAGTAACGCATGTTTACTCCATGTTTTTACTCCAATACAAACACAAAATGAACAATGACATGCTTTTATTTTGGCTAAAAGTTATGTGGTTGGCCATAGACGACATAAAGAAGTGGACTAAAGGACTGTGATGCCAGCCATGGCTATAGAAGTTAAATTTCATTAGCAAAAGTATTAAATTATTAGCATTAGCATTATTAGCATTATTAGCATTATTAGCGTTATTAGCATTATTAGCGTTATTAGCATTTGTGGTGTTTTAGTTTAAAGGGACAGTGTGTAAGATTTTTACCTGTTAATTACTGAAATTGAAGATACCCATTCAAAAATACATTGTTTTCCAAGCCTTTTCACTTCCATCATGAAATCAAAGTATTCTTTTGGACTTAGATATAGTCACATAAAAGGGGGATCTTCCCCATATAGAGGCAGCCATTTTGAATACGAGAGCCACAGAAGGACATTTGGGCTCATCCTTCGCCTCGGCTCCTGCTAACAGCTGCTTAGCCGCGCTGCGTTTGGGAGTGAAGGAGTGAAGGAGAGAAGGAGAGAAGGGGAAGGGGAGGGGGGAAGGGGGGAGCCTGTGTAAAGAAGCATGCTGCCGGATCACACATCGTAATGGATACAACACGTATTTTGGACTAAATTGTTTTACTGGATTTTATTCGCTGGATCCTTATGGACAGATTGAGACCAAGTTTATGATGAAATACAGAGTTTGACCTGTGCAAAGCCTTCAAAGGTAAGCTAAGTAAGCTAAGTTTTGTGCTTTTCTGTATAAAAGCCCCATGTGCTCGGGGAGTGATTGTTTTGCAGGGAAATGAATTGCATAGTCAAAAAGAGGAGACTGTAAGGTTTCATTTGATGTGTAGATTGTCATGAATCATGATCGGGATTGTGTGTTTTCATGCGAAAAGAAAAAAAAAAAGTGAACGGGGGACCGCGTTTTATGTATACAGCGGTGCGCGGTTCGTGCGCGGGCACGCGCGATCTCGGCGCTACGTCGCGTCCGGGTGACCCTCGAGGTCTGCCATAGCCAAAAGAGGAAGTGGAATAGCTAGTAACCACCTATGCGCCACGAATCCTACACACTGTCCCTTTAAGCTTTTTAAAATATTCAGATAAAAATATTACAAGTGGAATTGTTTTTGACATTTGGATGCAACTGATTTGTCTGTTTTGGCTTTGGATTTTTGTCTTTTTTTAGAATCTACAGTATAACCAAAGGAAGTACAGTACATTGATGTTTTAGTAAGGCCACTGGCTAAAATATATTCAGTTATAGTAACTTGCAGATTTCAGTCTAGAACATTGGAATATTCAGCATTTGGAAATCTTAAAAGGCAGAATTGCATATCCTTTAACAATGACAAAGCTATTCAACTGGATTAGGGTGACCTTTCGTCCGGACAGTCCGGTTTTAGAGCTGTCTGTTCGGCCGTCTGTCACCTGTCCTCCTTTTTTACATTTTGTCCTCCTTTCGGACCCTCGTCGGCCACCGTTGCATAAATCGTCATAAATCCCCACCCATTATTTACACTTGCTACTCTGCGATGTTCGCCGTTTCCCAATTCAGCGAATGCACGGTTCGGAGTGTGGTTTCAGTCTGCAGTCGAGACGGTGCATACTCGCTCAGTCCTGAATGCAGTCCACGGATCACATGGGCGTCTGTGAAATGGAACAGGTCCCGCCTCAGCTCAATGAGCCGGGTGGTCT
The DNA here is from genome assembly GCA_036785185.1 of Paratrypauchen microcephalus. Lineage (NCBI taxonomy): Eukaryota > Metazoa > Chordata > Actinopteri > Gobiiformes > Gobiidae > Paratrypauchen > Paratrypauchen microcephalus. The sequence continues at coordinate 2,070,494 of JAVJIX010000108.1, forward strand.
GCTCCTTGTTCCCTAACGACAAAAATATTATTCTATTGCGACTAGTAATACTTGGAATTGGGACATGGCCAATGTTCCCCCTAATTTTTAATGTGTCTGAGCAAACACACTAACTCCCTGAGCGCTCCTTGGATCCCTGTGCACGACATCCAAAATGCACCCACCCACCCCCCCCCCCCCCACCCCCCCCCGCGCGGCTCGCACTTCGCAGATATAAAAAAAAATGACCCTGCGGCTGAATAAAAAGCGGAGATCCTCCTTTTTGGACACAAGTGTCCTCCTTTCCTGTTTTCATGCCGGTGGTCACCCTAAACTGGATACTCTTGCGAAACCACTGAATCGCAACAGATTTGCTTCTGATTGAGAACACATTATTGAATGTTAGGCTGCTGCTCCAGTCAAATGAATCTCACGAGGCTAGCAGTTACAGGGGCGAATTTGGAGTTGAGTTTCATATTAAGAAAAGGACTTTAATTATAGACAAAAAAAAGCAAAGGATCTTGTAGAGCAGATTAATACGAACATTTTAAGACCAAAATGACGAGGCTCACTGCAGCAGAAGGGTGACAATTTTTCAATCTAAAGTCAATTGGAGCCAGCGTCTATCGAGCCAGATGCCTGCCAGTGCTCACTTCTATTTTGGAGCGTGGCAGCTAGCAGGTTGGCTATGTCCATTTTTATATATAAAGTCTACGGGCGGGGCTTTAAATTCAGCCATACTGTGAGTTTTTAGAGTATATGGAAATGGCATAAACATTTGCTGCTTTGTACTACCACTACCACTACTAATTTTAACATTCCTAATATGTGTGAGCCACACTAAGATGCATAAAAGTAAAGATTTGGCTTTCAGAGATGTCACCAGAGCTAAACCAAGTATTTAACTCTGTAATCTAGGGCTACATCAGGTCTAAAAGTAGACTACATTAAACTTGTACTGCAGTTCTATCCAAAAATAAACTCTAAATAAGAAAAAACCCACAAATTGAAGAGCCAAGTACTACCTGAAGGAGCTTGCGCACACAGTTTGAGAAACACTGGCGGGGGCGTCGGACTAGGGGGGGTTCTGTTTAGACTTACTTAGTCTTAGTCTGCGTCCCATTTCTCTGTCTTACTTTCGTCTTACCCCTACCCCTTGGTTTTTCGCGTTCATATGAGGGCAAGGGGTGTCCCGATTATAATTTTGATCAAGGGCTTCGGCCACGACCTCGGGCTACATACCCCCTGAAACGAAGTAAGCTCTCGACCAGACTTAAACGATCAGGATGGCAGCATCACATCGATCAGCCGAGGAGTCTCATAAATGTATTTTCAGCAGATCTAATTATCAAATAAGTTTAGCAGGTTTACAGTTATGACGCTTATGTTCTACGTTACTTTTAGTGAACTGTTGTTGCGGTGTCTGTTTAGCCGACGTTATCGTTTTCATCGAACTTTCATGTATAAACAAGCAAGTTTTTTTGTTGTCGAGCTGAGGTACCCGATAATCCTTGACGCGGCGAGGGACGATGACGCAAACAGTAATCGAGTGGCGTCCCATTTCTTAGGGGAACATTCGTACCCCGAGCCCTCTCAGCTCGTTATCGAGGGGCAAGACAAAGACGTAGATAAAGCGGTAAGCGAAGGCAAAGGGGTACAGAGTAATGGGACACAGCCTTAGACTTGGACAAACTTTATTAAAGGGATATGCCACCCCCAGGTCAAACTTGGGCATCTCCCCACAGTCCAGAGACTAAAATAAGTGGTGGAAAGCATTTTTCTGGTGACGCAGCCATTGTCCAGGTCTGTCAGCACTGACCGCCGCGGTATCTGCAGCTACTCCGCGTTAGACTGGAGTCTAACGTCGCCCACGAAAGATTTCGGCCAAAAGGAATTAATTTGCTCGATGCGTTTCCCAATTACTTTTAACTATTTTTCAGTGCGGAAAAAGACAGCCGAAGCACACACCACGCTGCGTAACAGGGGAACTCCCTTCCTGGTGCGTAACTGGGATTCCCCTGTCAGTGTGGTGTGTGCTTCGTCTGTCTTTTTCCGCACTGAAAAATAGTTCCCACCCAAAATGACAAAGTCAAGCTCTCCGTGTTGATTTGCACATTTATTTGCACTCGATATGAATGCGCACTACACAGAAAGTAATTGGGAAAAGCATTGATCAAATTAATTCCTTTTGGCCGAAATCTTTCTCTGGCGACGTTAGACTCCAGTCTAACGCGGAGTAGCTGCAGATACCGCGGCGGTCAGTGCTGACAGACCTGGACAATGGCTGCGTCACCAGAAAAACGCTTTCCACCACTTATTTTAGTCTCTGGACTGTGGGGAGATGCCCAAGTTTGACCTGGGGGTGGCATATCCCTTTAACCTCCTGAAACCCGGCCCATTCATTTGTGTCCTTTATAGTGCACATTGAGTTAACCAGTCTCTTTTAAAGTGTTTTGAGATAGACTCTAGTTTGTGGCTGCACTATGATTAAAAATAAATGAATAAATAATACATAAAAAATACATAAATACATGCATACATAAAAATAAATACATAAAAATGTATTAATGTGATAAATACATTAAAAAATACATAAATTTTACATAAAAATGTATAAATAATACATAAAAAATAAAAATACATAAATGCATAAATAAGAAATTAAAAGGGAGTCTAAAAACTTTTTGAGGCGACTGTTAACGCTTGTCAAAGATGTTGGTCATTTAAAAAAAAAATGTTTTTGTTAAGTTGCCACATGATTTAACACCATTACAGTCCATTACAGAGGTCATGTTACAACATTATGAATAAAAAAAATAAAAAAATGTAAATGCTACACAGCAAGTCCAAAATTTAAGATATAAACACTTAAATCTATCAGAAAATGACTTTAAAGTAGTGAAATTATCTGACCATGCAGCAAGATAATAGTTATCTTAAAATAAACTACCTTTTAGACCAGAATTAAGCAGTTTCTGAACTAATAAGTAGATTAATAACCTGATAAGAGTTTAAAAATCTTGGCCAGATCAGAGAATTTGCAGTGTAAGATGTTCATTTACCTCCAAATAGAAAATCACAAACAAAACAAAAAAAATTGAAATACACTTTTTTTCTTCGGGTCCCAGGAGGTTAATGCACAAGGGAAGTTTGGGTACAGTAGCTCACATATCACAATATAATATAATATATAACAGAGGGTAACAAAAAATAGATGAACTAGCAAAAAAAGAGCACTGGTGTCCAATGAGACATAATTATAAAACATTTAAAGAAAAATAAATGTATATGTACAAATCAGAATAAAATTTTAAAAAAGTAATAAAATATCCAATCAGTTGTATACAGTTGTAGGGAGTATTATCTGTTACATAAGGGTGAATTGTATAGGTATAGTAATGGGCATTTTCCTTTGGACAACATGTAATGCGAGCCCACCAACATGATTTGTACCCACGACCCAGAATTTGGTGCTACACCCCTGAACACGGATGTGTCTCATTCTGATGAGTTCAGCTGTTTCCTCTATTGTCAATATTAAAGGAAAAGTAAAGTTTTTTTTTTACAATCTGAGCCTTATTTCGGTAATAAAACAAGTTGTTTTACTCACCCATAGCACTTTGGTGTCATATGGAGCACATCCAGAGATGTTTTAGATCTCCGTAATGTGAGTTCTCGGTCTTTGCGGACCAAGTTTGCGGTCTTCAAATGACACAAACTTTAGCACTTTTCAAATCATAGAAGCTCGATGTCTTAGTCTACGATTTCGTTTGGCCAAAAGTGGCCTGTAATCCGAGATTTAGCCATAGTTTCGTGTAGATGAGGAGGCCAGTGCGCATGTGCGGAGTGTGCTCTCAGCTCCCGGGACCCAAACATGAAACGCAAAGCTGTAAACTATGGCTAAATCTCGGATTACAGGCCACTTTTGACTCAAACGAAATTGTAGACTAAGACATTGAGCTTCTATGAATTGAAAAGTGCTAAAGTTTGTGTTATTTTGAGACCGCACGGGGCATATTACATGCTCGGGGAATATATTATATGCCCCGAGCTATGGCTAGAAGTCGCGCTAGGCTAACGCAAATCTAAAACATCTCTGGAAGTGCTCCATATGACACCAAAGTGCTATGGGTGAGTAAAACAACTTGTTTTATTACCGAAATAAGGCTCAGATTGTAAAAAACGTTACTTTTCCTTTAAATGCAGACGTGACATATTTGTGTGTTTTTGTCGTGTATCCAGGTCTGGCAGTTGGACTGGGCATTGGGGCGCTCACAGAAATGGCCAAGAAGTCATTTAAACCCCAAGAACACGGTGAGATCTGCTTTAATGTGTACATGTTTATTTTTAGCACATCCTGACACCGTCTTGTCTCTCTGCCCTGTCAGGGGATAAGAGGCCTGTGCTGGACTCGAACCCGTTCCTGAATGAAGCGAATGCCGAGAGAATCGTCAGTACTCTGTGTAAAGTGAGAGGAGCTGCTCTGAAGCTGGGGCAGGTGCTCAGTATCCAAGGTGAGGCCAGAGACTCTGACTGGGGCTGAACAGTGTGATTTTAGGACAGTCTTTGTGTTTTTATGTTTATTTTACCAGGCAAAATATTAAAGGTGCACTATGTAACTTTTTGTTGGGGGGTCTGTCACCTGCTTGTTTCTATGGAGATGTCATTGCTCTGTCTGGGATGTTCCACAGTATGACATTAAACAGCTCTACTTCACATTTATTCATTTAATGGTGGTTTTATAGCTCAAAAATACCTTGGAAAAACAAACATTCTGACCGAGCGGGGTCGCCTCTCCACAGATCTGACCTGTAACTTGGTCTGGTTTGGTCTCCATGAAGATAGAAAGGTTTAATGCCATACTGTGAAACATTCCAGACAAAGCAATAACATCTCCATGGAGAAAAGCATTTGATGGAACCTCCACCAGAAAAGTTACACAGTGCAGCTTTTGTGCTTGAGCCTGCTCTCTAGTTATAATCTATGACACCTGTGGATCATTATGTTAGAATTCGAACATTTTAATTCACATTTTTTGTCTAAAACAACGTAATAAAACCATAAACGTCATCACAACAGAGTCAGTACCTCCTGTGGGCAGCTCCACATCATTTTATTTTTTTCAAAATGATGCAATGCTGCTAAATCCTACATGCATCACTGATTTAAGAAAATTAACTTGGTGAGCAGAGTTGGTACAGAGCAGTGGGTGTGTACCAGTCGAGGAAAACAAAACAAACAAAAGAAAATGGGAGTCTCGAAAATAAGCAATTAAAGCTGACTCAAACGTGCACGCATCACTCCAAACACAACTTCAGAGGATCACTGAGAACAAAAATAAAACCTGGTTAAAAGAAAAGAATATGGCTCTGCTTTAAAGGTCCCATGGCATGAAATTTTCACTTTCTGAGGGTTTGAACGTTAATGTGAGCTCCCCTACCCTGTTTAGGGCCCCCCCCAAGGCTAAAAGTTGCGAAATGTCTAAACTGAGCATTTGCGATCCTTTTCTGCGTTAGAAAAAAACACAGCTCAAACGGGCGATTCTGAACAAGGAAACTGTGACGTCACATCGAAAAATGCAGCTCCACCCCCCGTCTGGATGTCTACCCACCGTCTCTGTAAATCACGCCCAGAGAGTTTGGACCGCGAAGGAGCTACGCAATGTGAAATGCGTTTTTTTTATTTGCCTGGAGGCACGTGCGAGCACGTGTTTCTAGGCTCGGAAGTCCTTTACCCGACCCTCTGGACCTCTGAAACAGCAGTGGTTTAATTTTTTCTGTGAAAAAAATGTTTTTTTCATTGAAATGCCTTTTTTCTTCCTCCGCGCTTAAAACACGGAAGTGGGAGGCAGCGCTAAAACAAGGAACCAGTGGCACATTTGCCCCCCCCCCCCCCCCGCTCCTGTAACCTATCTCTGTCCTTCTCATTTGCATTCAAGCAACAAGGCCCAGAACGAGTTGTTCAGAGAGAGATTTTCTGACTCTGACTGTGTACATGTGTCTTTCTCATGCACTGAGTCTTGATTTTGAAGGATTCATTTACAGTATTAGGGAACCATTAAGGAGCCATATAAAAGCATGAAGAAGTACCATGTCATGGGATCTTTAAGAACAAATTCTTATTTACCACATTTGGCCTGGGTGTCTCCATGGGGATAGATGCGTCCGATAGATTATTTTAGCACGATTTGGATAATGAATGGAGCGTGAGGAGCCGATCTGCACTTTTGGAGATGACCGGGACTTGCCAGATGTGAGTTCTGTCTAGTCTAAAATAATTGTTAGCTAAAGCCCTAACATTTGACCTGTTCTTGTGCAGGATTACGAAGCTGGAGGCTGTGTTTTAGGGTGATTTTTGAGTTTATTCTTATCAGAAATGGAGGATGTGACAGAGTTGGAACTGCTGTTTTAGCTGTTAGGAAGTCTGCTTTCCCTTTCCAGCCTAAAGTCTCACCCCTCAGAGCTTTAATGATGAATAGAATGATGAATTTGTTGATGTTTGGACTTGCAGCCTGTCAGATGTCTCAGTGGCACTTATTGTTTTAGTCAGTGCAGTTTCCAGTATTTCCAGATTATGTTGGCACAAATATTTTCAAATCTCATTAAATTTGTGGAGTTTAACTATCACTTACTGCCTGTATTTGAATATGTAACTAGTCATTAGGGACCGAGCCCGAAGGGGGACGAAGGTCCCTATTGTTGTTGCTTTGTTTCCGTATTATTATTATTATTCTTGTTCATACACGCTGGGGCAATTTTGAGCATGTTCCCATGCTTCAAAACAAACGAAACTTTGCACGGGCATCACAAAGTGCTGCCAGTACGACCACACAAAGTCTCGTCCCTGGGGGACCTGGGGGTCCCTGGGAGACCCCCCACTGGGGGACCCCCAGTGGGGGGTCTCCTAGACCGTACCTCAGATGGGCATAAATTTTGGTAAGCATAATCTTAAGACGTTGGAGATGTTAAATTGCGAAGGATTTTCAAATAGGCGGTAATATGACGATACGGCGGATCGATAAAGTTAGGTATGGAATTTGAAACACTTCTCCTACACCGTACCTCAGATAGGCTTAAATTTTGGTGAACATAATCTTAAGACGTTGGAGATGTTAAATTGCGAAGGATTTTCAAATAGGCGGTAATATGACGATACAGCGGATCGATAAAATTAGGTATTTATTGAATGGGAGTGATGAGTTATGAATGGGAGGTATTTGTTGCTAGGCAACGCCCTGATCAAAGGTCTTTGATCTTTGTACCTTTGATCTGATATAGCTGCAAGCAGCAATGTGGGGACAAGCATCGAAGGTTCATGTAGGCCTCAGCATGTAGGCCACATGCAGGGTCTGACAGGGTCTGACAGAGTCTGACAGGGTCTGACAGGGTCTGACAGGGTCTAACAGAGTCTGACAGGGTCTGACAGGGTCTGACAGGGTCTGACAGGGTCTGACAGGGTCTGTTCTGACAGGGTATCTACAATGTCATGGCCACGCCCAACAGGAAGTGAGATAATTGTGCCAGGCACACGAAATTTGGTATGGGTGTGCGTCTCAGTAAGACGAACAAACGCAGGTGCGAGGTCCCGACCAACGCCGCTTGCGGCTTTAATTTTATCTGTGTCATTTCTTTATAAATATATGATGATTACAGATGCTAATATAAGTCCAGGTTGTGTTTAGACGAGTTTAGACCATAGTTTCCTGTATTAATATTCAACCATTTTCATGTTGTATTTTAAATCCATTTATACTTTTCAAATATTCTCTTTACCAGTGGCTCGACTGGAACAGTAGAACTCGAGTGGGAGGTTGGATTTGTCAAACACATGTTTTACATCTGGAGTTCATATTTATTTTTGTGGGAAGTTCTTTGGTTTTGTGGCATTGGACAGAAGAGAATCCTGCTGATGGTCGATAGGTTACAGTTGGGTCTGAAAGTGAAAGAAGGTTTTATTAGTTGAAATGTCAAAATCTGTAACCAACCAGAAAATGGAGGGGAAAAAATGATCACACGCTTACAGCAAAGATGGCACTTCTGGCTCTGGGACACAGTAAAGCCCAAAATGATTCATACCAACATGGAGGGAGGGGTAAAATTGTGAAATTTCAGCATAGAATAGTTTGACTTTGAACCACGTTTACTCCAGACTTAAATGCAGTGGACATTAGGGATGCAACTAAATCAAAATCCCTCCATAGGATATTTTCACAATATGCATCTCACTCAATATTTATTTAAATAAATACATATTTATTTATTTTTTTATATTTTGTGGAGATAAACAAAACTGAATATGCTGCCCTTTTTCTTTTAAAAGCCTTGGAAAAGCTGTTTAACATGAACAATTACGTTTCAGAAGAGCTTAAGTTATTTCTTCATGTAGTCTGTACTGAACACCAAAGGATCATGGTCTATGTAGTTCCCTCAGTGTTTAGCTACTACTGCACCATGGCGAGGCAAGGAGAGTTTATTTGTATAGCACAGTTCATATACAAAGCAATTCAAAGTGCTTCACAGAATAAGATGGACATGAAAATCACAAATGACTATTAATTTAAGCATTGAGACTTGTAATTCGATTTACTGTCATGGCCCACAATATTATTGTGAATATGATCATGCAATCGCCATATTTCAGTTATTGTTGCATCCTAGTAGCCTGGGAATTCCCAGGCCGCTTCCGTTCGTTTCGAACTGGAAGGCGGCCTGGAAACTCGTCCAAGCGAGAGTCCCAGATTTAGGGCCCCAATCAGAGAGCGGGGGAGGGGTGGAAAGACGGTGACGCGTACTACATGACAAACGGAAGCTTGTAGTTTGAACTGACAACTGACATGATTGGCTATGGACTTACGTATACGCTCAATGATAGACATTCATAACGCCCAATAAACGGCCGTTGGCAATCGCTAACCACACCTCCGCTACGGGATTTTTCGAAGCGAGTTTCCAGACCCATATCTCACTTGTGATATGGTCAGGTGTTAACCAGACTAGCATCCTAGTGGACAGTGGCGTAAATATATAGAATTGATTGAGATAACAGGACTATAGAGAATTGAAACTGAATTGCATTGAAAATGGCACAAATGAGTTGGATATAAATGCTAAATGAAAGTGAAATGCATTTCTAATACATGTCTACTTGAAGGCAGTTTACAAATGTTAGGATATGAATAGTGAAAATCTAATCTAAATGATTCTATTGAAGGTGTATGGAGTTTAAACACACAGTGGAACACTTCTGCATCTGAGTGTTTTCTGTTTGAGAGAAGAACTCAGCCTACATAATATAAGCCCTTTAAATGATTTATTTTTGACCTTTTATTTGATCTTTCTAGTCATTTTGTACGGTTATTTCTAGTAACTAATAGCATTTGTGGTTGGTACTTGACAACTGAAAAATAATTTACTCTTGCTCATTGTAATTTATCCTGTACATAATCTCATTGCCATTTGGTGGAAAAACAATGCTGCAATTAAATCAAAATAACTTTATTTGACTTTGTAATTTGATATGTGGATTTGGTGCGTAACATCTGTGTTCAGCTCATGAGGAGTGTGCATGAGTGTGCTTCCTGTTCCTCTGTGGATCATGTGACCATCATGTGCACTTTCAGGAATGCAACAAACTCAAGAATTCAAACTTTTACACATTTAAACCGTTTTTAGTGTCTAGTATGTACACAGTCTGAGATACAGTCCAGAGCAGGTGAAAGTGGTTCTGTGTGAGCTTTGGTGGAGACGTCCTTTGCTTATTTTTTTATTGTTGAGACTTTAGGTTCATATTAAAGGGGCGGTATTACTCCATATTACTCTTTAGTTTCTGATCTGTTCTAATGTTTCCTCATGACAAACAGACCTGGAGATGTGTTTTGTTTCATACACATGTTTAACACACAAATCCTGCAGAATTGGGCTTCTCTCAAACAGAAAACGCTCTGCTCCACCTTGTGATGTCACAGGAAGTGCTCCACTGTGTTTTTAAAGTCCATACACCTTCATGAGATTTGTTTGGATAATTTCAAACCTAGAATTGCCAGGTTCTACTGAACTAAAAGTAAAATGTAGCTGTTGACTTGAACTACTGCATGACATCAGAAGGTGGAGCAGAGCATTTTGAGCTGGAGATGTAGATAATAAATGTTAATAATGTTAATAATAAAATACTCAAACATGTGTGAATGAAACAAAACAACTCCAGGTCTGTTTTTGAGGAGGGAACACTGTAACGGGACTTAAAGGGACAGTGTGTAAGATTTTTACCCGTTAATTACTGAAATTGAAGATACCCATTCAAAAATACATTGTTTTCCTAGCCTTTTCACTTCCATCATGAAATCAAAGTATTCTTTTGGACTTAGATATAGTCACATAAAAGGGGGATCTTCCCCATATAGAGGCAGCCATTTTGAATACGAGAGCCACAGAAGGACATTTGGGCTCATCCTTCGCCTCGGCTCCTGCTAACAGCTGCTTAGCCGCGCTGCGTTTGGGAGTGAAGGACAGAAGGAGAGAAGGGGAAGGGGAGGGGGGAAGGGGGGAGCCTGTGTAAAGAAGCATGCTGCCGGATCACACATCGTAATGGATACAACACGTATTTTGGACTAAATTGTTTTACTGGATTTTATTCGCTGGATCCTTATGGACAGATTGAGACCAAGTTTATGATGAAATACAGAGTTTGACCTGTGCAAAGCCTTCAAAGGTAAGTTAAGTAAGCTAAGTTTTGTGCTTTTCCGTATAAAAGCCCCATGTGCTCGGGGAGTGATTGTTTTGCAGGGAAATGAATTGCATAGTCAAAAAGAGGAGACTGTAAGGTTTCATTTGATGTGTAGATTGTCATGAATCATGATCGGGATTGTGTGTTTTCATGCGAAAAGAAAAAAAAAAAGTGAACGGGGGACCGCGCTTTATGTATACAGCGGTGCGCGGTTCGTGCGCGGGCACGCGAGATTTCGGCGCTACGTCGCGTCCGGGTGACCCTCGAGGTCTGCCATAGCCAAAAGAGGAAGTGGAATAGCTAGTAACCACCTATGCGCCACGAATCCTACACACTGTCCCTTTAAAGCTCACAAGGGTCAATTTTGCATAATAATGTTTATTTTTAAAATTTATGTAAAGTCAACTTCTTGATTTTTTTAAAACGTGTCACATGCGAGTTTTGAGTAACGCTCTATAGACCTGCATTTAAAGCCATCTGAAAGTTTCACTGGTGCCAAAGATGACACACTATCAGACTGCAACGTAAATGGCTTCTAGTGGTGTGACATGAGAATACCAATCTACCCCCATCTCCGCCTACAATTTTGTTTTTTTAATCTGCTGTTGTAGAATGAAATGTAAAATGATCTACTTATGTTATCATTTAAATGTAATTACCGTATTTTCTGGAGTATAAGTCGCACCAGCCATAAAATGCACAATAAAGAGGGGAAAAAACATATATGTCGCATTTTTTGGGGAAACTTATTTGATAAAATCCAATACCAAGAACAGACATGTCATCTTGAAAGGCAATTTAAAATAAAAATAGAATAGAGAACAACAGGCTGAATAAGTGTATGGTATGTTAACGTTACATGACACATAAACAACGAACTGAGAACGTGCCTGGTATGTTAACGTAACATATTGGCATAAAGAACATGCTAACAAGTTTACCAAACCATCAGTGTCACTCCACTAAATCCAATGAAATCTTCAATCTACAGGCCTAGAGCGCCCTCTTGCAGTTTAGTATGAAAATAACATGTGAAATGATATAATAATGTGTTAATAATTTCATACATAAGTCGCACCCCCCGGCCAAACTATGAAAAAACCTGCAATTTATAATCCGAAAAATACGGTACCTGGGAAACATAATCATAAAATATCTTTTTAAATTCAAAATTCCATTACAATTCAGTAATATTTTGCCTTCTAACCACTTTATTCCCATATTACTGTGTCTGTCTCTGAACCCAAACCTCACGTGTTTTGCAGATGACGCCTTCATTAGTCCAGAATTGGCCAAGATCTTTGAGAGAGTGAGACAGAGCGCAGACTTCATGCCCACCAAACAGATGATGGTAACGCAACATATAATCATTTGATAAAACTAGAAGATACGGGGGATTTAAAGGTGCACCGTGTGTAACATTTCTGCTGGAGGGTCCAACATGGAGATGTCGTTGCTTTGTCTGGAATGTTTCACAATATGTCATTAAACCGTTCTATCTTCGTGGAGATGGGTCAGATCTATGGAGAGGCGACCCCTCTCACAGCCTGTTATTCAAAGTCATTTTGAAATGTAAAACCGCCTGTATTTGAATAAATGTAAGGCAGAGCGGTTTAATGTCATACTGTGGAACATGCATTGGAACAGTGCACCTTTTAAGTATAGGTTTCCATGGCTAATTTAATATTGTGCAAACTGGAACACTGCTAATATTCGGTGGTGAAGGCATTAAATTACATGAGGATCATTATCTGCCCATCGGGACAACATCTGTTAAAGGAGAATTAACGTTTTTTACAATCTGAGCCTTATTTCTGTAATAAAACAAGTCGTTTTACTCACCCATAGCACTTTGGTGTCATATGGAGCACTTCCAGAGATGTTTTAGATTAGCGATAGCCGTAGCGCTAATATATGCCCCGAGCGGTCTCCAAATAACACAAACTTTAGCACTTTTCAAATCATAGAAGCTCGATGTCTTAGTCTACACTTTCGTTTGAGTCAAAAGTGGCCTGTAATCCAAGATTTATCTATAATTTCGAGTAGATGAGGACGCCAGTGCGCATGTGCGGAGTCAGTTTATTTCGCTCTCAGCTCCCGTGACCCAAACATGAAACGCAAAGCTGTAAATTATGGATAAATCTCAGATTACAGGCCACTTTTGACTCAAACGAAAGTGTACACTAAGACATCGAGCTTCTATGATTTGAAAAGTGCTAAAGTCTGTTATTTGGAGACCGCTCGGGGCATATATTAGCGCTACGGCTATCGCTAATCTCAAACATCTCTGGAAATGCTCCATATGACACCAAAGTGCTATGGGTGAGTAAAACAACTTGTTTTATTACAGAAATAAGGCTCAGATTGTAAAAAACGTTAATTCTCCTTTAACAGCAGAGATGAAATCCTGGAAATGTGTCCATAAAAACAATGAAGAGAACGGGTGATGTCTCTGTAACGTGGCACTACATTTTGGATTGGCAGAATGGGGTGGTTGTCCCTCTGTTTTAAAAATGAGTTTGTCAAAAGAAGAGAATCTGATACTAATTGATAATAAAACTAGTATTGAAACTAGATACTCATTTTTTGCAGGTATCAATACTAAAAGTCCCATTGACAGGACAGAACCTTTCCTGAATGTCTTTAGAATGATGTTGATCTGTATCAGAACAAGTATAAGAGCATAGTGTACACCCATGGAGCACTGTGGAACCTACAGGAGTACTGAGGGAGTACACGGATATAAGACCACATTGGAATAGAAAAAGTACTATGATTTAATATTAAAGGAAAAGTAACGTTATTTTACAATCTGAGCCTTCTTTCGGTAATAAAACAAGTCGTTTGACTCACCCATAGCACTTTCTTGTCATTTGGAGCTGTTTGGTGAAAGTTATGTTGTAGCGTATCCGTTAGCCTGAGTACCCGGGGCATTACTTTGCGGTCTCCAAATAACACAAACTTTAGCACTGTTCAAATCATAGAAGCCCGATGTCTTAATGTAAGATTTCGTTTGAAGCAAAAGTGGCCTGTAATCCGAGATTTATCCATAGTTTTTAGCTTTGCATTTCATGTTTGGGTCCCGGGAGCTGATAGCACAGTCCGCACATGTGCACTGGCGTCCTCATCTACTCGAAACTATGGCTAAATCTCGGATTACAGGCCACTTTTGCTTCAAACGAAATCTTACATTAAGACATCGGGCTTCTATGATTTGACAAGTGCTAAAGTTTGTGTTATTTGGACACCGCAAAGTAATGCCCCGAGCATATGATACGAGCACCATGTTAACGGATACGGGATCATTAGTAGAACAGAACGGCTCAACATAAGTTCTGCGATACTGCTCCAATTGACAGAAAACTGCTATGGGTGAGTAAAACTACTTGTTTTATTGCCGAAAGAAGGCTCAGATTGTAAAAAAACGTTAATTTGCCTTTAAACTCACATTCTTTTGTCTAAAGAAAAAGTGTTTTGTTTTTATCATTGTGGTATCAGAATCAGTATTGAATCTATTCTTGGTATCTCCTTTGGGTGCTCAAGGGCTCATGGGAGTTTGCCACGTGCTTTGTGTTCTAATTTTACTACGTTTCATATTTTTCAAGTAATAAAAAAAGAAATGAGACTGAAAACTAGAATACAACATGAGGTTAAACCAAACACTGAACCAAGTCAAACACCAGGAACCAAAATTTAACTGGTCTAAATGTGGTCTAAATGTGGTCTAAATGTGGTCTAAATGTGGTCTAAATGTGGTCTAAATGTGGTCTAAATGTGGTCTAAATGTGGTCTAAACGTGGTCTAAACGTGGTCTAAACGTGGACTAAACGTGGTCTAAACGTGGACTAAACGTGGACTAAACGTGGACTAAACGTGGACTAAACGTGGACTAAACGTGGACTAAACGTGGACTAAACGTGGACTAAACGTGGACTAAACGTGGACTAAACGTGGACTAAACGTGGTCTAAACGTGGTCTAAACGTGGTCTATTATTTTAATTTCTAACTTGTGTAAAAATGTGAAGTTTAAGTCGGTCTAACCTGAGTGTAACCCGTCTCTGTCGCATAGAAAGTGATCAGTGGGGAGCTGGGTCCAGACTGGAGGAATCGTCTGGCACATTTTGAGGAGAAGCCTTTTGCTGCAGCCTCCATCGGGCAGGTGCATCTGGGCAGGCTCCACGACGGCAGGGAGGTGGCCATGAAAATACAGGTGAGAACAGGGTTTACATAAAGGTGCTGCACCTTTTCCACACTTTCCAATGGTCTAAAGTTATTCCTCAGACAATAAATCACTTACAGTAGCCGCTGTGCACAAGATATTACAAAAAATATCTCACTTAAACAAATGAAGTTACAAACACTAATATTAGAAATAAATATACATTTGATGATAATAAATTTCAGATTCTGTAGTTTTTCTGATCCATTGAAATGTGTGCACTTGTTTTTCAGTATCCCGGAGTGGCAAAAAGTATCAACAGTGACGTAAGAAACATCATGACGGCTCTGAGTCTGTCCCGCGCTCTGCCTGAAGGTAAAGCTCCCCTCTGGGACTTCTTTAACGCTTTAACGCTTCTTTATCTCCGTCTGATACCTTGTTCTTTTGTTTGGCTGTTTACCGGGCCCCGAGTCCACACAGCTCCATCCACGTACGAGATAGAACAGGAATCTTAAACATGTCACATTTAGATTTGTCACATGAGGGAAAAGGAAAAGACTTGGTACAATATCATGATTCGAATAGAAAAAGTAATCTATACAAATTAATTGCTGTATTTTGAGACATTTAAGTAAGAAATGCAGAGACATTAAATCAAAATATATATTTTTTATTTCATCCACAATACAGTATACCAGTATATTTATATTTATTTGAGCAATAAAATACATTCCCATAGTCCAGAATTAAATTACAATTTTTACTTTCAGTTCAAGTATTAGTTTTACTGATGTCTCCACAGCTGAACATAAATCATACAAATACTTTTTAATGCTCTTTATTTTTTAAATGGGTATTTGTTAGGCTTTTGTAATATTATTGTACAGCATAAATATCGTGTTTTTCCTCTAAGTTTATTCAGATTTTTTTTTTTTAAGGTCTTTTTCCTGAGCACCTGATCGAGGTCATGAGTCGGGAGTTGGCTTTGGAGTGCGACTACATCAGAGAGGCAAACTGCGCAAAGAAGTTTAAGTGAGAATCTAACCCACAACCTCCTTTAAAGGGATATGCCACCCCCAGGTCAAATTTGGGCATCTCCCCACAGTCCAGAGACTAAAATAAGTGGTGGAAAGCGTTTTCCTGCTCACCCAGCCATTGTCCGAGTCTGTCGCCACTGACCGCCGCGGTATCTGGTGCTCCTCCGCCTTAGACTGGAGTCTAACGTCGCCAGAGAAAGATTTCGGCCAAAAGGAATTAATTTGCTCGATGCGTTTCCCAATTACTTTCTGTGTAGTGCGCATTCATATCGAGTGCAAATAAATGTGCAAATCAACACGGAGAGCTTGCCTTGGTCATTTTGGGTGGGAACTATTTTCCAGTGCGTAAGAATACAGCCGTATCACGCACCACGTTGTGCAACAGGGGAACTCCCTTCCCGGTGCGTAACAGGGATTCCCCTGGCAGCGTGCTGCGTGATACGGCTGTATTCTTCCGCACTGGAAAATAGTTCCCACCCAAAATGACCAAGTCAAGCTCTCCGTGTTGATTTGCACATTTATTTGCACTCGATATGAATGCGCACTACACACAAAGTAATTGGGAAACGCATCGAGCAAATTAATTCCTTTTGGCCGAAATCTTTCTCTGGCGACGTTAGACTCCAGTCTAAGGCGGAGGAGCACCAGATACCGCGGCGGTCAGTGGCGACAGACTCGGACAATGGCTGGGTGAGCAGGAAAACGCTTTCCACCACTTATTTTAGTCTCTGGACTGTGGGGAGATGCCCAAATTTGACCTGGGGGTGGCATATCCCTTTAATATACTGAGGGAGGAGACGGGCTAACCACTCTGCCATAGTAACACATGGGCTGCAGCTCAACTCTCTCTCCTCTTGACTCCTCTCCTTGATTCCTCTCCTTGATTCCTCTCCTCTTGATCAGCGGAGGAGGAGGAGGAGGGAGGAGAAGGAAGCGGAGAGAAGGGAGGAGAAGGAAGCGGGGAGGAGGGAGGAGAAGGAAGCGGGGAGGAGGGAGGAGGAGGGAGGAGAAGGAAGCGGAGAGAAGGGAGGAGAAGGAAGCGGAGAGAAGGAAGGGGAGAGAAGGAAGCGGAGAGAAGGAAGCGGAGAGAAGGGAGGAGGAGGAGGGAGGAGAAGGAAGTGGAGAGAAGGGAGGAGGAGGAGGGAGGAGAAGGAAGCGGAGAGAAGGGAGGAGAAGGAGGGAGGAGAAGGAGGGAGGAGAAGGAAGCGGAGAGAAGGGAGGAGAAGGAAGCGGAGAGGAGGGAGGAGAAGGAAGCGGGGAGGAGGGAGGAGAAGGAGGGAGGAGAAGGAAGCGGAGAGAAGGGAGGAGAAGGAGGGAGGAGAAGGAAGCGGAGAGAAGGGAGGAGGAGAGAAGGGAGCAGGGGAGGAGGAAGAGGAGAGAAGGGAGCAGCAGCAGAGGAGGAGGAGAGAAGGGAGCAGCAGAGGAGGAAGAGGAGAGAAGGGAGCAGCAGAGAAGGAGAGAAGGGAGGAGGAGAGAGGAGAGAAGGGAGGAGCAGAGGAGGAAGGGGAGAGAAGGGAGCAGCAGAGGAGGAAGAGGAGAGAAGGGAGCAGCAGCAGAGGAGGAGATGAGGTGGACCCAGTGCCACATGCACACTCCGCTCAGATCGTTGTTTTCACAGGGAGCTGTTGAAGGACCATCCGTTCTTCTATGTTCCTGATGTGGTCGAGGAGCTGAGCAGCCAACAGGTCCTGACTCTGACGATGGTCCCTGGATTTCCTCTGGACAAGGCCTCAGATCTGGACCAAGAGCTCAGAAACCAGGTACGACTCGAGCTAAAACTGTCGAGCTGTTCATAAACTCAGACTGACCACTCCGGTGCACCGGTCAGATCCTGGTATTGGATATCGCCGCAGATCCTGAAAAATGAGCTGTATGTTGATGTACCAAGACCATTTATTTACTGGTCCTAGTCAGAAAGTCAGAAAGTCTCATAATGTTTGAAGTTTTATTTGCACAAACGTGTCATGTAGCCATTTATTTCTCGCTCAGATAACTACAGAACAAATATGGACGTTTAAAGAAATAAATGCTGTTTTCATTCTCTGCTCTGATCAGTCGAGATCAGGATCAGCAGATACTTGAAGCTTTAGTATCGGAATGGGGATCTGAACTGAAAAAGCCGCATCTGTGCGTTCCTCCTGACCTGCTTAAAGTGAAGACATGAAACTTTACGTAACAGGAAGTTTTTCGTATGTCAAACCTGGCCGTGGGTGTACAAAAAAATGATTGATGTTATATATTGTTTTGTTTTTTGATCATGCAGAAACGGTAATTGATGGTTGTGGTCATAAAGTCCATATATTTTTGAGTATTATTGAATTTGGTCCTATACATCAGTTGTTTTGGATGTTAAAGTCCCAGTGTGTAGGATTTGTGGCGCATAGGTGGATGGTGCTATTGCACTTTCTGTTTTAGCTACGGCAGACCTCGAGGGTCACCCGGGCGCGGTCCCGTTTTTTGTTTTTTTTCTCATGAAAACGCACATTCCCGATCATGTACCATGACACTCTACACATCAAATGAAACCTTACAGTCTCCTCTTTTTGACTATGCAATTAATTTCCCTGCACAACAATCACTCCCCGAGCACATGGGGCTTTTATACGGAAAAGCACAAAACGAGGTTATCTTACCTTAGAATGCTTTGCACAGGTCAAACTCTGTATTTCACCATAAACTTGCTCTCAATTTGTCCGTAAGGATCCAGCGAATAAAATCCAGTAAAACAATTTAGTCCAAAACACGTGTTAGATCCATTACGACGTCTGATCCGGCAGCATGCTTGTGTTGTTTACCCAAAACCACGAGCCTTGCCGAAGGCGAAGGCGGAGCCCAAATGTCCTTCTGCGGCTCTCGTATTCAAAATGGCTGCCTCTGCATGGGGAAGATCCCCCTTTTATGTGACTATATCTAAGTCCAAAAGAATACTTTGATTTCATGATGGAAGTGAAAAGGCTTGGAAAACAATGTATTTTTGAATGGGTATCTTCAATTTCAGTAATTAACGGGTAAAAATCTTACACACTGTCCCTTTAAATATTGTTTTTTCTCCAGCCAATGCTTGTACCAATATCTGTGGATCTCTACTAAGGATTTGCCACGTTCTAATTCTCTTAATCTTGTTTTTTACAGATCTGTGAGGAGATTCTAAT
Organism: Paratrypauchen microcephalus; assembly: GCA_036785185.1. NCBI lineage: Eukaryota > Metazoa > Chordata > Actinopteri > Gobiiformes > Gobiidae > Paratrypauchen > Paratrypauchen microcephalus. The sequence continues at coordinate 2,089,544 of JAVJIX010000108.1, forward strand.
CCTGTGTCTCCGGGAGCTGTTCGAGTTCAGGTTCATGCAGACTGACCCCAACTGGTCCAACTTTTTCTTCGACCCGGAAACGCACCGGGTTTGTATTTTAACAGTTTACAGTTGTGTACAGTGCCATTTGTACCTGATCTTTAACGTCTTTAAAAATGTGAAAAACAGAACTGTCCAATCAGTCCAATCAAACATTGTCTTGTTTATAAAAATGTGCGGTGCAAGTAGTTTCCAATGTGCTGCACAGAGCAAAGTGAAAGACTTACAGCGACGATTCTGGACGGGACGAGGTACAATTTCCACAAAACGACATGAGACAAAACCAGATTTTGACATTCTTTATAACGCATAACTTGTGCGATCCACTTCCCAATGAACTTTTGGGACTACACCTTCGTTTTTCTTCAACTTTATTTTTTATTTTAAATCCAATCTGAATGTAAAAACATGGGGAAAAAATCTCACAAAATAATTTTCAGCCTGTGTGCACAATCTTGTAGTAATTTTGTCCCATCCCTAGAAACATTAGAAAAAATCAAATCAGTACTAAAAAGAATCCACAGAATAGTGTTTCTAGGCTCTGAAGTCCTTTATCTGAGCCTCTGGACCTTTGAACAGCAGTGGTTTAATTTTATTTTCTGTGGAAATGTGTTTATTTTTCAATGGAACGCTTCAAATCTCTTCTCCGCGCAAAAGCGCGGAAATGGATCAGAGCGGACAGCTGAGAGGAGAGTTTGGCCATGCCCCCACCCTCTACTATAGGCCACCTCTGTCCTCCTCATTTGCATTCAAGCAAGAACTCCCAAAATGGACTGTTCAGAGAGAGAAAAATTACTCTTTCTCATCTTATCTCTGTTTCTCATGCACTGAGTGTTGATTTTGAAGAAGGATTCATTTACAGTATTAGGGAACCATTAAGGAGCCATATAAAAGCATCAAGAAGTACCATGTCATGGGATCTTTAATTATGAGTGGAATTTCTCAGTCACAGTAATGCTGTTAATGGTACATAAAACACTTCATAATTAGATGCAGCAGACTTGCTCTTGAGGTCAGTGTATCTGTACTGTATTGATTATTTGCGTTTTCAGGTGGCTCTGTTGGATTTCGGAGCATGTCGAGGGTTTGATCAAACCTTCACTGACATTTACATAGAGGTGAGTAAAGGACAAAAAGACATGTACATGTTTATGTATAAATGTTTAATTTTTAGGGGTGGGATGAGGCACATTTTTCACGAGACGCACCATGAGATCATGAGAGACGAGATTTTGACATCATTTGTAATAAGTAGTGCATTCCATTTCACAATTTTGGCTTCAATGGCCGCTGAGGTGTTACATAAAATAGTGTAGTCTTGCTTTTTGGAACTACTGCTTCTCAAACTGCATAAATCACCAGCTCTTTAAAAGGATGGTGCGTTTTTTTATGTTAATCTGTATGGGTTTCCTTCTAAAAGTTCCGTGTGTTGACACCGACTTACCTCTGACAGTCTCAGCTGATCCCGGTTCGGCTCGCTTTCTGGAGCCCACGTAAGTAGGTCCAGTAACTTCCCTGGAACATGAAATAAAGCTTGTTTTTCTTCTCAAAACAAAACATTTGTCCGAAATATTTGTCTGATATATTTGCGTCCCAAACAGTTGTCCACGAAACATCCAGCAGCGTATTTCGCATTCGCGTATTGTCTCTCTCCACTCGTATCACTACGCCCATGTTAACTCCATCAGCCTGTTCACCTTTAGCGGATGTCTACGCCCAAGTTTACAAGTGAACAGGCTGATAGAGTTAACATGGGCGTAGTGATACGAGTGGAGAGAGACAATACGCAAATGCGAAATACGCTGCTGGATGTTTCGTGGACAACTGTTTGGGACGCAAATATATCAGACAAATATTTAGGACAAATGTTTTGTTTTGAGAAGAAAAACAAGCTTTATTTCATGTTCCAGGGAAGTTACCGGACCTACTTACGTGGGCTCCAGAAAGTGAGCCGAACCGGGATCAGCTGAGACTGTCAGAGGTAAGCCGGTGTCAACACAGGAACTTTTAGAAGGAAACCCATACAGATTAACATAAAAAAAGACAAAAAAACACTATCCCTTTAAAGGGATATGCCACCCCCAGGTCAAATTTGGGCATCTCCCCACAGTCCAGAGACTAAAATAAGTGGTGGAAAGCGTTTTCTTGCTCACCCAGCCATTGTCCAAGTCTGTCGCCACTGACCGCCGCGGTATCTGGTGCTCCTCCGCCTTAGACTGGAGTCTAACGTCGCCAGAGAAAGATTTCGGCCAAAAGGAATTAATTTGCTCGATGCGTTTCCCAATTACTTTCTGTGTAGTGCGCATTCATATCGAGTGCAAATAAATGTGCAAATCAACACGGAGAGCTTGACTTGGTCATTTTGGGTGGGAACTATTTTCCAGTGCGGAAGAATAAAGCCGAATCACGCAGCACGCTGCCAGGGGAATCCCTGTTACGCACCAGGAAGGGAGTTCCCCTGTTGCACAGCGTGGTGCGTGATTCGGCTTTATTCTTCCGCACTGTAAAATAGTTCCCACCCAAAATGACCAAGTCAAGCTCTCCGTGTTGATTTGCACATTTATTTGCACTCGATATGAATGCGCACTACACAGAAAGTAATTGGGAAACGCATCAAGCAAATTAATTCCTTTTGGCCGAAATCTTTCTCTGGCGACGTTAGACTCCAGTCTAAGGCGGAGGAGCTGCAGATACCGCGGCGGTCAGTGCTGACAGACTCGGACAATGGCTGGGTGAGCAGGAAAACGCTTTCCACCACTTATTTTAGTCTCTGGACTGTGGGGAGATGCCCAAATTTGACCTGGGGGTGGCATATCCCTTTAATTAGTCCAAGCCAAAGGTAAATTTTAGGGGGTAAAAATACAAGAACATGTTTCTCATGCGTGCACGATCTTGTAGCAGTTTGGTCTTGATCTTGTAGCACGAGATCTTGTCCCATCCCTATGAATCATTTGACATGTTCTGGTTGTTTTAGGTGATAAAGGCAGCTGCCGATCAGGACCGAGACGGAGTTCTGCGTAAATCCAGAGAAATGAAGTTCCTCACGGGATTCGAAACAAAGGTAACACCGCCGCATTATTAGTCGGCTTATTTACAAATTGACGTTTACTCTTAAATGATTATGACTGTGCTGTAGTTTCATTTCTTGGTTGGACACGGGCAGCAGATGTGACACATGTAGAGGTCATTCTAGAACGGTTACCTAGCAATAATAACGTAAATAAACAAGGACCAGTACAAAAGGTGCACTGCGTAACATTACTACTGGAGGGTCCGCCACCTGCTTGTCTCCATGGAAATGTTATTGCTTTGTCTAGAATGTTCCACAGTGTAGATTAAACCTATCACAAGGGAGACGAGCAGGTTACAGGACTACGCTACATTACTGGTCAGATCTGTGGAGAGTCTCCCCATTCACAGAAGGAATTATTGTATTTTTGAGCAACAGAACCACCTGTAATGAACAAATCCTCCATGAATGTGTTTAATGTCATACACTGGTATATTCGCGATCACATCTCCATGGTGACGAGCAGGTGACAGTCCCTCCTCCAGAAAAGTTGCACAATGCACCTTTAACTGTCCAAAACGGTGTTGATGATCGACTCTGTAGTTTGGATGGAATTTTGTACTGATGACACACAGAGGGATTCCTTTTAAGAACTAACGCTACTTCCTGTATTTTATTTTATTTTTTCAACTTTTTTGGACAAATTTTAATCGCATTTGTAGATGTAAAACGAGAAATATTCAGACCCTCCAGGAATTCGCGATGTTGCGATTTGCAACTTCAACGCAACTTCAGCCAATCCCCGCGAATTCAGGGCAGTGTTGCAATTTTGACCAATCACCGCAACTTTTCCGCAATTTTTACTAATTTTGACCAATCATCGGCGATGTATTGAACGCTGACCAACTTCCTTCTGTGTAGGAGACATAACTGAGATGAGGTGCACGGTGCGTTTGTGTGTGTGTGTGCGGCAGAGGCGGTGGGTCACGTGAGTGTGGGTGTGTGCACGTACGGAAGTGTGTGCGTGTAAAAGCGCGCTCACCTGTCACACAGAGGAGAGAGTCAGGGTTGGGGTGTAGCCGTATTTTTTGTTGACCGCAAACCATTCATTCATCTTTCACGTTAATCTGTTCATCCTGCTGGTTTTCATGAGTTCCATTTCATCCTGCTTCGCTGTCATAGCTGTGTGCGCTCTTTTTGTAACATAACACTGAGTCACAAAACGCATATCTGGATCTCAGCGTATCTGTCACCATAGCCTCCTCTTTACACGTCACAAATCTGCGAGCCATAGGACCCAACCTCATATTCTCGGCGGCTAAAAGGTTTGAGTTTGGAAGCCGCAACATTCTGCTTTACTTCCGTGTGACAAAACGCAGACCCTCCAGGAATTCACGATGTTGCGATTTACAACTTCAACGCAACTTCAGCCAATCCCCGTGAATTCAGGGCGGTGTTGCAATTTTGACCAATCACCGCAACTTTCCCGCAATTTTTACTAATTTTGACCAATCATCGGCGACGTATTGAACTAAGGCATCAACAATATTTCTCTCCCTTAATCTGTGAAGGGTTACAGTACAAAACTGCGGCCGTGTCCCAGTTCCCAGAGCGCACAGCTCGGAGCGCGGCCCGAAGGGGGCTCAGACTGCAGTCAAGGAGGTGCACACTTGCTCAGCCCAGACTGCAGTCCGCGGATCGCTTAACGACTGCGGTCTTCAGACCTCGTGTTAACTGCGCATGGGAAAAAAAGAAGTGGGACAGCAGTCGTCGCGCCGGTGTACTGTCGAAAAGTGTGACGCACATGCCCTTCGGGCCACGCTCCGAGCCGCGCGCTCTGGGAATTGGGACACGGCTTCTAATGGCAAAGAAACATGTCTGCGGCGCCATTTGCCCACAAAAATAACAGCAAAAGACCGGGCGAAACAGTTCCCCTCCTAGTAGTAATTTATTTTCGATGTTGGTAAGGTTGTTTTAGGACCATATCTGTGATCTCTGTGTCTTTGTATTATTCTTTGTCAGTAATAACTCAGTATTCAAAATATTACTCAATTTTAATGACAAAAAGGGAAAATCGCAACTATTTATCACAACTTTCGCTTCCTCCCGCAACAAAATCGCAACAAAAACCTTTAAAGCACCACAACTTTCATCGCAACTTTTTGGAAAAGCTCCCGCAAATTCAGGCATTTTAGCCCGCAACAATCACAAAAAATGCCCGCGAAATCCTGGGGGGTCTGATTCTGGCTGTGAGCGGGGTCGCCGCTCCACAGATCTGACCTGTAACTTGGTCAAGTTTTCCTCCATGACGATAGAAGGGTCTAATACCAGACCGTGAAACTGTATTCTTGCTGTTTTTCAGTCAATGGAGAATGCGCACGTGGACGCCGTCATGATTTTGGGAGAGGCCTTTTCCTCGGATGGAACCTTCGACTTCGGGACCCAGAGCACCACGGAGCGAATCCACTCTCTCATTCCCATCATGCTCCGAGAGAGGCTGACCCCGCCCCCCGAGGAAACCTATTCACTGCACCGGAAAATGGGCGGGTCCTTCCTCATCTGCTCCAAACTCAAGGCAAAGATTCTCTGTAAAAATATGTTCAGAGAAGCGTATCAAAACTACCGAAGGAAAGCCACCGACGACGCTAGCAAATGAAATTCACTTTGCTAGAAGCGTGTATTTTACCATCCAAAACCTGTACAAAGAATTTTCATTTTAGGCTGAAATGTTGTATTTTTGTATAGCGCAAGGGGGTATGATGCAGTCCTTTTATTCATCCAGGAGTGGTTCGGTGTAGAAAAGGTTTCAGCAGGGTCAACTGGACTTTAAAGGTCTCATGTTACACAAAATTTACTCTGGTGAGCTTTAGCCGTGTTGTTACATCCTCAAAAAATGCCTGGGGTTGTTTTGTTTCATTCACACCGGTTTTTATTAGTAGTCTGTTCCACCTTGTGATGTCACGAAGCTGTAGTTTTCCTTTTAGTTCAGTAGAGATCGGCAATTCCAGGGATGAAATGATCCAAATGATTCTAGTGAAAGTGTGTGGAGTAAAACAGTGTATGGAACAGTGCTTTTTTCCGTTTAAGAATTCAGAGTACAACTGCAGGGTTTGTGTGTGTGAATGAAACAAAACACAACTCCAGGTCTGTCTGCAATGAGGAAATGTATCAGGAAATGGTGTAATAGGGGCCCTTTAAAGTGAGAATAAAATAAATCCAAACCAAATAGAAAACGGCCTCTGGATGAAGTAGAAACGTCTTGATGCAAAATCGGTGTTCGGATCTGAGCACCGTTGAAATCTTCACAGTGCAGGGTTTTCAAAATGTAGGTCAGCGGGTCAGATATTCAAAAACTGCAAAAAATGTCCAAAAATAAGGAGAAATTATTTTTGACAAGAAGGTGAATTGGTTTAAAATGTATCCCATTGGAGAGCGTGGGAATTGGGAATCAAATATCTTAAAATATGCACTGTGTAACTTTTCTTGCGGATCGTCTGCTATATTCTGGTCTCCATAGACGCATTGCCTCCCTTGGAATGTTCCACCGTATGGCATTAAACATATTTACCTTGGTTTTAGTCAGCCTTTCCACAAATTGGTAGATTGGTTTGGTGTATCAGCTGCTTCGCTTTTGCAGAGATGAATAACTTTTACTGCCATATTGCGGGACTTTATAGGGCAAGGTGATAACATTTCCATGGAGACGCCAGAAAAGTTACATATTGCATCTTTAAATAAATGACAATAACGTGCTGAACTGGAATATTTTTGTTTTTTTTAGATGCACAAGTTGTTACCACAAACTGTTCTCAAGTGGGATCACATGACTGGATTTATCCTCTAAACAGGATTTAAGACAGTTGCGTTTTCATTTAAAATCATGAATTGGTGCTAAAACTGGTCTAAAAATGTGAGTTTTCAGGTCAAGTATTAGACTTTATTGTCCCCAAGGGGAAATTCATTTTCACGCACACACAGCAACAACACAACAAACACAAACACACACAGCACAATATTGTGTATGTAATGGGTCAATGAGAAACACTATGCACCAATGTAAATATCATGTTGCATTAATAAAGAGTTAAGCCACATTTTAGCTGCAATAACAAAAGGGAAAATCACTTTGACAACACGAGGAGGTGAAATTGCGTAGGTAGAAATGTTATTTGTGCTTTTTAAGCCTTAAATCTCCAGCACAGGCCCATGTTTAGTTTGTTGACCATGTTTAGAAAATTAATTTTGTCTTATTATATAGAAGACAAATTTGTAAAAACTTCAATGGCTTATTTACTTATATAATAATATAGGTAGATAAGCTATTTAGCTTTTTATAAAATGATCTTATTAGATGCTTAAAGAATATGCATACAACTTCATTTGAACACTTCAGTGCAACGAGAACTGCCCCAAACGTTTTACACATCTGTTAAAGGGATAGTGCGTTTTTTATGTTAATCTGTATGGGTTTCCTTCTAAAAGTTCCGTGTGTTGACACCGGCTTACCTCTTGACAGTCCCAGCTGATCCCGGTTCAGCTCGCTTTCTGGAGCCCACGTAAGTAGGTCCGGTAAGTTCTCTGGAACATGAAATAAAGCTTGTTTTTCTTCTCAAAACAAAACATTTGTCCGAAAAGTGATATATTTGCGTCCCAAACAGTTGTCCACGAAACATCCAGCAGCGTAGTTTGCGTTCGCATATTGTGTCTGTCGATTTGTATCACTGCGCGTATATTAGCTGTATTAGCCTGTTCACTTGTAAACTTCCCCTTACGGCGGATCGCATCCGCCGTACACTTCCGCTAAAGGTGAACAGGCTAATACAGCTAATATGCGCGCAGTGATGCGAATCAGACGATATGCGATCGTTAAATACGCTGCTGGATGTTTCGTGGACAACTGTTTCGGACGCAAATATATCACCTTTCTAACAAATGTTTTGTTTTGAGAAGAAAAACAAGCTTTATTTCATGTTCCAGGGAACTTACCGGACCTACTTACGTGGGCTCCAGAAAGGGAGCCAAACCGGGATCAGCTGAGACTGTCAGAGGTAAGCCGGTGTCAACACACGGAACTTTTAGAAGGAAACCCATACAGATTAACATAAAAAACGCACTATCCCTTTAAATGTTTGTGTTTAAAAAAGGACTCAATGTGTTTTTAGTCCATTTTAAATTGCATAATTTGAGAAAATGATCAAAATCTGCCCTAAAAATGTTATCAGCAGACCTTATCGGGGATCGGTTTCTCTGGATTTGGCATTGGTCATAAAAATCTGTCTGTTTCTAGTAGGAATTCTTTTAAAGTTCCAAAAAATAACATTGATTGATGAAAAGCACAAATACCTAAACAGCCACATGGTGGGCTACATAAGGGGCACTATGTAATATTTGCATAGGAGTCCACCACCTACTTGTTTCCATGGCGACGTTACTGCTAATACTGTTAAACTTGCCTATCTTGCAATTATTCAATAGTTGTATTAATGACCAATAACACATCCTGAAGTACATGGGGCTGGAGTCGCCTCTCCAGAGCTGACCAGTGCTCCTTTTACACATCACGGACTCAAAGACAGTTTAACTTTGATTTCACCAAATTTTGCATCAAGCCAAAATCTGAATACATTTAAATAAGTGATAGCGATAGAAAATAGTATTTGTTACATAAAAAGTACCAAACATTTCACTAAAAACTGGACTGTTAAACTGTGTGGACTCGAGCTCCTAATGCAGGAGGCAGGTACAGGAGGGATTTGACTGGCCCACTATGGAAAGAGCAATTTGCAGTGTTTTTACTGATTTACTCATGTATTCTTATCTCAAAGTAAAATGTGCTGAAATTATACCAAAATAGCATTAAAATGTGTATGTTCTGTTTCCTGCATAAGTGTGATTTTAAATCATGTGCATAGGTTTGTACTGTTATTTCAAAGACTGTTACATGCCTTTGATTTTGAATTGTTTAAATAAATTTTGCTGTTGCTAAATATTGTTTGAAGACTTGGAGTCCATATGATGCTGTTTTCTGAGGGATGTTACGTTTTCTCGTCACAAACAGACCTGGGGGGTTTTCCATCAACGTCGTTAAACATAGCGGCACTTTAAGTGGTTAAGCCTCGCCTGAAGAAGCGTCAAAGGAGTGGCCCGTGGCTTCTAGGTGGAGATGTACGGCAGATGAAGGTCCACTCTGGCACGTTTCTCACTGCAGTCTTCACTACACTGAATGGAGTAGACCATCAACAAAACAGCCACTTCACAAGAGAATGTACCATGTGGCAGCACGGTGGCTGCTAGCACTCATGCTTCACAGTAAGAAGGTTCCGGGTTCGATCCTCGGGTTGCCCAGGTCTTTCTGTGTGGAGTTTGCATGTTCTCCCTGTGTCTGGGTGGGTTTCCTCCGGGCACTCCGGTTTCCCCCACCAACCCAAAACATGCTCCAGGTAAAATCCTCCAGCTGAGGTCCTGACCAAACTGAAGCAAGATGATCATGGAGATGGTCCCCGGGCGCAGTAATGTGCTGCCCACTGCTCCTGATAACAGAATGGGTTAAATGCAGAGAAGAATTTCTCCTGTGTGAGATCAATAGTCACTTCACTTCAACATCGACGGGCGTGCCAGAGTGGACCTTCATCTGCTGTACATCTCCACCTAGAAGCCACGGGCCACTCCTTTGAGGACAGTGAGGTTCAGATCTTGGCCAGAGAAAAGAACTGGTTTGAGAGGGGAGTTAGAGGATATTTTTGTCAAAAAATAGAATCCTTCCTTGAACAGAAATGGAGGGCTCAGACACAATTTGTCTCCCATCTATAACTCTTATCAAAACTAAAAACAAAACAATAGGGTTAGCCAGGTCAGATCCAGTGGTGTGAAAACACCTGTTAAAGTCCTGAATGGCTACGCTAACAAGGCCCCACACCGAAACTGAAAACAAATAGGTGTGATAGTGTGAGATCTATTCTTTTATGCTTGAAGTGTTCTTCATATTCTAGTCTTTTATATCTCTGGGTTTTAAGTTACTTACTGTGGGAACCGTCTCACCTCACCATTTGTTTCTCCATATGTTGTATACATCAAGTGTGGCTATAGGTTATAAAAGGCTGTAAACTAATTTGAGGTGTGACCCTTTCCTGTGGGTTGTATACACAGGGTGCTGTAAACAGCTAATGCTACATTTACTGTGGGGTTGTGTTGTGACAGTAGTTGTCTGATTGGCTGACCTCACTATTGGACACTCTGCATAGTTAAACTATTCTCCTATAGGGTACCGGTTGGTGATGTCATGAATATTCAACAGTGTACTGTATTTAAAGACAGCCCCTTGTGGTGTTTGTGTGTGTGGGGAGTGTGTGACCTGAACCCCACTGGGGGGGTTCTCTCCATGTCCCTCTTCATGTTCGACGTCTCTCTGCTAAGCTGCAACATGAAGATGAAGATGCCTGATGTTACCATTTTGTTTCTATTCTGCTATTTTGACATTAAAATGCTGAATAACCTCAATTTCGACTATGCCTTCCTTCAGACCTCCTTCTGACCCATTTTTTTGAAACTAACAGTGTGATAGTTTCATAGTAATTTGATTGTAGTTGGCTCCTCCCTGCATCTAGTTCTAAGCAGTGTCCACCAGCACTCTACCCAGAACTGAAGAAGTAGCTCGGATGAGAAATGTCTTCAACCAAATAAACTTTGTCCAATTGACAAACTGGTTCTACCTGCACGACTGAGGGATTCTTCACACTGACCGTTAGCCTGCCCGGGACCAGGCTAGCTCAGAGGCCTATGATTCCCCAGTAACTCAGCAGGGACTAATGTTAGCGAGAGTCATGGAACCGAACTGTCGCTAAAACTAGCGCGGCTTATCAAAATTAGCCAGGCTTTGCGCTGAGCGGCGTTGATGGAATACTGTACCCCTCTGGAATTGTGTTTTGTTTCATTCCCACATGTTTAACACACAAACCTTGCACATTTAGGCTGAGTTCTTCTCACAAACAAAACACTTTCACCTTGTGATGTCATTTGATAATACAGGAAGTGCTCCACTGTGTTTTTAAACTCCATACACCTTCACTAGAATTGCCAATCTATACTTAAGAGGTTAGTATTAATTTTAATAGGTGAAACTTAAAGAGGTAGGTTGCTATTAAATTACCGCTTCATGACATCACAAGGTGGAACAGCATTTTGAGCTTTGGAGATGTAAACAGAATAATAACAATAGTTACTCAAACATGTGTAAATGAAACAAAACACAACTCCAGGTCTGTTTTTGAGGAGGGAACAAGATAACATGGCTAAAAGTTCACATGAGCCTGTTTTGATGAATGCAGAACCTTTTAAAGGTACATTATGTAACTTCTTTAGTGAGATTTATGCCATAGTTCCACACTAATGGCATAATTTATCATTTCAGGCAAAACAAAATCTCCATGGAGACAAGCAGCGAACTCTCCTCCATTTTGCCAGCACAACAAACAACAAAACCTTGAATATTTTTATTACAAAAATATTTAGTATTTAGTTGATGCTTATAAAGCAGTAAATATGTGATGACTCTAGTCAGATCCTGGTTTGAGGAGTAGGTTTCTCGACCTGAATCGTGACGTTGGAGAATCCAAACTCTGAGCGGAGCAGGTCTGAGGCTCTTATCAGGACCTGCTGAGGGTCTGAGTCCTCCTCTGTGGAAAAACAAGACTGAAGTCAGGCTAAATCAAAACAAACACTTTTAAAGCACTTTTCATACAGACACACCCCATGTACAGGAGAATTGACGTTTTTTTACAATCTGAGCCTTATTTCGGTAATAAAACAAGTTGTTTTACTCACCCATAGCACTTTGGTGTCATATGGAGCATTTCCAGAGATGTTTTAGATTAGCGATAGCCGTAGCGCGAGTTCTTGGGGCATATAATATATATAAAGTGGCCTGTAATCTGAGATTTATCCATAATTTACAGCTTTGCCCTTCATGTTTGGATGCCGGGAGCTGAGAGTGAAATAAACTGTGACTCCGCACATGCGCACTGGCGTCCTCATCTACTCGAAACTATGGATAAATCTCGGATTACAGGCTGCTTTTGACTCAAACGAAAGCGTAGACTAAGACATCGAGCTTCTATGATTGGAAAAGTGCTAAAGTTTGTGTTATTTGGAGACCGCTCGGGGCATATATTACATGCTCTATGCCCAGAGAACTCGCACTACGGAGATCGCTAATCTAAAACATCTCTGGAAGTGCTCCATATGACACCAAAGTGCTATGGGTGAGTAAAACAACTTGTTTTATTACCGAAATAAGGCTCAGATTGTAAAAAACGTTAATTGTCCTTTAATGTAGTGGCGATACCTCATTGAGATGTCCAGTCTAATCAGATCTCAGAGGATAAACAGGCCTAAATACCACGTGTCAGTCTTAATCCCATGATACGACGTTAAAAACTGAGCTCAAAAAGCAAAGTTGTGTGAGTGAATGTTCATGTCTGTTGGAGGGGCCGATGCTGCAGATTGGCAGCCTCTCTTCTGTCAGTCTGTCCCAGGGCAGCTGTGGCTAGAATAGAATCTTACCACCACCGAATGGAGTGAATGAATACTGCTGTGAAGTGTCATTATGTGTCTCGAAAGATGCTGTATAAATCCAGTGCATTAGTATTGATCTCACTCTGCGTAATGTGAATTGATTTAATGTCATCTGAGCCCTGACCTGTAATAACATGCACGGACAGCAGGGGGAGACTGAGGCTGAGACCCCACACTCTGAGGCTGTGCACAGACACGACTCCAGACACAGACAGCAACAGTGTACGAACAGACTCCACCTGCACGTGCTCTGGACACGCTGGAAACACACTGGATTATTGATTTTATGATCAAATAAAATACAATCAAACAAAATGTACTTAAAGGTCCCATGGCATGAAATTTTCACTTTCTGAGGTTTTTGAACGTTAATGTGAGCTCCCCTACCCTGTTTAGGCCCCCCCCCCATGGTTAAAAGTTGTGAAATGTCCAAACTGACCATTTGCAATCCTTTTCTGCATTACAAAAAAATCGGCTCAAACGGGCGATTTTGAACAAGGCACCTTATTGACGTCAGATCGAAAAAAGAAATGCAAATGCAGTTCCACCCCCGTCTGTCTGAACTCAGCGTCTCTGTAAATCACACCCAGAGAGTTTGGACTGCGAATGCGCTAGGCAATGCGAAATGTGTTTTTTTATTTGCCTGGAGGCACGTCCGAGTGTTTCTAGGCTCGGAAGTCCTTTATCTGAGCCTCTGGACCTTTGAACAGCAGTGGTTTAATTTTATTTTCTGTGGAAATGTGTTTATTTTTCAATTGAACGCTTCAAATCTCTCCCCCCGTGCAAAAACAAGGAAATGGATCAGCTGAGGGCTCAGAGCGAGAGCGGAGAGTTTGGCCACGCCCCCACCCTCTACTATAGGCCAGCTCTTTTCTCCTCATTTGCATTCAAGCAACAATGCCCATTATGGAGTGTTCAGAGAGAGAAAAATTACTCTTTCTCATCTTATCTCTGTTTCTCATGCACTGAGTGTTGATTTTGAAGAAGGATTCATTTACAGTATTAGGGAACCATTAAGGAGCCATATAAAAGCATCAAGAAGTACCATGTCATGGGATCTTTAAGCATTGAATTAGACAACAACAGACACGTTACTTTACATAAAAAATAATGAACCCTAATAAAATATAAGACTGTGTATTTGGGATTAGTGAATGCAAAAGTAAAATACTGGACCTTCCATGAGCACTCTGAGGACATCTTTAATGACTGGAAATGTGGTCCATAAAACCAGAGCAGAGAACAGGAACGTACAGATGGGGTCAGCTGCTTTATACTCAGGCTGGAGACAAAGAGGATATAATACAGGACGAGAGGGCATCTGACACAGAGATATAGGAGGATGGGAGGGCATCTGACACAACGATACAGAGGGATGGGAGGGCATCTGACACACATATGTGCAACCGCGGCAAAACCAATACCAAGTCATCCCGGAGGTGTTTTGAGTTATTCACAGATTCTGAAAGTACAGATTCTAAGCTTTCCAATGATGTCTTCTCACACATGAAAATCTGACCATATTTGAAGAAGTTGTCTCTATTTGAAAGCAGGCACAGCAGATTTTTGAAAGCTCTGAAAAAAGTTCTCAAAGTTTCCTCTCTTCAGCCCTCCTTGCCTAATTTGCATGACATTAAGCTCAGCCCTCCCCCATCATGACTATCACTGTGATGTGGCGTTAATGTCCAGGCAGGTCAGAATCATTCAATAATTTAATAATACACAGGATAATATGTTAAAGGGACAGTGTGTAAGATTTTTACCGTTAATTACTGAAATTGAAGATACCCATTCAAAAATACATTGTCTTCCAAGCCTTTTCACTTCCATCATGAAATCAAAGTATTCTTTTGGACTTAGATATAGTCACATAAAAGGGGGATCTTCCCCATGCAGAGGCAGCCATTTTGAATACGAGAGCCGCAGAAGGACATTTGGGCTCCGCCTTCGCCTTCGGCAAGGCTCGTGGTTTTGGGTAAACAACACAAGCATGCTGCCGGATCAGACGTCGTAATGGATCTAACACGTGTTTTGGACTAAATTGTTTTACTGGATTTTATTCGCTGGATCCTTACGGACAAATTGAGAGCAAGTTTATGGTGAAATACAGAGTTTGACCTGTGCAAAGCATTCTAAGGTAAGCTAACCTCGTTTTGTGCTTTTCCGTATAAAAGCCCCATGTGCTCGGGGAGTGATTGTTGTGCAGGGAAATGAATTGCATAGTCAAAAAGAGGAGACTGTAAGGTTTCATTTGATGTGTAGAGTGTCATGGTACTTACCTGGCCAGCCAAATGATATCTCTCTGTATTTCCTATACAGCGCGATACCATTTGGACACCCTCACTCCACTCTCGCTCCTCCGGTTAAAAACGGACTCCGCGATTCTGATTCGTTCAAAGATGGTGACGTCAGTGCACCCGCCTTTGCCCGCAACGTCACTCTTAGGCAGCGGATGTTCTTCCTCAGTTTTGAATCAAGATGGCGCAATCTCTGATTGGTTCACTTAGCTGTCTGTCTACGCGCAACCGCAGCGCGTTCTGGATCAAGCGTTACCAGACTCACTCGCTGGTATAGCGATGAGTCATGGATTCTTCCAGGCAATCATGGTACATGATCGGGAATGTTTGTTTTCATGAGAAAAACAAAAACAAAAACGGGACCGCGTATACAGTAGCGGCGCGCGGCGCGCGACCCTCGAGGTCTGCCGTAGCTAAAACAGAAAGTGCAATAGCACCATCCACCTATGCGCCACGAATCCTACACACTGGAGCTTTAAGTCAAAGTTTACTACAAAATTTACTTATAGTCAGGAAGTACTAATAGCATAGCAAAGTAACCAATATAATTTTAATAATTGTATAAACAAAAATAGAGTGGAAATTAACCTAAAGAGACTATAGGCTATTTAAGGACTAAGGAGTGTTTTACAGGAGGTAATATTGCTCGAATGAATTTTGTATTCACATAATATAGCACAGTATAATATACTATGCTTTAAAAAAATAACAATAAATGTCAATTTTCATGTCCTTATTGTCTGGCAGGAGCTCTTCACATCTGAGCGGCGTACAGGGGAATCTCTCTTCTGCGCTCCTCGTAACAGGAGTGGCAGGCGCGCGAGCTTGGCAAAATTATGTTGATTTATACACGCCCCGTTTCATTCCGCAAAAACAAGCCCTTTTGAAATTAAAAATGTATTCTTTTAACATCATTAATGCTGTTATCTGAAACATGGAGAGGCTTCTTCATGATCTCAACTAGCACATTATGCAAAAAAACGAAAATCACACATTTTGAAAAAAAAAAACACACAAAAAACACATTTCCTGAGAATCTGTAATGCCGACTTGCGGGCTCAAAGTCTGTGGTGGGACACATACAGTGATATAGGAGAATGGGGGGGCATCTGACACAATACTTACCCAGAAGTGGATGACAGCAGCTGCCAGTAGCACGCCCAGACTCTGCAGCAGGTCTCCGAGCACATGTATGAAGGCCGCTCTCACACTGGCGTTGGTCTGGACCCGACTGTGAGCTCCAGGACCACGAGACGGACCACGGGCCTCCCTCTGACTCCGCTCTGACTGGACGAAGCTGTGGCTGTGGGAGTGAGGGGAGCCGGACTGGTGCAGGATCAGCACCATTCTGAAAGAGGAGAGGACAGTATGTTTGTGTAGCAGGTTTCTGATGACAGCACAACATTCTGTAGAGAAGTCATATTGAACACAGATGAGCTGCAGCGAAGATGAATACGGTTAAAATCAGGGTTTTGTTATGATATACTGAGTTCTTGAGTTTGTCACTAATGGAAATGATCAATTTACATTTTAGATATTTCATGGTTAAAGGAGAATTAACGTTTTTTACAATCTGAGCCTTATTTCGGTAATAAAACAAGTTGTTTTACTCACCCATAGCACTTTGGTGTCATTTGGAGCACTTCCAGAGATGTTTTAGATTAGCGATAGCCATAGCGCGAGTTCTAGCCGTAGCTCGAGGCATGTAATATATTCCCCATGCGGTCTCCAAATAACACAAACTTTAGCACTTTTCAAATCATAGAAGCTCGATGTCTTAGTCTACACTTTCGTTTGAGTCAAAAGTGGCCTGTAATCCGAGATTTATCCATAATTTACAGCTTTGCGTTTCATGTTTGGGTCCCGGGAGCTGAGAGCGAAATAAACTGTGACTCCGCACATGCGCACTGTCCTCCTCATCTACTCGAAACTATGGATAAATCTCAGATTGGCAAAATGTGTAAACTGAGCATTTGTGATCCTTTTCTGCGTTTGAAAAACACAGCCCAAACGGGCGATTCTGAACAAGGGAACTTTCTGACGTCACACTCAAGGAAAAATGCAAATGCAGTTCCACCGCCCGTCTGTGTTTCCACCCACCATCTCTGTAAATCACGCCCAGAGAGTTTGGACCGCAAACGAGCTACGAAATGCGAGATGCGTTTTTTTATTTGCCTGGAGGCACGTGAGAGTGTTTCCAGGCTCGGATGTCCTTTATCCGAGCCTCCGAACCTCTGAAACAGCAGTGGTTTAATTTTATTTTCTGTGGAAATGTGTTTGTTTTTTTTCAATGGAACGCTTCTCATATCTTCTGCCACGCTTAAATGGAGAAGTGGGGCTGGCACACATCGCACCGCTAAAGAGGAAAGAGCGGAGAGTTTGGCCACACCCACCCACTGCACTGGCCTGTCTCTGTCCTCCTCATTTGCATTCAAGCAACAACGTCCAGAAAAAAGCGTTTTAGAGACATATTTAGCCTCATGAAGACAGTCAGAGTCATATCTCATGCACTCAGTGTTGATTTTGAAGAAGGATTCATTTACAGTATTAGGGAACCATTAAGGAGCCATATAAAAGCATCAAGAAGTACCATGTCATGGGACCTTTAACAACACTGAACAGGCCTGGCATACAAATGTGGACATTGCAGCACCAAGAGATGGGAACATGAAGAAAAAGGAAGAAGAGAAACTAGAGCAACTCTTTTCTCTGAGGGTCACATCTAGTAACATATTGGAAGGGGCCATAGACCAGTGGTCAGCACAGTGGATCATTCACATGGGGGCGTTTTACAGAGCCACCTGATCTTCAATAAGGCTAGAAACATAAACACAACTTTGGGGGCTGTGACTCCCAAACTGGAGGAGCTACAGCAGATCCCAGGAGAAACACCTCAGTCCAGAAAAGTTCAGCACAGAAGCAACAAAGATACTGCAGCACCCTCACGTTCCCAGGCTTGTGAGGAGGAGCCCACCTGCTGATTATACACATGTATATGACACATTCTCACTACTTACAGCACATTGACGAGCACAGCAAAGGCAGATGTTATTAGCATGATTTTGGTGTCTATGTGGAACTGTCCCTCTGAAAGTCTGAGCACAGCAGCCCAGAGCAGAGCAGCTGTGACCCCCCATATGGAGAGTACGGACACAAGCATGGCCAAGATCTCTGGAGAACAGGAAGCCCTCAGGTATGAATACTGTTATGAAGTGATTATAGAAAAGTATGATGATCCAGCCTGACCTGCGCGGTGCCAGCCGAACGTCATGGTGTTTGTGGGCGATCGAGCAGAGAGCCAGAGGGAGGAGAGAGAGAGGAGCACGCTGCAGACGTCACTGAGGAGGTGAGCGGCATCTGTGAGCACGGCCAGACTCTGGGACAGGTACCCTCCTATACAGAGTTACATGTACAGGTAAGGTTTTCTTTTTCTTTTATTAATGATTTAATCAGAATGGATATAGACAAACAGTCAACCAGCAAAAGAAATATCAAAACATTAAAAATAAAGAAAACTAAATGTAAACATCTGTATAAAGCTCAAAATAAAATACAATAAAACTAAAGATTTCGGTCTTAAATGTGAATGCTCCTGAGCATGTTGTTTACATCATATAAATAACATGTATGTATATATGTTCACCGATGACCTCTCCAGCCATAAAGAGGAGGCCCACCACACAGGCCAGCTGCAACTTCCTCCGAGCAGCTCGCCTGGAC
The DNA here is from genome assembly GCA_036785185.1 of Paratrypauchen microcephalus. Classification (NCBI taxonomy): domain Eukaryota; kingdom Metazoa; phylum Chordata; class Actinopteri; order Gobiiformes; family Gobiidae; genus Paratrypauchen; species Paratrypauchen microcephalus. The sequence continues at coordinate 2,108,180 of JAVJIX010000108.1, forward strand.
TCCTGCCCTGCTCCCAGAGTCCCTGTAGTCCCTGTAGCCCGGTTGAGATCCTGGTTTAGATCCTGGGTCAGATCTGGACAGACTCCTCTGGAGGTCCACAAGACCTCAGCACTGTCAAAGTCCTCATCTGAGTCCCAGGGAGTCTCCTCTGAAGAACTCAGCCTGAAACACAGAAGATTAAGAAAAACGCCGATACACAGAGCACCATGCAGTCAGTCCAGAGGTAAATTACTACTGTAGCCACAGCTGCCCTGGGGCAGACTGAGAGGCTGCTAATTTGAACCATTGGCCCTTCCAACCACCACTAACACTCACACACAAGCCTGCACTAAAGCCACTGCTGCCCCATCATGTTCCCTGGTTTTCCCTGTTCAGGACTGACCCACCAGCCCTGCTTCGCTTCTGGATCTGACCTCAATGGAAATTAAAGGAGAATTAACATTTTTTACAATCTGAGCCTTATTCCGCTAATAAAACAAGGTGTTTTACTCACCCATAGCACTTTGGTGTCATATGGAGCACTTCCAGAGATGTTTTAGATTTGCGATAGCCGTAGCGCGAGTTCTAGCCGTAGCTCGGGACATGTAATATGCCCCGTGCGGTCTCCAAATAACACAAACTTTATCCAGGGCTCTCAAGTTTTGAGCAGGGTCGTGCGTGAGACTGTGTGTGTGTGTGTGTGTGTGTGTGTGTGTGTGTGGGGGGGGCGCTTGAATTGCGTGAGAAATGCCGTCTGAGCGAATTGCGTGTTCACATTTACACAGAGCCCTGTGTAAATGTTTGTCTAAAGAGCAAACTTAAACTACAAAGCAACTAATGACAGTTATATCAATGAAGTTATTACCTGATGGTTCTCAGTTTGTTTTATCATCACCGTTTTGTCGTTCCTCGTGTTCGTGTTCGCTGTCCTTATCACTGAGTGCAGTGCGCGCTTAGACACTCGCTGAGCGGGGCGGGGAGGAGGGAGCGGGGAGGGGGGGGGGGGTTTCGCTGAAAACGCACTGTGCCTGCATAAACTGAGCCACACAGACCGATTTTCTGGGCACAAAAAAAAAAAAAAAAATCAGCGTGAGAAATGCCATGTGTGGCGTGTGAGCGTGTGAACACGTCGAATCACACTCTCAATGCGTGAGACTTGCTTTATCATTTTTCAAATCATAGAAGCTCAATGTCTTAGTCTACACTTTCGTTTGAGTCAAAAGTGGCCTCTAATCTGAGATTTATCCATAATTTACATCTTTGCGTTTCATGTTTGGATCCCGGGAGCTGAGAGTGAAATCAGCTGTGACTCCGCACATGCGCACTGGCGTCCTCATCTACTCGAAACTATGGATAAATCTCGGATTAGAGGCCCCTTTTGACTCAAACGAAATCTTAGACTAAGACATCGAGCTTCTATGATTTGAAAAGTGCTAAAGTTTGTGTTATTTGGAGACCGCTTGGGGCATACATTACATGTCCCGAGCTACGACTAGAACTCGCGCTAGGCTATTGCAAATCTAAAACATCTCTGGAAGTGCTCCATATGACACCAAAGTGCTATAGGTGAGTAAAATAACTTGTTTTATTACCAAAATAAGGCTCAGATTGTAAAAAACGTTAATTCTCCTTTAATGTTTAATGCCATACCATGGAACATTTCAGGCAAAGCAATTGCACCTCAGTGGAGAAGCAGATAACACACCTTTCACTGTAAGTTACTAAAAATCCATGATTACTGAATAATGTAGAACTACTACTGCTTTTTCAATTACTGAATTATTGGAAATCCTTGGGCAAAGATTTTTCCAGATGTCTTACATTTGAAATTATCACAAGGCAAAGTTCTTCCAGAATATATCTAATGTCTGATGTTTAGTAATTTGCCTCCTTACCTGTGGGGCTCCAGCTGAACATCTATGAGCTTTTGTTTCTCCAAATCGTCACTTTCCATTTTATAAACTAGACTTCTCTTTGGGTTTGATTGTGACATCTGCTCCAGTCTCATCACAGTTTTATCAGGAGGAGGAGATAAGCTCCACCAATGGAAACTCTAAAGTCTAAAGTCTAAAGTCAAAAGCGGCAATTCAAGAACAGTTTATTTCATTATAACTTTAAAATATGATACAAAAGGAATGTGGCATGATTGACAGCAGACAGATTCTCTCCGATTTAAAACAGGCACTTTCAAAAGGTTTCAAATGTAAAAATAAAATATTACAATAATGGACAATGTTTAAAATGCAAATAAGAAGTTAATGTCCTGTTGATACTGATGCAGCTGATGTCATCAAGATTCCCTAGGATTGCTGCTGATAGCTAGCTGGTGGCACTGCTCTGTCTGAAACTCATATCAGGCTGTTTTCTGATCTGGATTATTATGTTCCTAATCAAAAACATACCTGGAGTTTAATTTGCACATGTTTAACACACAAACTATGCTCCACTTTGTGATGTCATGAGGTAATACAGGAAGTGCTTCACTGTGTTTTTAAACTAGAATCAGCCGGGATAGGCAGGAGGTGTTAACTTGCAAACTACCACTTCATTCTGAGCTTTGGAGATGTCGACAGACTAATAATAAACGGTTATTCAAACATGTGTGAATGAAACAAAACACAACTCCAGGTCTGTGTTTGATGAGGTAACAACATCATAACATGATTTAAGTCACTTTTGGGTCATTTTAATAACCCGCAAAATCTATCCACTATGGCGAATTTAAAACAATCATGCTTGGATAAGAATTTTACACTATGGTATTTTTACATGTATTTTTTAAACAGGTTTTTCAAACATTGACTTTTAACGGTTTAAAATGTTATAATGGATAGCACCGGAGGATGAGGAGAGGGTCGGAGGAGAAGAGGAAAGGGGCAGATGAAGCAAAGGATGGAAATGAACATTATTTTGTTCAACATGGAAGACTGAAGATTTCAAGAATAACCCTGAGAAGACAAAATCAAACAGTGCAGCCCCGTTTGTGAAAAGTTAAACTGTACACGTGACGCTCAAAACAACATTTAGAAACACACCCAGACTGCAGACTTACGCTTAAAAGACTTGAAATCAAAATGTTCATCTTGCTTTGACTTTTCCAAATTACCGCCAATGTATTGATCAGTCAGATATGATTTTTGACTGGGCATATTAAAGGAAAATTAAAGTTTTTTTTACAATCTGAGCCTTCTTTCGGCAATAAAACAAGTAGTTTTACTCACCCATAGCACTTTGGTGTCAATTGGAGCAGTATCGCAGAACTTATGTTGTAGCCGTTCTGTTCTACCAATAATCCCGTATCCGTTAGCGTGAGTGCTCGGGGCACTGATTTGCGGTCTCCAAATAACACAAAATTTAGCACTTTTCAAATCACAGAAGATCGCTGTGTCAGGGTAGACTTTTAGTAGATTCCAAAACGGCCTGAAACCCGATATCGCAACAGAAAAGTAAAGTTCAGAGCGGTGTTAGCTTCTTTCGGACTAGCGGTGTTTACAAAACAGCTGAGTTCACGCATGCGCACTGTCCTCTCTGATGACGTCATCAAATGAAACTATAGCTGGATATCGGGTTTCAGGGCGTTTTGGAATCCACTAAAAGTCTACCCTGACACAGCGATCTTCTGTGATTTGAAAAGTGCTAAAGTTTGTGTTATTTGGACACCGCAAAGTAATGCCCCGAGCACTCACGCTAACGGATACGGGATCATTAGTAGAACAGAACGGCTACAACATAAGTTCTGCCATACTGCTCCAATTGACACCAAACTGCTATGGGTGAGTAAAACTACTTGTTTTATTGCCGAAAGAAGGCTCAGATTGTAAAAAAACGTTAATTTTCCTTTAAAGGTGCAATTTTCTAGCCATTCCTAATATAAATTAAAGATACACTATGTAACTTCTGCAGTGTGGGGAAGGGGGGTCTGCCACCTGCTTGCCTACATAGAGATGTTATAGTTTGGCCTAGAATGTTCCAAAGTATGGCATTACTCTTACTTACGTTTCATCTACTAAAATGAATACTAAAAACACCTCGTCACCAACTCTTTCTCCATGGAAGCAGCCAAATGTACACTCTGGAATATTCCACGCAAAGGAATGTCATCTCCATGGAGACGAGCAGATGGCTTACCCTCCACCAGAAAAGTTACAAGAAAAACAAAATATTCAAACCACTAGAATATCTGTTAACCTGCAATGCAAGGGGCTTGTCTCCGTGGAGATGCTCCCGTTTGCCTGGAATGTTCCACAGTATGGCATTAAGCTCATACTGTATATATAAAGAACTGTTGCATTTATCCGATTGCGGTTGTTTTTAGTGCAAAACAAAATACATTTTTACTGTGCATGGGTTTGTAAGCTCGTCTCCGTGGTGATACTAGACAAGTTTAATGCCACAATTTGGAACAATCCAGGCCATACGACGACATCTCCATGGAAACAAGCAGCTGATCAAACAGAAAAGATACTAAAGTTAACTAAACGCATTACTCTAAATAAGATTAATATTCCAAGTTCAAGTAATTTATCCAATTTTTGCTGTGCCAATAATTCAAAAGTGTTGATAAAATTGGATTAAATACTATATTAAGTACAATGCATTTAGACAAACAGAGAGCAAGGTGTAAACCCAGTGCGTTTAAATGCCCCAGTTACATAAGGCACAATGTTCAGACCATTCATGAAAGAAAGAAGAATCATGTCTCGAGTCCTGTTAAATCCTATGTTGTATCCTAAAGTATCTGTGGTAGTTTCCCTTATTTTTATTTATAATATATAAGAGCAAGTTTGTAAAGACTACACACTTCAATGAGAGGTAGCTAAAAAGCAGCCAGCATGAGTGAGGAAAGTGTTTAGGTGTGTATTAGTTGGCTTAATGACAAGAAAAGAAAAAAAAAAAACAGGACTGAGCCAGGACTGAACCAACTATCAGACCATTTTGGCAGCATCACGATTTAAAAATACTATTTAAAGTGCACCTTAATCAACTTTTCCATATGCGGTTCCCATGATAACAATAATAAAAGGATTAAAAAATAAATATTTGATTGGCTAATTGTCTAAAATCTACATTAGCACATTCAAATAGCTGTGTAAACGACCGGAAATTCAGTTTAAAATCAGTCTGTAAGTGGGTAAGTTGCATAGTAAAATCACCAAAGGGACCTCCAGAGATGAGAGGGGCCAAGACTGAAGTCTCTGGCCAGTTTTGGAGTTCCAGGAATGGGTAGACGGGCGCAGATGGGTGGGCGTTGGTGGTTCATTTGTCTGGGAGAGCAATGGGAGGGTTACTGGGTCCAGATCCATTTGCTGCCTGAGGTTGGATCACAATTGGGGTATTTTCACCTGCAAAGAACGAACGAAAAACTTAAAACGGGACTTAACACCTAAACGGCCACAATGACGTTTCAGATAGAGCAGGTCCACTGGGCAGTACCTGGAGGATTAAAGGGGAGAGTGGGGAGGGAGGAGGAGGGGTCAGGTGTTCATGATCAGAAATCAGTAAAAATACTTCATATGGTGCATTATGCAAGCTTTCTGCTGGAAGGTCCATCTCCTGCTTGTCTCCATGGAGATGTTACCCCTTTGCCTGGAATGGTCCACAGTATGAGATTGAACTTGTCTATCACCATGGAGACAAGCAGCTGACTCCACCAGGCCAAGTTACAGGTCAGGTTTTTTTTGCCATAAAAACGCTGGTTATTCAACAGGCAGAAATGGAAAGAAGCAGGAGGCTGATACTTCACCAAAAAAGTTACACTGTGGAGCCTTAAGACAGAACTGCAAAAAGTGTTTAGCAAATGCATCATGCTACCAAAATGAAACGATAAAACCAGTCAAATGCGCTTGAAGTAAATGCATTAGGCTCATTCTTCTACCTTGCATGAGACAGCCAGTTTGGTAGCTACCGGTAAGTCTTTCAGTTCACCATTTGCAGCAGGATTAGTAGCACAAAAACATGTTCTATCCTGCGCACAGTTAGACCAGTATTAGTGAAGCAGCAGCAGCAGCGCCGTTAGCCTTGCACTGTTAGCATGAGCCGAGTACCATTGAACTTTTACCTTCTGTTTGGTCAGCGCTCGGCTGAGTGACTATAACAGAGTCTTCTTCTGCTGTGGAACACAACAAGACGAAGAAATTCAGTACTGGACAAATAAACTTTTGTCCAGTTGGCAACTGAATTTCTCCTTTTGCCAAGAGGTAAATAAAATAGGTTTTCCACATGTTTAAACTACAGAGAACAGACAGGGAAAGGTTTAGACCAGAGATTCCCAGAAAATTAACTTTACATCATGTATTTGCTTCTCTTACTGCTTTAAATCCATATTAAGCCTATGTACTGTATATTATGATTAGTGCCATCAGGCGATTAAAAAAATTAATCTAATTAATTACAGGATTTGTAATTAATTAATCTGAGTGAGCGAGCAAGTGAACGAACAAACCCACTTTCCGATTGAGTTTGTCAGTTGTTAAGTGGTTGCTTTGCTCAATCATTTCCCATATTCTGCGAGCGTGGTTTGGTGGTTTGGTGAATCACCACTTACAGTGGAACATGTCTAGACGTGTTGAGCGTTCAAATGATCTTTATAAATAAACTTGCTATTGAAAGGCCCTGGCAGCTATTTGCTCGCCGCACGCCAAATTTAAAATGCGCACGGATTGAAATGCCACTCATAATTAATTGCATTAATTGTTATAATGCGTTAATGTGCAGTGTAATTAATTAATCTAATTAACATGTTAAACTGACAGCCCTAGTTATTATTAAAGGGGCCTGTACTGTTCTTAATAATAGTATTTATATTGTAAAGCTGAGTTTAAAAAGCACCTTACAATTACTTTTTGGAGTGTACATTTGGTTCTAAAGGAGCTCCTTCTACTTTGTAAGAATTGCTTCTAAATGTCCCTGTTGTGCTTATAATGTGATCTTAATAATGTTGATTACTGATCAACAAATCTCTATTAATGTCTACTTTTGAGTTTTGATGCAGTGAGTCCTCGGACCTTATTGTTTTGGGTTTTTTGTTTTGTTTTGTTTTTTTACCCCTCCTTGAACCGCCACCTTAACGTGAGGGAGGGGTTTGAGTGCCCAAATGATCCTGGGAGCTATGTTGTCGGGGGCTTCATGCCCCTGTTAGGGTCACCCGTCACCTGGGGGCCGGGTCAGACTAAGAGTGGTTCAGAAGCTCCCATGACGAGAAACAGTTCGGTCGCCCCGATTGGCGGTACCAGGGCCCTACCCTGCAGTCAGGGCTGGGGTGGGTGCTCGGGAGTCTTACAGGGCCTTGTTGGCTCGTGGGACCTGAGGCAGCTGACAGGTACCAGCAGGCCAAGCGTGCTGCAGTTCAGGCAGTCACAGAAGCAAAAAATTGGGGTTGGGAGGAGTTTGGAGAGGCCATGGAGGAGGACTATCAGACGGCCTCAAAGAAATTCTGGCAAACCGTCCGGCGCCTCAAGAGGGGGAAAGCAGTGCTTCACCAACACTGTTTACGGTGCGGGTGGGGAGCTGTTGACCTCGACTGAGGATGTTGTCAGATGGTGTAAGGAATACTTTGAGGATCTCCTCAAACCCACCGTCACGTCTTCTGAGGAGGAAGCAGAGGCTGGGGACTCAGAGGCGGACTCCTCCATCACTCTGGCTTAAGTCACTCAGGTGGATGGCAAGCCCCTCGGTGGCAAGGCTCCGGGGGTGGATGAGATCCATCCTGAGTATCTTAAGTCTCTGGAGGTCCCTCTGTTTAAGAAGGGGGACCGGAGGGTGTTCCAACTACCGGGGAATCACACTCCTCAGCCTCCCCGGTAAGGTCTATTCCAGGGTGCTGGAGAGGAGAATCCAACCGATGGTCGAACCTTGGATTCAGGAGGAGCAGTGTGGCTTTCGTCCCAGCTGCGGAACAGTGGACCAGCTCTATACTCTCTATTGGGCACTCAAGGGTTGATGGGAGTTTGCCCAACCAGTCCACATGTGCTTTGTGGATCTGGAGAAGGTATTCGACCGTGTCCCTCGTGGGGTCCTGTGGGGCGCGCTCCGAGAGTACGGGGTCCAGGGCTCTTTGCCAAGGGCTGTCCGGTCCCTGTATGGCCAGAGCAGGAGCTGTGTTCGCATTGCCAGTAGTAAGTCGGACCTGTTTCCGGTGCATGTTGGACTCCAGCGCTGCCCTTTGTCAGCGGTTCTGTTCATTGTGTTTATGGACAGAGTTCCTAGGGGTCATGGTCAGGGGCTGGAGGGGATCTGGTTTGGGGACCACAGGATCTCATATCTTATATCTGCTGTTTGTAGAGGAGGTTGTCCTGATGGCTTCATCGGACCAGGACCTCCAGCGTGCACTGGGCCGAGTGTGAAGAGGCTGGGATGAGGATCAGCTCCTCCAAATCTGAGGCCATGGTTCTTGACTGGAAAGAGGTGGCTTGCCCTCTCTGGGTGGGTGGAGAGTCCCTGCCTCAAGTGGAGGAGTTCAAGTATCTCGGGGTTTTGTTCACGAGTGAGGGGAGGATGGAGCATGAGATTGACAGGCGGATTGGTGCAGCGTCGGCAGTGATGCGGTTGATAAATAGGATTTCATTAAAGAGGCTTGCACAGCATCTCTGAAGCAAATTTGTTGAATCATTGAAATGTTGCATCATGGAGTGTGCCTGTTATTTGGCTACATTTTGATTTAAAAGTAAAGGTTTACCTGTAACTGTATTCTTTGATAGAGATGTCACATAAAATATAAAGTGTCAATGTCGTCAGGTGAGAGTGATGTTAGGCCCAGCTGATATAAGTTCTATGATGATATGAATAATTGTAGGTTAAATTCATTCACACACATTTGTGTAATGTGTGGCAAATGTAAATTGGTGAAAATATAACAAATAATTCACTTGAGCATGAATACCCTTAGTAATAAGAATCAAAACCGGGACTCCCATGTGACATAAGGAGCACTTAACCACTCGGCCAAAGACTTTCTCCATAACAGCTTTGGAATTCTTTTATATGATAATACTGTAAAGATGGCGGTTCAAAGGAATATTTCAAATTACTGGAAATTTGTCAAAACTGACCAAGAACATAAGTTGTTTTTTTTTGCTGATATCGTCACCCTTGTTTTCGGACAACACAGAGTCATGTGGGAGGTGTGTGGAACTGTTTGTTTGACACTCTGTTTACTTCAGGTACGTATTCTTTGCAACACCGCCTGATTAAAGCCGTGTCTCAATTCGCAGTGTGCACAGTTCGGAGTCTGGTTTTAAGGGTACTCAGACTGCACTCAGGACTGTGCATACTTGCGCAGTCCACGGACCACATGAGCGTCGGAGAAATGAGACAGGTCTCGCAACTAGCAGATGCAGCCGCCGACTTCATTTTCTCCTGTAGAACTAGCGCACGGTGCATGCTGGGATATATGACTGCGCGAAGTGTGCATCTTCACGCAGTTGGTCTACGCCCCGATTTCCACTGAAACAACTGCTGTTTTCAGACTGCATTTTAACTGCACATGGGACAAAAATGAAATGGGACAACAGTTGTCGCGCTGGAAGTGACGTATGCTAAAACTAAAAACTAAAACTAGCCTGGCCTATCGAAATTAGCCAGGCTTTGCGCTTAGCCGCGTTGATGGAATAGCCCTCTGGTCTTTGTGTTTTATTCATTTATTTTTATTTTATTATTACATTCATTTAATATCTTACCTTCTTGTTTTTAAGTTTTATTTATTATCATTTATGTATTTGTTATTCCTGACCTTCTTGCTGGCGCAGTTCGTTTTCCAGGTCCTCTGGGTCAATGTAGCCGAAATTCTCCTCTTCTTTGGGAGCACATTTGCCACAACAGAAGCAGCAGCAGCAGAAACAGCAGCAGCACGTGAAGATGGTGCAGCAGATCACCAGGCCCTGAGCACAAAGAGAATATACTGTAAAAATCTACAGGCCCTGAGCACAATATAAGGGACTATACAGTAAAAATAACCAGGCCTAAACACAGTATAAGAGAATATAAGGTATACAGGTTCTGAACACAATACAGACAATAAACACATTCAAGGCATTCAAAGCGCTTTACATCAAGGAACTCACTCACCCATTCACACACACACTTCACACACTCATACACCAGTGTACACAGACACTAGGGGTGTGCAAAATAATCGTCATGACAATGCATCGCGATACTAACTTTCACAATATACTGCATCGATTCTTGATGCCAAAAATCGATTATTATTAATTAAGAATTTAATATGTCATAATTTAATATTTATAAATAAATGAATAAATTATTAGTTTATTTTTTTTAATAAATCCTATGCACTTTTTTCTTTGTGAAAGGGTATTGTTTGTTATGATGGGAGCTACCTCCAAAATGGCAAATGTTTGAACATCATTTTTTGTTTTAGAAAAAATCCTATGCACTTTTTTGTTATTGGTTTGGTTTATTTGTTTTTGTTATTCAATAAATTCAGTTATGAATTGAGTTGCTCAGAGTTATGTATCAACTGAAGACACTACCCAGATACACAGCCACTGATATTTAAGTTATCCTCTTTTTTTTGGTACATTTTCACTGAAGCATGTTGAATATATTGCAATGCATCGCAGTAATTCAAGTAGCGTGATGCATCGTGATAGTATCGCATCGTGGTATATGAATCGTGATTCGGATTGAATCGTGACTTCTTTGCCAATACCCACCCCTAACAGACACATGTATAACAAAAACTAACAGACACTTGTAACAGACCCGTGTAACAAAAACTGAGACAAAGTCTGTCAGCACAATATAACTAGCAACTAAATCATTGATAGAGATATGTAATGTCATTGTACTTTTTTTATAACTGTCTGTACGTAGATTGTATTGTTTATGCCATTTTTGTATTCTGTATTTTGTCTCAGGGACTGCAGATGGAAATTGTCAGGTAGTCTGGTACAAAGCCTCTCTTCAATGTTTCTTTGATTAATGCTCCCTTTAAAATAAAGTAAAAAACTAAACTAAACTAAACAAATGAACTAAGGTGATAGTGTTCCGTTATTAGACAGACCTTGAACCAGCACTTGGACATGAGGAAGTAATATTTGACACTCTCTTCTCCAAACTGCTCCGCCACATATAGCCCCATGGAGCCGTACTCGTCGTAGATTCTCCGTTTGTTTTCATCGCTCAGGATTGAGTTTGCATTGTTGATTTCCTTAAACTTCTCTGCAGCTTCGGGGTTGTCCGGGTTCTTGTCTGGGTGATGCCTCAAAGCTAACTTCCTGTAGAGAAAAATATAACATAATGCACATTTACCAGTCAAAAGTTTGAACAGGCCCTTTCATTCAGTGTTCTTTATGTTTACCAAGTTCTACATTTTAGAGAAATACAGAAGACATCAAATATATGAAGCGAGATCTATGGAATTATGTAGCATAGAAAGGCGCACTATGTATGTTTTTGGTTGAGGTTCTGTCACCTGCTTGTTTCTATGGATATGTTAATGCTCTATCTGGAATGCGTGAAAAGTCCCTCAGTCGTCCAGGTAGAATCCATGATAAAAGGAGAAATTCAATTTGTCAACTGGACAAAGTTTGTTTGGTTGAAAACGTTTCGCCGCTCATCCGAGAGGCTTCGTCAGCTCTGGCCCTCATGCTGGTTCGACCCTGTTTATATCTAGCTGCAAGGGAGGAGCTCACTACAATGAACAAAGCTCTGCATCTATCCCAGCTACTCTCTTTTGTTTTACGAATTCCTCTGGCGTCTTGTATTAGCATATCTATAAGAGGCTATTTATAAAGAGGCTATTTTAGAGAATCCATCGTTAAACAGAAATGGGGGAGTTAGACACGACTTGTCTCCCATCTATAATTCGATTCTCAAACAAAGAAACATTAGGACAGACAAGCCATTGCAGAGGGGTGGAGAGGGTTGTTGTCTTGAATAGGGAATTGGACGCCAGAGAAATTTGAAATACAAAGAGACAGATTAGTTGATAGTTTCAGAGCTATTTCAGTGTAGTGAGCGCCGCCTAGGGCTTATAGATATGCTAATACAAGACGCCAGAGGAATTCGTAAAACAAAAGAGAGTAGCTGGGATAGGTTCAGAGCTTTGTTCAGTGTAGTGAGCTCCTCCCTTGCAGCTAGATATAAACAGGGTCTAACCAGCATGAGAACCAGAGCTGACGAAGCCTCTCGGATGAGCGGCGAAACGTTTTCAACCAAACAAACTTTGTCCAGTTGACAAATTGAATTTCTCCTTTTATCCTCTATCTGGAATGTTCCATAGTATGACTTAAAGGAAAAGTAACGTTTTTTACAATCTGAGCCTTATTTCGGTAATAAAACAAGTTGTTTTACTCACCCATTGCACTTTGGTGTCATTTGGAGCACTTCCGGAGAGGTTTTAGATTAGCGATCTCCATAATGTGAGTTCTCGGGGCACTTGTTTGCGGTCTCCAAATAACACAAACTTTAGCACTTTTCAAATCATAGAAGCTCGATGTCTTAGCCTACGATTTCGTGTGGTCAAAAGTGGCCTGTAATCCGAGATTTAGCCATAGTTTCGAGTAGATGAGGAGGCCACTGCGCATGTGCGGACTGTGCTCTCAGCTCCCGGGACCCAAACATGGAACGTAAAGCTGTAAATTATGGATAAATCTCAGACTAGAGGCCACTTTTGATTCAAACGAAATCGTAGACTAAGACATCGAGCTTCTATGATTTGAAAAGTGCTAAAGTTTGTGTTATTTGGAGCTCGCACGGGGCATATTACATGCTTGGGGAATATATTATATGCCCTGAGCTATGGCTAGAAGTCGCGCTAGACTAACCGCAAATCTAAAACATCTCTGGAAGTGCTCTATGGTGAGTAAAACAACTTGTTTTATTACCGAAATAAGGCTCAAATTGTAAAAAAAATGTTACTTTTCCTTTAAACACCTTATCAATTACTGGTGGTTTTACAGCTCAAAAATATCTAGAAAAACAGGCACTCTGACTGTGAGCGACAAAAAAGCTAATTTCCATACTGTGACACATTCCAGACAAAGCAACATCTCCATGGAGAAAAGCATTTGACGGATCCTCCATCAGAAATGTTACACAATGCACCTTTAAATAACTCAACTTTTCACATATATATTTTATATTAAATTCCTCACAGCATGCACCCTTTGCTTTGCTGATAGTGCTGTAAACCCTTGGCCTTCTCTCAATGAACTTATGATGAAGTCCTTGAAATGTTTTCACTTCACAGCTGTGCCATGTCTGGGTCAAGAAATGCCAAAAGTGCAAACCAGGGTACAAAGCAAAGGGTGGCTACTAGGGATGTCAACAATTAATCAACTTACCATTAATTGTCGATCAAGACGTTGGCTGAACAAAATGCATTAATTGTAACTAATCGCTAGAGGGCGCTACTCTGGAATGTGAACACGAGATGCGAACCCACTCGCGAGAAAGACCATAGCCTTACATCATGTAACCCTTTCCTCTCTGGATGTTGCCGTACAACTCACAGTAGAGCTGGACCTAGAACCATATATTTTTGAAATTATAAAAGCATGTCACTTACATGCTTTTATCATTTCTTGATTGTTCTGGTTTGAGGCCCTGTAATGTTTTATGCTGTGTTCAGGGGCCCTGTGAAATTTATATTTTGTCCTGTAACCCTTCACAGATTAAGGGAGAGAAATATTGTTGATGCTTTAGTTCAAAATAAATGTTGAGAATGTCCTAAAAAATAGCCTGGATTCACTGGTTTCATCATAATATGTAGACTAAATAACATTCTCTTATTTAATTTCTTCTGTTCCTTTTAATTTCAAGATTTCCATGCTGCAAGTGCAACAACTGAGCCAGTCCTCAATTTATTTTCAATAAAGAATGTATTTTGTTATTCAGCATCAATACATTTGTCTGCTTTTTACTAAGGAATAATTAATTGAGGAATATACAATATAATAATACTATGATATATTTTTGACTCAGTGTTATGTTACTATAGCTTATATTCTTAAAGACCCTATTGAAACACTCAAATTCAAGTGAAAAACGCAGCTTATCAATTTATCGTAAGTTGATCGATAAGGTAATTTGCATCCCTAGTGGCTAGCTAAAAAAAATCTAAGAAGTTTTGAGTTATTTTGACTTTTGTTTGGTACATTCCATCTTTGTCCATTCATAGTTTTGATGCTTTCAGTGAGAGTAAATAATCAGAGATAAAGAAGAAACATTAATTAAAAAGTCTCTTTAAGTAAGAACTAGTCAGGCTGAGGTTTAAAGGTTAAGAAAATAAATAGTATTTTTTTCTGCGTGGTTCTGTGTTGTGTGAATACATCTGTTAGTATCAGGGCACTCCTCTTTACAGATGCAGATTTAGCCAGTCCCTCATCAGAGCAGCATCAGAACTGAAGAAACTGCTTAGATGGGTGGAAAAAGGTATTCACTCTCAAAGACTTAAAACTGTTCATTTATTACAAGTATGACTTAGCCTACAGGGTTCTTAGAATGCCGAGATGTCACGTGAAGAAAACTATTAACTCATTCAATGCCGGAGACGTCTATTGACGTCCCCTCGAATCCAACCGTTGAGTGCCGTGACGTCTATAGACGTCAATTGCTTTTTTCAGCGGGGGTTGCTAGGTTACGGCCTGGAGCAACTTTTGAGGTGTAATTTACATCTCTCAACCTGTAGATGGCGATGTTGTATCATTATTAGCCGATCAGAGCCGGGGAAGAAAGGAGGAGTGCAGCGTGTGTATGGTGTATTGGCCAGAGTAGTAAGATGGCGAGGCCAGGGAACCCGGAAAAGCAGACAACTGTTGATCAGCGCCTATGGAGCGATCAGATTGCTCTTGGGACCCAGGATCCTGGATCAGAGGATCGCAGAGACAAGCCGGATCAAGCAGCGAGCTCTGAGCAGAGATCTGTTGTGCCCGAGGAGGGGCGTGTCCTGTGTGCGCTGTGCGGACCAGGGAGTCTCCTCAGAACTACGACAGCTCCAGAGAAGAAGTTTACTGACTTGGAGCAGTGAGCAGTGTATGGTAATTGTAATGAATGAAGTTGTGTGTGTGTGTGTGTGTGTGCGTGTGTGCGTGTGTGCGTGCGTGCGTGTGTGCGTGTGTGCGTGCGTGCGCGCGTGTGCGTGCGCGTGTGTAGCTGTGTGTGTGTAAAGGTTTATGCATGGGCTTGTGTGTATGTACATATATATGTGTGTGTGTGTGTGTGTGTGTGTGTGTGTGTGTGTGTGTGTGTGTGTGTATTAGTTTTTATTATGGGTCTGTACTCTGGGCCTCAGACAAAGCCTCAACAAAGTTCTATTTTATAGGAAAAGATATTATATCCTGTAAACATCTCTTGGCACTATTGATTTGAACGAATTTTCAATTCACAGAGCCTTATATTCTTATATTTGTAAGTAAAAAATGTACTTTGTCATCAAAAATCTCTTTCTCTGTTATTTTAGATGTTTGAGGTGTCACTAAATCAATAAATATTGATGTCAAAGTCACTGATCTGCTCGAAATCCTTCCCTGAACTAAACGGTCGTTTTCTCCATTTCTTGCTCAAAAACCAGTGTTTTTGCTGAAACTTCCCTATGTTCTACTATCAGTTATTTGAGAACCGAAAAGGTTAGAAACATAATTTTTTTTCCAGGTGAAAGAAGAGAGTCGACACTTTATTTTGATGTGTCCCATGTTTATATAGTCAAAGAACTCAGTATTCTGTGGGTCTTGGAAAATCAGTGAAATTCTACTGAAACCTGTGGCACTCTGGGGGATAGAATTCTGAAAACAGGCCGGCAGTGAATGAGTTAAAATAAACATGAAGTCTTTAAACATTGACTAACCACACCCAGTCCTGCAAAGTTATTGTCTCAATCACTTCCTTTGTTCCTACAAGTCAGAAAAGACAACAGCAACAGTGAATATATGGTACAATAGAGGGACAGTGAATACACAGTTGTATGAAAAAGTTTGGGCACCCTTGACAACTGCCATATTTTTGTTTATAAATCAATGGGTGTTTGGGTCCACAATGTCATTTTGATCTATCAAATAACTAATGGACAGACATATTTCAGCAGTGAAATTAGTTTAGTTTAGTTTGTTTTTTAACAGAAACTGTGCAATATGCATCAAAACAAAAATAGACTGGAGCATAAATTTGGGCACCTTAACAGAAAAATCATATCAATATTTAGTAGAGCCTTTTGCAAAAATAACAGCCTCTATATGCTTCCTATAGCCTCTAATGAGTGTCTGGATCCTGGATGAAGGTTGTTAGAGCCATTTTTCTGTTATATCTACGTTGCTATGCGTTGCTAAGCTCTGCTTTGATGTACTTTGATCTTCTTGATCTTCTACTTTAATCTTTGATCTTTAATCCTTAATCTATCTTCAGTCACATTGAGGGGTAAGCCGAGACGACGTAGGTAGTTTGTTAGAAGCCTCAGGCTCAGAAGCTACAGTCTTTTGACCATCACGTAGCACGTAGGGACGTCACGTAGGGAAGTTACAAGCTTTAAAATTCCTTTTTTTTGTTTCCTTTATTGTTCCTTTTTTCCACTCTGTATGACTTTCACTTTAGTAAAGATAGAAAAGACAAACTTTGGATTCAAGACTCTTTATTTTTGTTACGTGCCGTGTCAGAAAGAACCTTCGAGAGGCTCAAGGCTAGTGAGTCAGCATGCTGCACTCACAAAGGTATATTGGACCATTCCTCCTTATAAAACATCTCTAGTTCAGTGAGGTTTGATGGACAGCCTGCTTCAAATCATCCCACAGATTTTCAATGATATTCAAGTCTGGGGACTGGGGTGGCCATTCCAGAACATTGTACTTGTTCCTCCGCATGAACGCCTGAGTAGATTTGGAGCAGTGTTTTGGGTCGTTGTCTTGTTGAAATATCCAGCCCCGGCGTAACTTCAACTTTGTGACAGATTGTTGAACATTATTCTCAAGAATCTGCTGATATTGAGTGGAATCCATGCGACCCTCAACTTTAACAAGATTCCCAGTCCTGGCACTGGCCACACAGCCCCACAGCAGGATGGAACCTCCACCACATTTTATTGTGGGGAGCAAGTGTTTTTCTTGGAATGCTGTGTTGTTTTGCTGCCATACATACCATATCTTGTTATGACCAAATAACTCAATTTTTGTTTCATCAGTCCACAGCACCTTATTCCAAAATTAAGCTGGTTTGTCCAAAGGTGCTTTCGCATACCTCAAGCAACTTTTGTTTGTGGCATCTATGAAGAAAAGGCTTCTTCCACATTTCCACACTTCCATTTCCTCACGATGTTCCTCACAGTGGAGACTGACAGCTGAAATCTTTGAGAGAGCTTTTTGTAGCCTTCGCCTAAACCACAATGCTGAACAATCTTTGTTTTCAGCTCATTTGAGAGTTGATTTGAGGTGAAGTTCGAGGCTTAATGAGCTCATTAAACCAATTTTGTGTTCCAATTACTCTGTGTTGATTAGTTACAGGTTTTCAAAGCAACAAAATGACAAGGGTTCAGACATTTTTGCACAGCCTATTTTTCACATTTGATTTAATTTCATACAAATGAATATTACGACACATAAAATCTGTGTCTGGAAAACCACCCAGTCCTCGGCTTTTATGGGAAAATGAATGACACACCACTGTGATCATTTTCTGTGAAGACAGAGTCAATTATTATGCAACCTCAGAGGGACGCCCAAATTTTACATACAACTGTATGGGTCAGAGGAAGGACAGTGAAGATATGGTATAGAAGAGGGACAGTAAATACAGAGGGACAGTGAATATACGGGTCAGATGGAGCAGAGGAGCAGAGAAGAGGGTCAGACCTGTAAGCTTTCTTGATTTCATCTTGAGTAGCTCCTTTCTCCAGCCCCAGGACTTTGTAGAGACTGTCCCCAGCAGTGGACATCTTTCTCTGTGGTCTGTTCGGATCCTCCATGATTTATAAAAAAAACTAAAGCCAAAAATACACACTCTTGTACATAAGCTCCTGCAAGAAAGAGGGACAATAGAATACATTAGTGAGAATAAGAGGTTGTGGGTTAGAGACTCCTGATCTCTCTGCATGTCCTCCCTGTGATACTATGGCAGTGGTTGCCCTGATGGGTGGTTTCGTGTACTTTGAAACACTCACAAGAGGATTAACTATAGCAAAAACTAAACAATGAATGTATGCAAATATTAGGGAGGGATTAGGAGAAGTGTTAGTCCATTTTATACAGGATACGTTTTCTAATTATTTCTCACATTATTAATATTATTACTCGATTATTAATAATGGCATGACCAAGTTAAGAGTGGCAATCCAACACAATGACTTTTACTTCCACATTGGTCAAACAAAGAAGGAAACCACCTGAACTGAAAACCTGTGCAAAATTTTGGTAAAAGGTACACTCGAACTTTTGTTTTGGGAGATTGTCACCTACGTCTCCGTCTCCATGGTGATGTTATTGCCATTAGACAGATCTAGCTGGCATTTATTCAATTGCTGATTTGAATTGCTTTGCTTATTACTGCGAGTAAGGTTGCCTCTCCACAGATCTGACCTGTAACTTGGCCTGGTGGTGTCGCCTGCTTGTCTCCAATTTTGAGAGTAAGGAATAGACTTGATACTTCAAACAGATTGTAACTCCACAATGATCATTTAAAAGTTCATTTAGACACTAGGATGTGATTTTCAATATTAAATAAGTACTTTATTTTATAATACCACGTGGTGTCACATATTGTGGAACATTCCGACACACAAAACATCTCTATCTCTATCTCAATCTCGAAGAGGCTGCAAGTTACACAGTGTACCTTTAATTTGACCATTTATTTAAAACAAAAAAGGTGAAAAATATGTGTAAACATGCAAACTACATTTGACCTACTTTAAATGGACTTCAAATCAACAGTAAACCACGATTTAAAATAAAATATCTGATAAAGTGATGGCAAAAATTAAAAAGAAAGCATAAAATGTACAGTATTTCAATGTATTTTTGTATTAAATTCATGCTGGGATAATATGTTAGGACTATCTCTTGTATAGCTGTATGATTAACTGTAAAATGAGAATGTTAATACAAATTTAATACGGATTGTTATGGTTTTGTGGTATTTCTCTGAAGTTAAGGTCAAACTGCTAAGTAACAGAGCTAACTCAACATGAGGCACCAGCTACAACTTTGTTCACAATAAACAAACATATTTTACGTACTTGCGTACTTGATTAAAAGTGCGGTTCGTGGTTAAATTATACCGTCCCGGAGATGCCCGTTGCTTGTCCTGAAGTCGAATCCATTTGTTAAGCGGAGAAATATCGGATTTTGAACTTTAATTTTGTGTCAAAAGTTTAGAGCAGAGAAGCAGGAAGTACCGCGATGACGTCACAGGCTGTGGGCCGTGCGTACCTGCGCGGGAAACCGACTCTTCGAGAAAGTTTTTATCAAATATTTTATGATTTTATTGGTTTTATTGGTTTTATATCCTCCTGAGACCATTCATTTATATCCTTTATAGTGGTCAATGAGATAACCAGTCTGTCTTTTAAGTGTTTTGAGATAGAGTCTAGTTTGTGGCTGCGCTATGATAAAAAAATAAATAAATAAATAAATAAAAATAAAATAAATAAATACATAAATAATGAATAAAAATACATAAGTAAATAAATAAATAAATCATACACAAACATATAAATAAAAAATAATAAACATGCATAAATAAGTAAACAAAAAAATAAATAAAAATCCATAAGAAATTACTATGATAAAATAAATAATAATAATAAATAATTAAGTAAAATAATAAAAAAATAATGAATAAAAATACACAAATAAGTAAACAAATAATTAAATAATAAATAAAATAAAAAATACATAAAAATACATAAATAAATACATAAATAAGTAGCCTATATAAGTAAATAAACAAATACATACATAAATAAATAAGAAATTAAAAGGGAATCTAAAAACTTTTTGAGGTGACTGTAGAAGCTTGTCAGAGGTGTTGGTCATCAAAACAAAAAAAGTGTTAGGTTGTTAGGTTAGGTTGTTAGGTTGTTAACTTCACATGGATTTAACACTATTACAGTCCATTACAGAGGACATGTTACAACATTATGAATAAAAATAAAATTAACAAAATGTAAATGCTAAAGTATTCATTTACCTCCAAATAGAAAATTTAAATAATAATAATAATAATTTAGATACACTTTTTTTCTTCGGGTCCCGGGAGGATATCTTTATTTATGATCGCTCAATGTTAACTAATATTAAGTTTTGTTTCTTTTTTTTAAATAGTTAATTTCTGGTGGAAGGTTCAAAGGATGTTGAAACTCTTTTTTGCATGGAGATGTTACTGCTTTGTCTGGAATGTTTCACAGTGTGGCATTAAACCTTTCTATCCTCATGGAGATCAAACCAGACAAAGTTACAGGTCAGATCTGTGGAGAGGTGACCCCGCTCACAGTCAGAATGTCTGTTTTTCTAGGTATTTTTTGAGCTATAAAACCACCTGTAATTGAATAAATGTAAAATAAAGCAATTTAATGGCATGCATTCCAGGCAAGAGCAATGACATATCCATAGAAACAAACAGGTGACAGACCCCAACCAAAATGTTACATAGTGCATCTTTAACTGCTGAATTAAGGAATATGCAACCAATGTTATGTAATCCATCTCTGTTTACATTTTTTATAAAGCTATAATTATGTGTTTTTATACTGTCACACATTATAAATTAACTGTGCTAGTAGGCTAGTATGTTTTTCTTGTGTATTCTTCATTCTTCACATTTCATGTCAGTTACAGTTACCCCCTGCTCTTGCCACTGTGGGTAAGTGTATCGGACAAAAGCTTTATGTTGACAGTGTTAAAGGTGAAGTATGTAGTTTGGCAGGTGTTATTATTGGTGTGTTTAAAGGTGCATTGTGTAACTTTTCTGGTGAAAGGTCCGTAAAAAAAAGAGGAGGAAAAATCATCAAATAAAATTCTCACATAGGACTTTACGACCCTGGAGAAGCCAAAGTTCTATGCGAGAATTTTATTTGCTGATTTTTTTCTCAAGTGAATGCCTCACTACATATTTTAACCTTCCTGATCAGATTTTATTGTAAGTTGTAAAAAACAATACTATAATGCAGTATTGGAGGATAATAGGAATAAAAAGGGATCCAAAAACAACTGTTTACCTAAATATTTCAAAAATGATGGCAAAGAATTAAAAAATATTAATGAAATAGAAAATGAATGAGTTTTTTTTTTATAAACATAGGGTCAGAATTGGCAGCATGTATTAATACTAACCTTGTCGAACCACAAAAAACAGTTGATTTTGAAAACCCTAAGTCCTTGTTTCTTAGAGCAATCAATGAAAAAGAAATTGTTGATATTGTTAAAGATCCCATGACATGGTACTTCTTGATGCTTTTATATGGCTCCTTAATGGTTCCCTAATACTGTAAATGAATCCTTCTTCAAAATCAACACTCAGTGCATGGGAAAGACACATGTACAGAGTCAGAGTCAAAAAATAACTCTCTGAACGACTCATTCTGCGCCTTGTTGCTTGAATGCAAATGAGAAGAACACAGATTGGTAAGAGGAAGGGCGGGCAAATGTGCCGCTGGTTCCTTGTGTTAGCGGTGCGCTGTGTGCTGGCCCCACTTCCGCGTGTGTAAGCGGGAAGGAGGAGAGGAGAGCCTTTTCAATGAAAAAAAAAACACATTTGTACAGAAAATATAATTAAACCACTGCTGTTTCAGAGGTCCAGAGGGTCGGGTAAAGGACTTCCAAGCCTAAAAACACTCGCACGTGCCTCCAGGCAAATAAAAAAACACATTTCGCATTGCGTAGCTCCTCCGCGGTCCAAACTCTCTGGGCGTGATTTACAGAGACAGGGGGTGGAGATCCAGACGATGGTGGAACTGTATTTGAATTTCTTTTTTCGATCTGACGTCAATAAGGTGCCTTGTCCAGAATCGCCCATTTGAGCTGTGTTTTTTTCAAACGCAGAAAAGGATCGCAAATGCTCAGTTTAGACATTACGCAACTTTTAGCCATGGGGGGGGGGGCTAAACAGGGTAGGGAAGCTCACATTAACGTTCAAAAACCTCAGAAAGTGAAAATTTCATGCCATGGGACCTTTAAAAGTTTCAAAACAAAAAAAATCATTACATTGTGACCGTCTGAATATGTCCATTATTAAAAAAGTAATCAATGAAATTTCACTTCCTCTATCCTACATATTTAACTTATCACTTACCTCTGGACAGTTTCCAAGACAGATGAAAATTGCAAAAGTTATCCCAATTTACAAAACCGGAGACAAGCATATCTTTTCTAACTATAGTCTAACTATAGGTAAATTCTACCACAATTTTCCAAAATTTTAGAAAAACTTTTTGTCAAACAAATGGATTCCTTTTTAGATAAATTTAAAATCTTAAGTGAAAACCAGTATGGTTTTAGAAAGAATATATCAACTGAACATGCTCTTATAGATCTCATTGAAAATATAACAGACAACATTGACAGGAAAAAATACACAATAGGGATTTTTATTGATTTAAAAAAAACCTTTGACACATTGACCATTTATTGATTTTTAAAAAGCCTTTGACACATCAACCATGATATACTAATTGAAAAAATGGGTAAATACAGTTTCAGGGGTCTTGCATTAAAATGGTTAACTTCTTATTTATCTGATCGGTGCCAGTATGTTCAGCTTGGGAATCATAAATCAATACACAAAACAATATTAAGCGGAGTTCCTCAGGGTTCCGTATTGGGTCCAAAATTATTTTTGCTTTACATAAATGATTTGTGTTTAATATCTGATAAATTAAAATTTGTATTATTTGCTGATGACACAACAATAACCTGCTCAGGAGACAATTTACAACAACTCGTGTATAAAGTTTCAGCTGAAATGAGTAAGATAAAAACATGGTTTGATATAAATAGAGTTTCATTAAATGTCACAAAAACTAAATTCATTGTATTTGGAAATAGAGAAGTAAAATCAAAGATACAAGTGTTGATTGATAATGTTGAAATAGAAAGAGTTGATGAATTCAAATCTCTTGGCGTGACACTTGATCATAAATTAAACTGAAAGTCTCACATCTCAAACATCAAATCAAAGGTGGGCGGAAATGTTTCAGTGATCGGAAAAGCAAGATTATTTCTAGACCCTCAATCCCTCCATATCTTATACAGCACGATGACTGTTCCCTACTTGAGCTACAAGTGTGGGGAAACACATATAAAGAAGAAGAAGAAGTGACTTTATTGATCTCACACTGGAGAAATTCTTCTCTGCATTTTAACCCATCCTATATATATATATATATATATATATATATATATATATATATATATATATATATATATATATATTAGGAGCAGTGGGCAGCACATTACTGCATCCAGGGACCATCTCCATGATCTTCTTGCTTCGGTTTGGTCAGGACCTAAGGATTTTTACCTATGGTGCATGTTTTGGGTTGATGGGGGAAACCGGAGTGCCTGGAGGAAACCCACCCAGACACGGGGAGAACATGCAAACTCCACACAGAAAGGCCCAGGCAACCCATAGCTTGGGGCATTCCCCGAGCATGTAATATGCCCCGTGCGGGCTCCAAATAACACAAACTTGAGCACTTTTCAAATCATAGAAGCTCGATGTCTTACTCTACGATTTCGTTTGAAGCAAAAGTGGCCTGTAATCCGAGATTTATCCATAGTTTACAGCTTTGCGTTCCATGTTTGGGTCCCGGGAGCTGAGAGCACACTCCGCGCATGCGCACTGGCGTCCTCATCTACTCGAAACTATGGCTAAATCTCGGATTACAGGCCACTTTTGACCAAACGAAATTATAGATTAAAGACATCAAGCTTCTATGATTTGAAAAGTGCTAAAGTTTGTGTTATTTGGAGCCCGCACAGGGCATATTACATGCTCAGGGAATGCCCCGAGCTATGGCTATAAGTCGCACTAGGCTAATGGCGTTAGTCTAACGCTAATCTAAAACATCTCCGGAAATGCTCCATATGACACCAAAGTGCTATGGGTGAGTAAAACAACTTGTTTTATTACCGAAATAAGGCTGAAATTGTAAAAAAAAAACGTTACTTTTCCTTTAAATGGAACCTGCAAGTTGCTCAAATAAAACAAACTATTTAAAGTGTCTATGATGACTCATGTAAACATAACCTGTCTAAATTACACAACAGTTATGATTTAACAAATATAAATGAATTACAACAATTTTGTTAAATCGATAAACATGCGAAATCCTTCCTTGTGCTTAAATCTCTTCTTTTTGGATTGACTTGGTGATAGTTGAGGACACAGGCGGAGGGATTCTGTTTTTGAACTACCTGTGATTTCCTGTATTTCAGAGGTCTTCAACAGGGGGGTCGCGACCCCTAGGGGGGTCGCGGAAGTACTGCAGGGGGGTCGCGAAATCTTTTTTTTTTTTTTAATAATATTATTTTATATTTTATAGTGTAAAATACAGTATTGACCTGTGTATTATTTCCTTGTATTGGATGTACCATAACAGAGTAGCAATGTTTATACATGACACTAAGCTCAATTTAATATAAAACACAATTCTATGCCGTATATATAGTAGGGGGTCCCTGGCCCAGTTCGCCATCTGTTTGGGGGTCCCTGGCCTGAAAAACCCCTGCTGTATTTTGTTTTATACTTTTCTTAGACTTCGACAAAATTTAGCTCGTATATTATAGCTCATATAATATATTACATTAACAGAGTAAAAAATATAATGGTAATACATTCTGAATAAGTAGCAAAAATAGCAATAGACGTCTTATTGTCTTATTTGACAATAGATGTCAAATAAGACATAATTATATACATGTATATGTACAAATAAAAATAAAATAGAAAATAAGTAAAAATATATAAAAATTAAGTAAAAAATAAGTAATAATTATTAGTAATTTCTTCACAAGCTGCCACTTGACTGATGTACAACTCTATTTACCTTAGTGCTGTATTTAAAGGGATATGCCACCCCCAGGTCAAATTTGGGCATCTCCCCACAGTCCAGAGACTAAAATAAGTGGTGGAAAGCGTTTTCCTGCTCACCCAGCCATTGTCCGAGTCTGTCGCCACTGACCGCCGCGGTATCTGCTGCTCCTCCGCCTTAGACTGGAGTCTAACGTCGCCAGAGAAAGATTTCGGCCAAAAGGAATTAATTTGCTCGATGCGTTTCCCAATTACTTTCTGTGTAGTCCGCATTCATATCGAGTGCAAATAAATGTGCAAATCAACACGGAGAGCTTGCCTTGGTCATTTTGGGTGGGAACTATTTTCCAGTGCGGAAGAATACAGTCGAATCACGCAGTACGCTGCCAGGGGAATCCCAGTTACGCACCGGGAAGGGAGTTCCCCTGTTGCACAACGTGGTGCGTGATTCGACTGTATTCTTCCGCACTGAAAAATAGTTCCCACCCAAAATGACCAAGGCTAGCTCTCCGTGTTGATTTGCACATTTATTTGCACTCGATATGAATGCGCACTACACACAAAGTAATTGGGAAACGCATCGAGCAAATTAATTCCTTTTGGCCGAAATCTTTCTCTGGCTACGTTAGACTCCATTCTAAGGCGGAGGAGCACCAGATACCGCGGCGGTCAGTGGCGACAGACTCGGACAATGGCTGGGTGAGCAGGAAAACGCTTTCCACCACTTATTTTAGTCTCTGGACTGTGGGGAGATGCCCAAATTTGACCTGGGGGTGGCATATTCCTTTAAACAACTATTATAGAATTTGATATTTAGATAATTTATATTTTTATATCATTTATATATGCATCCATATGCCTCCTGGACTCCTCCCTGGGATGGTGTTCATGTCCCACCGGGAGGAGAACACCCTAGAGGGACATTGTCTTTCGACTGGCCTGGGAACACCTTAGGGTCCCACCAGAGGAGCTGCAGGAGGAGCTGCAGGAGGAGCTGCAGGAGGTGTCTGGGGTGAGTCTATGGAGGAACGGTCAGCAGTTACCATGGTGACACAATGCATTAGCAAACACAGCCTGCTCAGTTTAGAGCGTCAGAGACCCAAAGCCAAACCTGGCGCACAGAGGCTGGGTGAAGGGAGTGCTGAAGGTGTGGAGGTGGACTCTGCAGGACTCTGCAGAACGACAGCGCCCCCTGAAGGACAGTCTAGGTACTGTTGCTGATTATTCCTACAGACAGACATGTACCACCTTACAAGTACCTTTATTATCTCTGTAGGGCAATTATCATTGCCGCGCCCAGCGAGTTAATGTTCACTGTTTTTAGAAGTTCATGTTGATGGAGCTGTTCTTCTTCAATGACACACATCTGCGTCCAGGTTCAGACCTGTGAATAAAAGTGAAATAGTTTCATGCAAATTCCCAGATCCTAAACTGTATTACTGTTTATGGTCAGTGCGTTATCATCAGGGGGTCTCAGATGTATCAGGATGCTTAGATATGACTCTGTTCATTTTGATTTAGTGGCATATGGGATAATGAATCTTTGTTCACTTTATCCACTTCAACATTTGTGGATTTTATTGATACTTTGCAGTGACGTCACACTGGAGGGCTTTACATGTATGTTTATGGTGAAATATTATGCAGTTACCATGGTGCCAATGCACACATTAGCAAACACTGCCAAGATGAAACTCAAAAAAGCAAAAAAAAAAAAACATTTTCAGGAGCCTGTACGAGCTCTAACTTGAGTAACGGAGCATCAGACAGAGCAGTGCCTCGATTTAGCTGGGAGTGTTGATTATTATCTCACCACTCACAGCTGAGTTCACTCAGGATCAAAAAGTACAATCTCTACTAAGTCCTTGATGAAAGTGAAGGTTTGGTGTTGTTCTCTTACTTTGTCTGTGTCGACCCTTTGTTTACGTCTTGGTATTTCTTCATGGATTTCGGAGTCTTCAGAGAAACGCATTTACGCCCAGTTTTAAATCTGTGAGAGGAAAAAACAATACAGTTTTAAAGGATTTGAAGTCAGGATTTTTATTTTGTCAGAGGTGGGTAGTACTCAGTTACATTTACTTGAGTAACGTTTTGAAGAAATTGTATTTTTCTAGAAGCATATGTTTACTCTTTTTACACAAAGTAACACTACTTTTACTTGAATAAAAGTTGTGGCTCCTTTTCTAAAGTGACAAAATCTTTATGTGACGATATAAAATGATCTGAACATCTGTGTCATGTTACTTCCTGACAGATACTCCTTACTCTACCCTTCTCCGATAACTCTGATTTCAGGAAAAGTCATTTTGCCTGGCCACACCTTCTATGAGCCAAAAAGTAAATATTCAGAATTCAAGTTTTTGTAAATCATTATATTATATATAAATATTCACTCCCCTTCACATGATCAAAATGACTCTTAAAATACTTTACCAAAACAGCAGGTTTGTGCACCCAAATGTTAAAGGTGCATTAAAGGTATAACTTTTCTGGGGGAGGGTCTGTTGCTTTTCTTCATAGAGATGTTATTGCTTTGTCTGGAATGTTCCACAGTATGGCATTAAACCTTTCTATCTTCATGAAGACCAAACCAGACCAAGTTACCGGTCAGATCTGTGGAGAGCCGACCCTGCTCACAGTCAGAATGTCTGTTTTCCTGGATATTTTTCAGCTATAAAACAACCTGCATTGAATAAATGTAAGGCAGAGCTGTTTAATGTCACACTGTGGAACATTCCAGGCAGACCAATGATATATCCATAGAAACAAGCAGGTGATGGACTCTCCACCAGAAAAGTTGCACCTTTAAATACAAATGTCTTACTTTGATGGAAAAGGCACTTCTTTAGTAAAATCCCAGTTTATGAACATAGAACCACCGATCTTCTTAAAGCCGGTACCGGACTCACTGTTTGCTCTGTAAAAAATAAATTATGTCATTATTAGTTATTTTACTTTTCTATGACTTTTTATATTACATTACTGCTTATGTATTATTATATTTAATACAGATGGGGCAGCTAAAATCATTATTGTTAAAATGCAGCAGATTTCTGTTGTATTAGAGTGAGCTCTTGGGTCTAGTCATTAGGCTCAACATTTACTGCCACTGCAGTAATGTGATTTTAACTCACTTGTTCTGTGCATCCTTTTTAAAATCCAAGTCTCTGTGCAGGGAACCACGTCTCTGGCATTCAGGGTCCTGTCCAGCTCCATCTCTGTGAAAGGAGTCAAATCAGATACTAATCAATACTAAAACCAATATGGAAACTAGATACTAATTTAAGCAGGTATCAATACTTAAAATGTCCCATTTACAGGACAGAAATGAACCTTTCCTGAATAGCTTTAGAATAATCTTGACCCTTGAGGGTCCTTAGGAGCAACTTTTTTTTCCTTCCAAACATCAGTATCTCTGGCTGTGTTGAGGTCAGACATGTGAGATTTCCCACAGGATTATAAAATTAGAGTTTTGAAAGTAGAAAAGAAAATTATCGATGTGGATTTTATGGCCATTAAAAATGGAGAGACTTGAGGGTCCTAAATGTGACCTCATTTCGAAGGTGGCCAGAGGGTTAAGTTGTTTGTCAAAAAAGCCTGCCCAAATATTTGTAAGAATTACAGTGACCACTTCTTTTCTTTTTCACTGTGGATAGTTATCTCTGCAGCCATGCTTTTGTTTCATCTGAAATCAAAAAGGAGCTCCTTGTTTTAGCAGTTTTAAGCAGTTTAAGTCCAGAAAGTGATTGTCACACCACTCCAGGTAATAAAGTCAGTGAGTGCTCTGCCATGTTCAGTCCCACTTCCATAAGAAGGGCAGAATCATCTGAACATTTGACCTGAAAACTGCTGCTCTGAATGCTCTGAATCCATTTGTGTGCAAAATAAATAAAAGTGGGGCTAACATGTACCCCTGTGAAGAGCCCGTCCATACAGTAATGCAGTCAGAAAAAGCATTTATCTATAAGGACAGACTGTTTTCTTACAGCTTTGTATCCTCGGCTCCCCTCTCTGCTTGGTAAGTGAACTCCAATGACTCAGTCAATCTAAAAATGATCAGGCTCAACATTTACTTCCACTGCAGTAATATGATTTTAACTCACTTGTTCTGTGCATCCTTTTTAAAATCCAAGTCTCTGTGCAGGGAACCACGTCTCTGGCATTCAGGGTCCTGTCCAGCTCCATCTCTGTGAAAGGAGTAAAATCAGATACTAATCAATACTAAAACCAATATGGAAACTAGATACTAATTTAAGCAGATATCAATACTTAAAAAGTCCCATTTACAGGACAGAAATTAACCTTTCCTGAGTAGCTTTAGAATAGCTTTAGAGCGGGCCAGTGGAACTGTCCAGTGCATCATTTCCGGACGAGCTCAACACCTACGCCCGGTTTGATGCAGATAACACCACGCCTGTCACCAGACCCCATGTGGACAGTGAGGACGCTGTACTCTGTATAAACACTGCTACAGTGAGACGGACGTTCAAGAAAGTGAACCCCTGCAAAGCACCAGGACCCGACGGGTGCTGAGGGCTTGTGCTGACTAACTCACCGGGGTGTTCACTAACATCTTCAACCTGTCTCTGAGCCAGTCTATCGTGCCCACCATCTTCAAGACCTCCACTGTAGTCCCCATCCCAAAGACCCCCACAGCATCCTGTCCTAATGACTATCAGCCCACTCACATCTGTCATCATGATGTGCTTTGAACGAATCATGAAGAGACACATCTGTGACTCCCTCCCCGACACCCTGGACCCCCTGCAGTTTGCATATAGAGCAAAGAGGTCTACAGACGACACCATTGCTCTAGCAGTCCACACCTCTCTCAGTCATCTGGACTGCTCTTCATTGACTACAGCTCGGCATTCAACACCATAATCCCCTCCAAACTGGTCTCTAAGCTCACCACCCTGGGCCTGGGGACGTCCATCTGCTGCTGGATATGGGACTTCCTCACCAACAGGCCTCAGGCGGTGAGGATCGGCAGCCACCTCTCCTCCACACGTGTCCTCAGCACTGGTGCACCCCAGGGCTGTGTTCTCAGCCCTCTCCTGTACTCCCTGTTCACCTACGACTGTACCGCCAGGCACAGCTCCAACATCATCCTCAAGTTTGCCGACGACACCACCATCCTAGGCCTCATCACCAACAACAACGAGAGCGCCTACAGAGACGAGGTCAAATCACTGACCAGCTGGTGTCAGGAAAATAACCTCTCTCTGAATGTCAGCAAAACTAAGGAAATGATGGTGGACTTCAGGAGACAGCGTGTAGACCAGCATCCCCCCATCTCCATTAACAACGCTGAGGTGGAACAGGTCAGCAGTTTTAAGTTCCTTGGGGTACACATCACTGAGGATCTGTCCTGGACACTACATACAGACACTGTGGTAAAGAAAGCCCGACAAAGACTCTACTTCCTGAGGAAGTTGAGGAAGTTTGGTATGAACACCAGCATCCTCACAAACTTCTACAGGTGCACCATCGAGAGCCTGCTGACGGGCTGCATCACAGTGTGGTATGGGAACTGCAAAGCTCAGAGCCGCAAAGCACTACAGAGGGTGGTGCGAGCGGCAGAGGACATCACTGGCAGCAGTCTCCCCTCCATCCAGGACATTTACCACAGCAGGGGTCTGCGTAAGGCACGCAGCATCACTAAGGACCATACTCATCCGGCACAAGGACTCTTCCGTCTGCTACCCTCTGGTAGACGATACAGGAGCCTGCCAGCATGTACAAAAAGACTCAAAGACAGCTATTACCCCCAAGCTGTCAGACTATTGAACTCTGGGTAATACTCTAAATAATACTGAACTCTCAATAATACTGCACTAAACTACTTTTCATAATGCAGAATATGTTTACTGCTGCTGCTCTGTATGAATATATCATGTTTGTCACTACCTCACTGTAAACTACTGTTACCTGTGCAATAATCTGTACAATAACCCATGTGCAATATTTATACCATACTATGTGCAATATGAAATCCACATGCAACACTTATATTACACCATTATGTGCAATCTGTGAAATACTTACTTACTTACTTACACCTTATTTAATCCTACCTGCACCTTTGTACATTGTACCTTGTATTTTTATTACATTTTATTACATATTTTATTATATTGTTTTCTTCTTCTCCTGCACTTTTGCAACACTTTTTTACCATGTACTATTATTGCTGTTATTAGTACTTCTTGACTATCTTAGCGAGTCAACGGTTCTTCTGATCCTAAACATTTCATTGCATTGTTGACCCTGTGTTGATTCTGCATATGACAAATAAACAATCTTGAATTTTGAATCTTGAATAATCTTGACCCTTGAGGGTCCTTAGAAGCAACTTTTTTTTTCCAAACATCAGTACCTCTGGCTGTGTTCAGGTCAGACATGTGAGATTTCCCACAGGATTATAAAATTTGAGTTTTGAAAGTAGAAAAGAAAATTATCGATGTGGATTTTATGGCCATTAAAAATGGGGAGACTTCAGGGTCCTAAATGTGACCTCATTTCGAAGGTGGCCAGAGGGTTAAGTTGTTTGTCAAAAAAGCCTGCCCAAATATTTGTAAGAATTACAGTGACCACTTCTTTTCTTTTTCACTGTGGATAGTTATCTCTGCAGCCATGCTTTTGTTTCATCTGAAATCAAAAAGGAGCTCCTTGTTTTAGCAGTTTTAAGCAGTTTAAGTCCAGAAAGTGATTGTCACACCACACCAGGTATTAAAGTCAGTGAGTGCTCTGCCATGTTCAGTCCCACTTCCATAAGAAGGGCAGAATCGTCTGAACATTTGACCTGAAAACTGCTGCTCTGAATGCTCTGAATCCATTTGTGTGCAAAATAAATAAAAGTGGGGCTAACACGCACCCCTGTGAAGAGCCAGTCCATACAGTAATGCAGTCAGAAAAGCATTTATCTATAAGGACAGACTGTTTTCTTACAGCTTTGTATCCTCGGCTCCCCTCTCTGCTTGGTAAGTGAACTCCAATGACTCAGTCAATCTAAAAATGATCAGGCTCAACATTTACTTCCACTGCAGTAATATGATTTTAACTCACTTGTTCTTTGAATCCTTTTTAAAATCCAAGTCTCTGTGCAGGGAATCACGTCTCTGGAATTCAGGGTCCTGTCCAGCTCCATCTCTGTGAAAGGAGTAAAATCAGATACTAATCAATACTAAAACCAATATGGAAACTAGATACTAATTTAAGCAGATATCAATACTTAAAAAGTCCCATTTACAGGACAGAAATTAACCTTTCTTGAGTAGCTTTAGAATAGCTTTAGAGCGGGCCAGTGGAACTGTCCAGTGCATCATTTCCGGACGAGCTCAAAACCTACGCCCGGTTTGATGCAGATAACACCACACCTGTCACCAGACCCCATGTGGACAGTGAGGACGCTGTACTCTGTATAAACACTGCTACAGTGAGACGGGCATTCAAGAGTGAAGCCCCGCAAAGCACCAGGACCCGACGGGTGCTGAGGGCTTGTGCTGACCAACTCACCGGGGTGTTCACTAACATCTTCAACCTGTCTCTGAGCCAGTCTATCGTGCCCACAATCTTCAAGACCTCCACTGTAGTCCCCATCCCAAAGACCCCCACAGCATCCTGCCCTAATGACTATCGGCACACTCGCATCTGTCATCATGAAGTGCTTTGAACGAATCATTAAGAGACACATCTGTGACTCCCTCCCCGACACCCTGGACCCCCTGCAGTTTGCATATAGAGCAAAGAGGTCTACAGACGACGCCATTGCTCTAGCAGTCCACACCTCTCTCAGTCATCTGGACTGCTCTTCATTGACTACAGCTCGGCATTCAACACCATAATCCCCTCCAAACTGGTCTCTAAGCTCACCGCCCTGGGCCTGGGGACGTCCATCTGCTGCTGGATATGGGACTTCCTCACCAACAGGCCACAGGCGGTGAGGATCGGCAGCCACCTCTCCTCCACATGTGTCCTCAGCACTGGGGCACCCCAGGGCTGTGTTCTCAGCCCTCTCCTGTACTCCCTGTTCACCTACGACTGTACCGCCAGGCACAGCTCCAACATCATCCTCAAGTTTGCTGACGACACCACCATCTTAGGCCTCATCATCAACAGCGACGAGAGCGCCTACAGAGACGAGGCAAAATCACTGACCAGCTGGTGTCAGGAAAATAACCTCTCTCTGAACGTCAGCAAAACTAAGGAAATGATGGTGGACTTCAGGAGACAGCGTGTAGACCAGCATCCCCCCCATCTTCATCAACAACACTGAGGTGGAGCAGGTCAGCAGTTTTAAGTTCCTTAGGGTACACATCACTGAGGATCTGTCCTGGACACTACATACAGACAATGTGGTTAAGAAAGCCCGGCAAAGACTCTACTTCCTGAGGAAGTTGAGGAAGTTTGGTATGAACACCAGCATCCTCACAAACTTCTACAGGTGCACCATGGAGAGCCTGCTGACGGGCTGCATCACAGTGTGGTATGGGAACTGCACCGCTCAGAGCCGCAAAGCACTACAGAGGGTGGTGCGAGCGGCAGAGGACATCACTGGCAGCAGTCTCCCCTCCATCCAGGACATTTACCACAGCAGGGGTCTGCGTAAGGCACACAGCATCACTAAGGACCATACTCATCCGGCACAAGGACTCTTCCGTCTGCTACTCTCTGGTAGACGATACAGGAGCCTGCCAGCACGCACAAAAACACTCAAAGACAGATATTACCCCCAAGCTGTCAGACTACTGCACTCTGGGTAATACTCTAAATCAGTGTTGTATAGTAACAAAGTAATAATACTTCACTACTGTACTTAAGTACATTTTGGGAGACTTTGTACTTTACTTGAGTTTAAAAAAAAATATATAACTTTTACTTTTACTTCACTACATTTCCGAATTTAATTGCATACTTTTACTCCAATACATTTTCAATGTGCGGTTTAGTTACTCGTTACAAAAAAAACCTCTACTGACTGAAGGAAGTCAGGTCGTGCCTGGACTTGTTCGCTACTTGCGCATGACAATCAGCCTACAACTGTTGGTTTCATGCAGCTAGTTTAATCAAACAACATCCCTGATGGAATTACAAATAACGTATTTTGTGCCTGCATTTACTTGCTCATAGGACGGCGTTTCATGGATATCACCAAACCCAATATCTTCGACAGTGCTCCATATGACACAAAACTACCATGGGTGAGCCGAACATGGTGTTTTACAGTAGAATTAAGGGCCCAATTGCAAAAAATCCTCTTCCACCAAAAACACTCCTTCAATGGTGTTATGTATGCCTTATTTTCGGCACTGTTATTTAAAAAAAACAACATCAAAGGTTTGGGGGGGGCATTAAAAAATATTAAATTCAGACTGCCTTTGCTTGATACTTTTACTTGTACTTTTAGTTACATTACTTGAGTACATTTACATTACTTACTTGTCATACTTAAGTACAAGAAGTTCCAGATACTTTAAGACTTTTACTCAAGTAACATTTCAGTCAGTGACTTCGACTTTTACCAAAGTCATTTTTGGGAGGGGTACCTATACTTTTACTTGAGTTTGATTTTCCACTACTTTATACAACACTGCTCTAAATACTGAACTCTCAATAATACTGCACTAAACTACTTTTCATTATGCATAATTATGTTTACTGCTGCTGCTCTGTATGAATATATCATGTTTGTCACTACCTCACTGTAAACTACTGTTACCTATGCAATAATCTGTGCAATAACCTATGTGCAATATTTATACCATACTATGTGCAATATGAAATCCACATGCAACACTTATATTACACCATTATGTGCAATCTGTGAAATACTCTACTTACACCTTATTTAATCCTACCTGCACCTTTGTACATTGTACCTTGTATTTTTATTACATTTTATTACATATAAAATATAATATATTATATTGTTTTCTTCTTCCCCTGCACTTTTGCAACACTTTTTTACCATGTACTATTATTGCTGTTATTAGTACTTCTGACTATCTTAGCGAGTCAACGGTTCTTCTGATCCTAAACATTTCATTGCATTGTTGACCCTGTGTTGATTCTGCATATGACAAATAAACAATCTTGAATTTTGAATCTTGAATAATCTTGACCCTTGAGGGTCCTTTTTTTCCAAACATCAGTACCTCTGGCTGTGTTGAGGTCGGACATGTGAGATTTCCCACAGGATTATAAAATTTGAGTTTTGAAAGTAGAAAAGAAAATTATCGATGTGGATTTTATGGCCATTAAAAATGGGGAGACTTGAGGGTCCTAAATGTGACCTCATTTCGAAGGTGGCCAGAGGGTTAAGTTGTTTGTCAAAAAAGCCTGCCCAAATATTTGTAAGAATTACAGTGACCACTTCTTTTCTTTTTCACTGTGGATAGTTATCTCTGCAGCCATGCTTTTGTTTCATCTGAAATCAAAAAGGAGCTCCTTGTTTTAGCAGTTTTAAGCAGTTTAAGTCCAGAAAGTGATTGTCACACCACACCAGGTAATAAAGTCAGTGAGTGCTCTGCCATGTTCAGTCCCACTTCCATAAGAAGGGCAGAATCGTCTGAACATTTGACCTGAAAACTGCTGCTCTGAATGCTCTGAATCCATTTGTGTGCAAAATAAATAAAAGTGGGGCTAACACGCACCCCTGTGAAGAGCCCGTCCATACAGTAATGCAGTCAGAAAAGCATTTATCTATAAGGACAGACTGTTTTCTTACAACTTTGTATCCTCGGCTCCCCTCCCTGGTTGCTAAGTGAACTCCAATGACTCAGTCAATCTAAAAATGATCAGGCTCAACATTTACTTCCACTGTAGTAATGTGATTTTAACTCACTTGTTCTGTGCATCCATTGTCTCTGTGCAGGGAACCGCGTCTCTAGCATTCAGGGTCCTGTCCAGCTCCAGCTCTGTGAAAGGAGTAAAATCAGGTACTAATCAATACTAAAACCAATATGGAACAAGTATGAATCAGAACAAGTATAAGAGTGCCATACATCTCCATGAAAATGCCAGTTTCTGCAATTAAATCTGTATTGTTTGTTTATATTCAGAAAATGAACATTGAAAGACGCTTTATTTGAGACTAAATTGAAGCCAAAATTTAACCAAAAAGTGCCCACTGATTCATGTTTTGTCATATGACACAGGCTTCACCAGAATTTCTGATCAGTAAGTGTTAAATCAAACCCCCCTCAGAGCCTAGGCTGACCTTTACCTTGTCCATGTTCAACTCAGATCAGATCACGCCCAATAAGAGCACACTGTAACACACACAGCAGGGCCTCTGGTTAGCATAGTTTGGCATAGTACAGGGAGGTGAAGAATTTATATTTTACTTCTATTGGGTATTTTACGTCTATGGGGTATTAACTGTTAACACATAACATATTTAGATCACATGTTACCTTTAACTGTTTATTGATCTACAAGGGAAATGACTTGGACCCAGCAACTCACACATCACAATATATTATAAGAGAAAAAAATGGTAATACTAAATAGTAGCAAATGGCGAGAAATTGGTGTCAAATAAGGCATAATTATATAAATGTAAATACAAGAAAAATAAAACAGAAAAATAAGTAATAAAAGTATCTCAGCTATATACAAGGGTCGTAAGGAAGACCCCTGAATCAGTAGACAATGATGATTGAAAGTACATAAGGTTATCTGTTACATACGGATGAGTTGTTGTCCTATTCCTTCTGAGGTCAGTCAGCAGTCCCTTGGTCTTGTCAACGTTCAGGAGCAGATGTTTTGCCTGGGACGACTCCACAAAATATGCAATCAGTGTCCTGTACTCCAGCTTCTGTCCATCCCTGATACACCCAACCACCACAGAGTCATTAGAGAACTTGTGCAGATGGCAGGACACGGAGCTGTACTGGAAATCAGAGGTGTACAGAGAGAACAGGAACGGAGACAGGACTGTACCCTGGGGGGCTCCTACATTACTGACCACAGTGTCAGACACAGGGTGGTCCCCAGTCGCACATGCTGAGGCCTGAGTCAGTTATGTAGTCAGTAATCCAGGAGACAATAAAGGAGCTGACACCCAACCTGAGCAGCTTTTCACACATCAGAAAGTGCTGGATTGTGTTAAAGGCACTGGAGAAATCAAAAAAACATATCCTCACAGAGCCCTTAACACGATCCAGGTGAGAGTGAGCCCGCTGCAGAAGATAAATGACCGCATCAACCACATGAATATGGGACTGGTAGGCAAATTGTAGAGGGTCTAGAGATGGTGCCACCAGGGGTCTGAGCTGAACCATAACAAGTCTCTCACACTTTCATGACATGAAACCTGTCACATAACCGGGTCTTATCCAGGAGACTGAAATCAGGATGCTGCATTTACATGGCCACTCACATAACCATCTATCCATCTTTGATAACAGGAGAAGTTCAATTTGTCAACTGGACAAAGTTTGTTTGGTTGAAAACGTTTCGCCGCTCATCCGAGAGGCTTCGTCAGCTCTAATAAGAATACTGGTAAGACACTTGCTTATATCTTGCTGTAGGGAGGAGCTACCTAGCTAACTACTTTCCGGAACTATCTCATTGGTTTCCGTCTTTTGTTTCTCTGGCGTCTAGCTAACGATCCCTATTCATCCCTACACGCCTGTTTTTCACACCTCTGGCCCTGACCTGGCTTGTAGGGATGAATAGGGATCGTTAGCTAGACGCCAGAGAAACAAAAGTCGGAAACCAATGAGATAGTTCCGGAAAGTAGTTAGCTAGGTAGCTCCTCCCTACAGCAAGATATAAGCAAGTGTCTTACCAGTATTCTTATTAGAGCTGACGAAGCCTCTCGGATGAGCGGCGAAACGTTTTCAACCAAACAAACTTTGTCCAGTTGACAAATTGAATTTCTCCTGTTATCATGGATTCTACCTGGACGACTGAGGGACTTTTCACGCATCTATCCATCTTCTTCCACTTCGCCATTTCTGGGTCACGGGGGCAGCAGTCCAAGTAGATCTGCTACCCAGAACACAATGCACCAGCCCCCATGGATCCTCCCACGGGTGGTGGGTCCACAGGAGGACAGCCCACATCACAAACAGCCTTGATGTACTTCTACCATGGGGGTTACCAGTGTCCGCAGACACTGGGGGCGAGATGGGGTTAAGTGTCTTGCCCAACACAAACGCCAGCGCTCATCTGTGGGAGCTGGGATCACACACGGCCAATCCGCCGAGAGCGGGATACGATCCCGATCAACTGAGCCACCGCTGCCCCCTTACATTTTTTTTTCTTTTTCTGTTTGTTTATGTTTATTTGAGCAACTTGCAGGTTCCAGTTAAGCGTAATTTCACAAATACAAACTCAAAATACAAACAAATACAAACTTATGTCACATGTCTCTGCAGTTCCTTTTGCTCAAAATGGAGCAGGTGGAAGTATAAACTTGTTTACTCCTGCTCCATAACCAGGACATTCAAACCCCAATTAGAACAGGGCGCATGTCTATGTACTCACTGACTCAGTCCCTGTCACTAAAATAGAACACATTAGGAAGTGGTTTGCTAAATGTCATTTCTTTTTAAAATGTAAAATAGTAAATCTTAAAACTTACTTCTTATTGTGGTGTCCATGAGCCGATGTAGGGCATGACATTCTCTTAAATTAAATCCGACTAGACAGGACTAGACTTGGTTTGAGCCTGTTCTAGTCCTGGTTTAGTCCTGTTCTAGTCCAGGTTTAGAGCTGTGTTAGTCCCAGTGAAGTCCAATATTTGACGTGTTGTGTATACATATGAACACAGCCTCTACTTTATCTGTCAAATCTTGCTAAACCAGTTCAAAAAAAAAAAAAATGCTTCAGTGAATCAGGAGTAAGTCAAGTCATATTTCAAAAAAGATTAAATTCAAGAACTACATTTCAACTGCTATAATGCACAAAAACATGTATTCTCAGAACCATAGATTGTTCATATTCATTTAAAAAAAACTGTATAAAACAGGCTGAACACAAGAAGAGCCCAAAATCAAACTGAAAGTGTGAACTGAGGAGCAAAAACCACACCCGGGCTGGAATTGGGGAAGAGCAAATGAGTTAAATTCTGTAGTGTGGAACATTCCAGTAAGTGTTGCCGCAGACAAATGCAAAAGTTGATTTAGTTACAAAGAAATACTTTTGATACTACAATCATAATACAGCTACTTTTTTTTTTTTTTTTAGACAATTGATACTTTACAGCTAATGTCATAAACATTCCTTGGGGGTCTGAAGCTAACTGTAGGCACTGTTCTGTCTGCAGTTCTGTTACTTTGCTTTAACACAATCTGACCAGAAGCACAGGTGAAACAGGTGAGTCGGAGAGGTTCGCACATGTTTGAGTAATCTTTATTTTCCTGTATTCAAGTCATCATTGTGCTGTTTTACTCCTGTTTTCACCTCCATCGGTCCACACCCACTGTGATGCACTTACTTCTTTCTCCAGTTTGATTTTCTCATTTGGTGGTGCAACATTGCACATATTTACACAAATTTACAAAATCCACTGTTTGCTACAGTGTTATCTGCAGCTACGCATATGTGGCGCGGCGCACAATCGATCGAGGGCTAGACACTTAAATGAGTGGAAATTGTTGTCCAACAACGCCACCCCAAATTTAATTGGGGAAAGTTAGTCTACATAAGGCACGCGGGTAAATTTATCAATAAATTAAGAGAGCCAGGTTCCATATTTTTACAACAACTTTATTCTGCAATACATGTTAAAATGCGTTATTTGAAAAAGAAACAGTGTAATTATGATAAACTCAATAATAAAATCACGGAGCCAAAAAGCAGCAACGGAGCC
This sequence comes from Paratrypauchen microcephalus, assembly GCA_036785185.1. NCBI lineage: Eukaryota > Metazoa > Chordata > Actinopteri > Gobiiformes > Gobiidae > Paratrypauchen > Paratrypauchen microcephalus. Next base: position 2,147,955 of record JAVJIX010000108.1, read on the forward strand.
AACAGTAGAAGCGACGCCAAAAAACAACCAATAGTAGTAGCGAAGGCAAAAAACAAAACAGTAGTAGCGAAGGCAAAAAAACAAAGTAGCAACGAAGGCAAAAAAAAAACACAAACAGTAGTAACGAAGGCAAAAAAAAAAAAAACAGTAGTAGCAACGAAGGCAAAAAAACAAACAGTAGTAACGAAAGCAAAAAAAAAAAAAAAACCAGTAGTAGCAACGAAGGCAAAAAAACAAACCGTAGCAACGACGTGCCCTGTGCCGCTGTGGACCGCACTGCACACCACTGGTGGAGTGGGGCGAGTGCAGAGGTTGGAGCCGAGCGCCACTTAGTTTGCGCACCGGCGCAGAATGTCTCGCGCAATGCTGCGCCCCTTACTCACTGGCCTGATTTATTAAAAAGGTGCACCAAGGGATAAATGGGATATGGTATGGCGGGTACAGCCGAGCAGCGTGGCTACAAGGGACAGATATATGAAAACTGGGGTATTTTAAACGAATGAATGAAGGAAAAGAGAGCGGGTATACCTGTCGCTGTGGAGGAGGGCGCACAGCGACGCACAGCGACGCACACTTAGGCCAAGGCACACACCACAGGCCAACGGTCAAGCTAAAAGAAAATAATCATTGTGACCACTTGGACGTTTCGAAAGGGACAGGACAGGAGGTACCACCACTACCTGTTGCGACCGACGAGAGCGCACGAGGATGCGCCGTAAAGCTCAGCGTCGTGCAAAAGAACGGAGCTGGGCGCGCGGTCAGACGGCGGCACAAAAAGGAGGATCGAATAAGAATTTGGAGATAATGCGAAATACAGGTTCAAGGATTGGATTGGATTGGAGTTACCTGGCCGTGGAGGACAGAACAACCTGCACGGGGACCCGGAAATGCGTGTGGGCAAAAGGGGGAGCAACGAGAAAGGGAGCGCTTATAAAGTCCACCAGCCCGCGCCGCGGGGTGCCAGGCAAGCCTACGCGCACACCATTGGCCTCAACAGCTATCTTACCACACATAGGAGGGATTATGAAAGCAATCGAGATACAGAAACATGCCCACGATTTGTACTCTCGCACACCTGGAATACCGTCCTGAAGAGGTTGGACTGCAGGTGGCGCTGTGGGTTTGTCTGTAGGAAGACAGCACCAAAACCTGTTTAAAGGTCCCATATTACACAAAACTGCCTCTTGTGCGCTTTAAAGGAGAATTAACGTTTTTTACAATCTGAGCCTTATTTCCGTAATAAAACAAGTTGTTTTACTCACCCATAGCACTTTGGTGTCATTTGGAGCACTTCCAGAGATGTTTTAGATTAGCGATCTCCATAATTTGAGTTCTCGGGGCATATGTTTGCGGTCTCCAAATAACACAAACTTTAGCACTTTTCAAATCATAGAAGCTCGATGTCTTAGTCTACGCCTTCGTTTGAGTCAAAAGTGGCCTCTAATCCGAGATTTATCCATAGTTTTGAGTAGATGAGGACGCATGTGCGGAGTCACAGTTTATTTCGCTCTCAGCTCCCGGGACCCAAACATGAAACGCAAAGCTGTAAATTATGGATAAATCTCAGATTACAGGCCACTTTTGACTCAAACGAAGGCGTAGACTAAGACATCGAGCTTCTATGATTTGAAAAGTGCTAAAGTTTGTGTTATTTGGTGACCGCTCGGCCCCGAGAACTCGCATTACGGATATCGCTAATCTAAAACATCTCTGGAAGTGCTCCATATGACACCAAAGTGCTATGGGTGAGTAAAACAATTATTATTGTTATTACCGAAATAAGGCTCATATTGTAAAAAACTTTAATTCTCCTTTAAAGGTCCCATGGCATGAAATTTTCACTTTCTGAGGTTTTTGAACATTAATGTGAGCTCCTCTACCCTGTTTAGGGCCCCCCCTCATGGCTAAAAGTTGCAAAATGTCTAAACTGAGCATTTGCGATCCTTTTCTGCGTTAGAAAAAACACAGCTCAAATGGGCGATTCTGAACAAGGCACCTTATTGACGTCAAATCGAAAAATGCAGCTCCACCCCCGTCTGTGTCTCTACTCAGCGTCTCTGTATATCACGCCAATAGAGTTTGGACTGCAGAGGAGCTACGCAATGCGAAATGCGTTTTTTTATTTGCCTGGAGGCACGAGCGAGTGTTTCTAGGCTCAGAGGTCCTTTACCCGACCCTCTGGGCCTCTGGAACAGCAGTGGTTTAATTTTATTTTCTGTGGAAATGTGTTTATTTTTCAATGGAACGCTTCTCATCTCTTTCTCCACGTAAAAACGCGGAAATGGGTCAGAGCGTACAGCTGAGAGCTGAGAGTGGAGAGTTTGGCCATGCCCCCACCCTCTACTATAGGCCATCTCTTTTCTCCTCATTTGCATTCAAGCAACAACTCCCATAAAGGAGTGTTCAGAGAGAGAAAAATTACTCTTTCTCATCTTATCTCTGTTTCTCATGCACTGAGTGTTGATTTTGAAGAAGGATTCATTTACAGTATTAGGGAACCATTAAGGAGCCATATAAAAGCATCAAGAAGTACCATGTCATGAGACCTTTAAGCCATGTTATAAAGTTGTAACAAAACACAACTCCAGATATGTTTGTGATGAGGAAACAACTTTATAACAAGATCAGAAAATAGGCTGATATGGGCCCTTTAAGATCAATATTACAATTTCAAATGTCCAAATCTAAAATAGTGACCCACAGGTGCCACAGATTATAACAACAGAGCAGACACAAGCATGATACGAGTTCTTTGTCATTGCTTCTCTTTAGGAACGATGTTTAATATGATTTTCCCCATGTTCTTGTTGGCCTCCATGTGTGAATGTGCCTCACACACTCGCTCCAGACTGAAGTCAGAGTCTATCACCGGCCTCAGCAGCTCAGGGTCACAGAAGTGAGGGAGCACCAGAGAAGAGAAGGAGCGGATCAGGGTGGACTTATACTGAGGAGAGAGAGAAGGAGGGAGGGAGAGGGGGATAGAGGGATAGAGGAAGAGAGAGGGGTGGTGAGAGAGAGAGGAGCAAGAGAGCGCGAGAGAATAAGAAAGGAGGGAGGGAGAAGGGGAGAGAGAAGGAAGGACAGGAGAAAGAGAGAGGAGAGGAGAGCGAGGGAGAGAAGGAGGGAGAGAAAGACAGAGGAGAGCGGAATTGATAGTGAGGGGAGGAGCGAGGGACAGAGTGAGATGGAGAGAGGGAAGGAGAGAGAGGGGAAGACAGCGAGGACAGAGGGAGAGAGGGGAAGGGAGGAGAGAGATCAATGACAATGTTTAGAAAATATCACGTCACGCCATCACAAACTTAACCTTTGACACATCTCAAAACATCATCCATTGTTCCATATGTCCTGCTTTTATGTATTTGCACATTCAACATGACTAGAACTAGAAGATTTCGAGGTAGAAGAGGTAACACGGTCCCGTCTCTCACCTGCAGACTCCTGGAGCGGAGCAGGCTGCACAGGAGCTGGCCTCGTTTGGACAGAAGTCTCTTCAGTAAATCCCCATGGACAGTACTGCCCCCTAGTGTCCCGTACAGCACCCAGCGCCCGTCCACTGCCAGACAGGAGACATTCTGCTCCCAACTGGAGCCCCCGATGCAGTCCAGGATCACGTCTGCTCCTCTGCCTGTGGAAAACACTGTTAGGGTGGGATAGCTTACACTTTAAAGCTGCACTATGCAACTTTTCTTTGTCTGAGTCTGGGATGAAGTACTGTTTGCACAGCTTCAGTGAATCTCTCAGGGTGACACTGCTTTGAGGAAAACATTAAATAAGGGTTTGGCGTTACCAAATTTACATTTGTGAATGAAAGATATTGCCATAATAATAAAATGATTCCTTTGATTTGTCCTCAACAACAACTGCAAATGTTACATTAATGTTAATGTTACATTATAATAGAAGAAAGATCTTTGAATAGACACATGAAAAAAGTGAAAGACTGTTAGTGTGGTATAAATGAAACCTTAAAAATATCACCTGCAGAATTCCATGGAAATAGAAAGGTAAAACCATGAAGATAGATAGAAGGCCCTAGTCTTCTTTTGGGTAAAAAGTGACATACTGTGGCTTTAACCAATAAAACACATGTGACTGTAAACATACATACATTGTACAGATTGTACAGGGCGGGCTAACTCCTTATCTTTCTTTCTTTTGTTTATTTTATCTATGGTCACTTCCCTGCTAAAAACTGAGCCTTTTGGCTGACTATACTGTGTATGGGACCTGTCGTTTTCACTAGTTGAGTTGCGGTGTATTGCGGTGTTCTATCATTTCTTCCTACCCTTCGAGAGTTCCTGCCGAACATTACGTAATTCCTTGAGAGTTTCTTGAACTTTTGTCCTACCTCTCAGCTGTGCTGAAAGAGAAGCAGTAAGTATTTAACGTTTTCTACTTAATCTAACCCAATGCCGATTTCTAGCCTTTGCGTGAATCTTGTTTGAGTCTGTGACCGACCCAACCATGTCTTATTGGCTTCTTTTGAATAATAAAACTATCCGTATGAACTGTCTAAAAGTGGCATAATTTTTGTGGACTTAACAGCTGTTGTTTGATAGTTATGGTTAAGTTATGTTTGGAACACTTCTGTATTTCAGTCTTTTCAGTCTTTCAGTCATTTGAAACAACTAACTTCTGCTGCTTAAGTGAGCGAATTTAGCCACTTATGAGAAGCAATTACATCGCCGTGTTCAAGCTCGCATTTACACGTGCAGATATGGTCAGATAATGTTGTCGACATGGCTTGCAGATCTGAGGCACTCAAGATTGATGCATTAAATTAATTTGTTAGGATTAATTTGTTAAAATATCATATAATATACATGTTGCATCCAAGTATGCTGAAACACACTGTAAGTCAGAGTGCCTCTGCCATCCTATTTTATTTCTACAAGCAGAAAACATGATTGATAGAGCCCATGACAATACATATACAGTGGTACCTCACCTTACGAAATTAATTCGTTCCAGAAGTGGCTTCGTAACGTGAAAAATTCATAAGTTGAGTAGCTATTTCAATGGAAAAAGCCTGATCCGTTCCAAGGTTGTTGTTTTTTTATAGTGTAACGTTGTGTTCCTGACGGGCTAAGAGACTAGACCAGGACTAAAAGAACGTGGAATAAACCAGGTCTGGCCAGAACTAAACCTGGATTGGACCTGTTATTATTATAACATGGCAGTGCCGTTGGATGAGCATGCTGCTCGTTGCTCGTGTCTGCGCACCTTGCGTGTTCTGCGCTAGGGCTAAGAGGCTGAGAAAGACGCTCTTTCAGCGGGAATAAGAGCGGGGCGGGGCGGGCTCTGCTTCTATCTGACCTCCAGAGCCGGGGCGCCGACACTGTGAGCTAACAGGCCGAGAAAGGTGCTCTATCGGCGGGCAAGACCGCGGGGTCTCGCTCGGGGCGGGCTCTGCTTCTATGTGACTTCCAGGTCTAGACCAGAACTAAACCAGGTCTAAACCTGAACTGGACCTGGACTAAACCAGGACCGAACCAGGATTAAATCACCCTGTGCTCGGCCCGTGCGTGCTCGGCCCCGAGGAGGAGGCACGGCCCGGGCGCCGCGGTTCCATCCCGCAGCCCCGGTGTAGAGCGGCCTTGCGCCGTATGGACGTCGCTTTTTGATCCTTCGATGTCGGCTCTTCCTATCATTGTGAAGCAGAATTCACCAAGCGTTGGATTGTTCACTCACTAAGGGAATGTGAGCTGGGTTTAGACCGTCGTGAGACAGGTGAGTTTTACCATACTGATCATGTGTTGTTGTGTCTCTCCTCGCGCGTTCGGCGCTATATTGAGCCGTGCCCCCCCCCCACGCTTCACTATCAACACATTCCATTGAAAATCTATGAAAGTTCGAGTGTTCAAACGAGAGAGAAATGCGAGAGAAACTCCAGTCTGAGAAAAGCGTATAATGTGTGTGGTGAGATTGAGATTTGTTGTTTTTAAAGTGCTTTATAAATGAAGTTGAATTGGAATGGATTGGAGATTTCGCGTTTCGTAACTTGAAATTTCATTCGTATCTAGAGACCAAAATTTGACGTGAAGGCGTTTCGTAACTTGAAATTTTCGTTTGTTGGGTCATTCGTAAGGTGAGGTACCACTGTATTGCATATTTCGGATTCGGAGAAGAAGAAACTGGACAAGGTCATCAAGAAGTCCAGCTCTGTCCTGGGCTGTCCTCCTGGGCTGTCCTCTGGAGGTGGGGGACAGGAGGGTCCTGGCTAAGGTCACCTCTATGCTGGACCATGTCTCACCCCCTACAGGACGCTCTGTCTGCTCTGGAGAGCAGCTTCAGTGACAGACTGATTCACCCTCGCTGTGTGAAGGAGAGGTTTCACAGGTCTTTCCTCCCTGCTGCTGTCAGACTGTACAACGAACACTGTTAACATGTCATTCAACTTTATCTGCACTACAATAGTCAGCTATACTCGAGAGTCTATTTTTAGGTCTATTTTTAAATTATCCTAAGCCATTATTTATTATCTTGTTCTATTGCATGCTACTTTTTTCCTGCTGTTCTTGATCTGTGCGTTGCAACACTGGAATTTCCCCACTGTGGGACTAATAAAGGCATATCTTCTTATATCTTATCTTATCTTATCATGTATATCTGTAGGGGCACATACTCCAAAATGTAGAAATGTGTAAACAACAGCTATTAATAAAGGAATTAACCAATGACGCCTACAATCATGTCAATAGACACATAAAAATGAAGTGGTCTTTATTTTTTTCTAGGCAACGTAGAACATGACTGTGTGGTGTGCTCCATGCTGGAGAGCGATGCCGAGAGCAGCATGATTGAATTGGTAAAGACGATCATATAAGAATTAATCTAAAAGCCTAAGTATTTGAGAGTGCTAAGTAAATCTTTAAGTAGACATTTTAAGTTTCCTAATTGTATTGTTTTTATATGTATATATTTTTGTCTCTAGGTGCAGTGTGGGACATGTCTTCGATGGGCCCATTTCAAATGTGTCAAATATACAGATACACACACAGATTATACGTGTAGTAAATGTAGAGGGTGTAAATGTTGTGTAATAACTAGATATATTTTTAGAATTAGTATTTTTAGAAAAAAAATGTTGAGAGCTTTGTAGATATTTTTTTCCCTCTGTTGGCAGCACGGTGGCTGCGTGACTAGCACTCATGCCTCACAGCAAGAAGGTTCAGGTCGCCCGAGCCTTTCTGTGTGGAGTTTGCATGTCTGGGTGGGTTTCCTCCGGGCACTCCGGTTTCCTCCACCAACCCATAGATTCTCCATAGTTTTTTTTTTAATACATTAAAATACTAATGTTTTTTTATTTGTAATTTGAGTGCATGTGTGTAAAAGCTTACTCAAGTGAGGTTCATTTGTATAACATTACATGGTTACATAAAAGCATATTCTGATGGGGTAATTTTAACTCTCAGAACGTCATACCTGCACTTACTAATGTGGAAGCATCAGAACATTAGTAAGAGCAGGTAGGACGTTCTGACAGTTAAAAATAGCCCATCAGAACACGCTTCCACATTGATATATGCAGGTAGGATGTTCTGATAGTTAAATTTACCCCATCAGAATATGGTTCCACATTAGAAAGAGCAGGCAGCACATTCGACAGAACACCGGCACCTGACCCGAGCCTGCATGTGGAAAGATTGTCGCGGTTGTCTTGACGTTGTCGTAAAAGGTGAGATTGAGATGTATAACAAATGATCACCATGAAGGTTTATAAATGGAATAAAAATGTTCATAAATACATGCTCAGTTTGCCACGTTTAGCCTAAATAATCAGACAGCTAGCTAGCCTGCAGACAAGCAACCCATTATTTAAAAAGGCTGCTAATTTTGTGGTAGGCAAACTAAGGTACATGTCTGCAGTTTCTAACTTCATTTAAGCAGCAGAATGAATGATGGAAGTAATGCATCACATGAATTCTTTCATTCAAAATGGTTAAATGACTAAATCTTATCACTATTTTGAATAACGTATGTTATGTTAAGTGATGCCCACAGAAAAGAGGCGGTTGCAGGAGAGAGAGAAAACCCTCAGGGAGCAAAGCAAAGGGGAGCACATCACTGCAGGGTTGGCTAAGAAAAAGTCAACCAGCAGGTGAGACAGAGACATTGCATTGTGATAAAGATGAGATGATACTGTGTAGGCTAATTGATTAATTAATCAGACTCATAATTTAGCCTACTAATAGCAATTTTTCATAACTACAGTACATTTAATACGAGGAGCAGCCACAAGCCTCCAGACGCATGGGATTTTTTCCCCCCGGGTGGGGGGGTGGGGGGGTTGGTTTGCCCTTTCTTCAGGTCAGAGCATTTGCCTCTCAAAATTCCTGTGCACGTCCCTGGCACCACGTAACTTTTCTTCATAGATGTACTTTACAGTTTAGCCTGGAATGTTTCACAGTACAGCATTAAACTTATCTACCTCCATGGAAACAAGCAGGCCAAGCTACAGATCAGTTCTGTGGAGAGGCGGGCCACTCACACAAGAATGCAAGTCCTTAAAGGGATATGCCACCCCCAGGTCAAATTTGGGCATCTCCCCACAGTCCAGAGACTAAAATAAGTGGTGGAAAGCGTTTTTCTGGTGACGCAGCCATTGTCCAGGTCTGTCAGCACTGACCGCCGCGGTATCTGCAGCTACTCCGCGTTAGACTGGAGTCTAATGGCGCCAGAGAAAGATTTCGGCCAAAAGGAATTAATTTGCTCGATGCGTTTCCCAATTACTTTCTGTGTAGTGCGCATTCATATCGAGTGCAAATAAATGTACAAATCAACACGGAGAGCTTGCCTTGGTCATTTTGGGTGGGAACTATTTTTCAGTGCGGAAAAACATAGCCGAAGCACACAGCACGCTGCCAGGGGAATCCCTGTTACGCACCAGGAAGGGAGTTCCCCTGTTGGGAAACGCATCGAGCAAATTAATTCCTTTTTGCCGAAATCTTTCTCTGGCACCGTTAGACTCCAGTCTAACGCGGAGGAGCAGATACCGTGGCGGTCAGTGCTGACAGACTCAGACAATGGCTGGGTGACCAGGAAAACGCTTTCCACCACTTATTTTAGTCTCTGGACTGTGGGGAGATGCCCAAATTTGACCTGGGGGTGGCATATCCCTTTAAAGATCCCATGACATGGTACTTCTTGATGCTTTTATATGGCTCCTTAATGGTTCCCTAATACTGTAAATGAATCCTTCCTCAAAACACTTAGTGCATGAGAAAGACACAGTCTACACAGTCAGAGTCAGAAAATCTCTCTGAACGACTCATTCTGGGCCTTGTTGCTTGAATGCAAATGAGAAGAACACAGATTGGTAAGAGGAAGGGGGAAGGCAAATGCGCCGCTGGTTCCTTGTGTTAGCGGTGCGCTGTGTGCTGGCCCCACTTCCGCGTGTGTAAGCGCGAAGGAGGAGAGGACAGCCTTTTCAATGAAAAAAACACATTTGTACAGAAAATAAAATTAAACCACTGCTATTTCAGAGGTCCAGAGGGTCGGGTAAAGGACTTCCAAGCCTAGAAACACTCGCATGTGCCTCCAGGCAAATAAAAAACGCATTTCGCATTGCGTAGCTCCTCCGCGGTCCAAACTCTCTGGGTGTGATTTCCAGAGAGAGGGGGTGGAGATCCAGACGATGGTGGAACTGCATTTGCATTTCTTTTTTCGATCTGACGTCAATAAGGTGCCTTGTCCAGAATCGCCCATTTGAGCTGTGTTTTTTTCAAACGCAGAAAAGGATCGCAAATGCTCAGTTTAGACATTACGCAACTTTTAGCCATTGGGGGGGGGCTAAACAGGGTAGGGAAGCTCACATTAACGTTCAAAAACCTCAGAAAGTGAAAATTTCATGCCATGGGACCTTTAAAAGGTATTTATGAACAAAAAAAATATCTCTAATGAACAAAGGTAGAATAAACTTTTTAATGCCATACTGTGGAACATACCTAAAGACAAAAAAGTCATAAACTTTATCATAAAAGTTACACAATGCAGCTTTAAATGTTACTGTAGCACCAAGTCAGAATTAGAAACCCTGGACACCTGTTATCACGCAGGCAACTTGGACTCAGATGCAACACAAAAGAACGCAGTGAAATGCAAAGGCCTTGGTTCAGTTCAACAGAAAATGTCCTTCATTGGGTAAAGTTTAATATGACAAATCAGGCTGATAAACAACAAAGGAAGAGAAGATATTATAATGTGAACTAAAATGTCCCTCTACCAGAAAAGTTACACAGTGCAGCTTAAATGGTCTTTACTGTACCTGCTGTAAACGTGTGCACCCCCTCCACGTAGTCCTCCTCTCTGTAGTTGAATCCTTTAGCTGCTCCTAGTGATTTGGCCAGTGCCAGTTTTTCCTGCGTTCCTGCGGTCACTAAAGGCACCGCTTTAAACAGACGCACCAGCTGCACCGCCGCAGAACCCACTCCACTGGCACCGGCGTGGATCAGAACCACCTCCCCTTCCTGGACCCGGGCTGTGGGGGAGGGAGGAGGGGGAGGAGGAGAGAGGAGGTGATGGAGAAGGGGAAGAGGAGAGGATGAAGTGAGACAGGAGAGAAAGAGAGGAGGAGGGAAGAGGAGGAGAAGGAGGAGAGGAGGAAAGAGGAGGAGGATAGAGGAGAGAAAAGGAGGCAAGGGGAGAGAAGAGGAGGAGGAAGAGATGAAGAGGAGAAAAGAAAGAATAATTCATAATCAGCACAGACCTTTTAAATGGTGAGATCTCAGTCAGTTCCACACAGGAAGGATATAATAATATAATCACACATACTGAAGGTGTGTGTCAGCATCAGTGCGGCCTAAGGATGCACCTCCATCTTTTTCAATACTGATATTCAGTAGTCGAGTTGTAAAATGAAACCGGGGGGATCCCCTGGTTTCATTTTACAACTCGTGAAATGGTGAAATGGTGAAATTTTTCATTTATGTGACATATTTTCCAGGCTATATAATAATACAATAATACACAAGATATATGTTATCACACACGTACACACACACTCTGGACACACACACACCTTAGTCCTGGTTCAGACCTGGTTTAGACCTGGTTTAATCCTGGTTTAGACCTGGTTTAGTCCTGGTTTAGACCTGGTTTAGTCCTGGTTTAATCCTGGTTTAGACCTGGTTTAATCCTGGTTTAGACCTGGTTTGGTCCTGGTTTAGTTCTGGTTTAGTCCTGGTTTAATCCTGGTTTAGTCCTGGTTTAGACCTGGTTTAGACCTGGTTTAGACCTGGTTTTAGACCTGGTTTAATCCTGGTTTAGTCCTGATTTAGTCCTGATTTAGACCTGGTTTAGTCCTGGTTTAGACCTTGTTTAGACCTGGCTTAGTCCTGGTTTAGACCTGGTTTAGTCATGGTTTACTCCTGGTTTAGTCCTGGTTTAGACCTGGTTTAGTGATGGTTTACTCCTGGTTTAGTCCTGGTTTAGACCTGGTTTAGACCTGGTTTTAGACCTGGTTTAATCCTGGTTTAGTCCTGATTTAGTCCTGATTTAGACCTGGTTTAGTCCTGGTTTAGACCTTGTTTAGACCTGGCTTAGTCCTGGTTTAGACCTGGTTTAGTCATGGTTTACTCCTGGTTTAGTCCTGGTTTAGACCTGGTTTAGTCCTGGTTTAGTCCTGGTTTAGACCTGGTTTAGTCCCGGTTTAGTCCTGGTTTAGTCCCGGGCCCCTGCTGTCAGCTAATATGTCCCTTTGATGCAGAAATAATATGATAATATAACTCACCCCATAAGAACACGGTCAGCTCCGTAGTTTGCAGTGTTGTCTGATAATTCACGTGTCCATGTGTATGTGCGTGGAAACCGACATAATTATCCCGAGTCCCGAGGCGAGAGTTCCTTCTTACGTAGCATTAACGTAGCGTACATATCACGAGGCTCGCTCACAGCTGATCAGCGAACAGGCGCAAACACAACAACGCTAATCGTCATGATTGGCGGGAGCGCGATTGGTGCATATGCTGCAACATGATTGGAAGCTGGAGCGCAGTTCGGCCCGTTTTAGAAGAGGGATGATTTTGACTATTTTTTCCCCCAGGCGGGAACTCAACTCGAGTACTGCTGATACTGATACTATACTTTAAATATCTGCCCATAGCCAACATTAACCAATACCAGAGCAGAGACTAAGAACAGCATTCATTTCTTTGCAAAATTCCAAACTTATCCAAATGGGTTATGTATCTGTTTTTTATCTTTTGAGTTTTCACAGAACAGAACTCACCTACAAAGTGCAGAAGCTGAAAGGCAGTGAGCCAGGCCTCGGGGATGGCAGCTGCTTCAGACAGAGAGAGGTTTGGAGGAACAGCCAGGAGCAGATCTTCAGGAACTTTCACAAACTCAGCATATCCCCCTCCACAGAGAAGAGCCATCACCCGGTCTGAGGGCTTAAACCTGGACTTACACCCAGGCCCGATCGTCTCCACGGTCCCAGAAACCTCCAGACCCAAGATCTCACTCTCCCCAGGGGGAGGAGGGTACAGCCCACGCCTCTGAGGGGACAAATGACAATCCTCATCAGAAACTCTCAACACAGGGGTTTTAGGGCAGGTACAATGGCAAATTAGCAAGTAAAGTGTCTTGCCCAGGGGCATAATGATAGTGTCCACTGCCTTGGCTGCAAAAGTAACTTACCAGTGTGGAGTCAATGAATAATGCATGAAATTCCAAAAGCAACACTGAGCATCCAAAAAAACGACAGTATTTATTATAATTACAAACATTTGTATTTAATTAAGACAATAAATAAAATAATTTGTTCTTTTTCAGTCTCTCTCTCTCTCTCACCTGCAGGAGGTCAGCTCTATTGAGGGCGGTGGCGTGGACTCGGACCAGGACTTCCCCAGGTCCAGGCTCAGGTCTGGGGATAGTCCGGATCTGGAGGGTCTGTGGTCCTCCTGGTTCATCCACACACACTGCACGCATCATGTTCACTGGGCGAGAGCTGCACCCATCACAAGACTAAAGAAATACACAAGGACCAATCTAAAACATGAGTCAGGCTCTGACACACAAGTCCTGGTGTGTCTGGGTTTAAACAGACTTTGGTCCTGATGTGGACTTGGTTTGGTTCTGTTATAAACCAGGTTAAGTCCAGGTTTAGTCTAATTTTTGTCCCGGTTTAATCAAGGTTTATTCTCAGGTTTAGTCCCGGTTTATTCCAGGTTCAGTCCAGGCTAAATCCAGGATTAGCCCAAATTTAGTCCAGGTTTAGTCCAGTTGTAATCCCAAATTTAGTTCAGATTTAATCCAGGTTTAGTCCAGGCTTAGTCCCAGTTTAGTCCTGATTTTGATGTAGCGTATATTCAAATGTAATTAGATAAATGATTAGTGACAATCCCAGTGTGCTCCTGTTTTAGTCCAGGTTTAGTCCAAATTTAGCCACATTTTTGTCCAGTTTTAGTCCCAAATTTAGTCCACGTTTAATCCAGATTTTGTCCAGGTGTAGTCGTAAATTTAGTTCTGATTTTGATGTAGTGTATGTTCAACTGTAATTAGATAAATGATAAGTGACAATAGTTAAATAGACTTACTGTACTGTAGGTGTTTCCGATTAGAAATGTCCCAGTCTTTAAGAAGCGGTGAGTCCGACTCAGCTGCTAATTCAATAATCACAACATTAATTACATTTATACAAGTCAAAGTATTAAGAAACATGACTAGTTATCTTTCAGAGTTGTATTTTTTAGGTGAATTATAGTCTAAGGTTTAGCCAAGACCGTATCCATGAACTTCAGACTGATCAGAAAGTGGGACTGTTGCCTATAGCAATTAACAATGTAAAAAAAAAAAAACTATAATGTTTGGATGAGTTGAGTTGATTTCTTTATGAAGCTTTTCCCTGTATATCTATCCCAGTATTTGTGGTAATTAAATAAAAATAACAGTCTTACCATGGCGACCCTGTTCATGAATAACTCACTAAACAGAATGTGCAGCTGTGGTTCTTATACACCAGCAGGGGGCGTGGTGAGCAAACTAAAACCAAAACTACTTTTAAAGAAGAACAACTTATGATTAAACTGGTACATTTCGACATTTAATTACAGAAATGAAAGGAGCATTGAGTAATAATGGAATACAACATATGTCTGTGTGGTAAAAGTGAAGTCCACTGTTACGGTACAATTACGCAACCTACAGTAGATTCACGTATTGAACTCAGAAAAGACAAATGTACTTTCAAAATGATGACTAAAGTGCAGTAGCATGCTAGCAAACTCAACGTAGCAGTATAACGCACGTATTTAATTGCTTGAAATTCGGGGTTTAACATCCCCGCATTAAAATCCAAACAAGGATTTTGCCTAAATAACCTGACCAAGTTTAACAAGTGTTATTGCTAATGTCTGTCTAATAAAACCATCGCAATATTCCACTGGTGCGTGTGCAAACAGCACTCACCAGCCGCACATTTGCGCAGTCCCGGGGATTTGTTTAAGAATGCAGATTTGGAAGAAGTTCCGTTTCGCCACAGATGTTACTAGAAAAGTAAAAAAAAAAACAACTTTACGACACTGTTTTAAAGGGACACTGCACGT